>KK121305.1:985211-1039145 GCA_000611955.2 Stegodyphus mimosarum
AATAAAAGTAGGCTAAAATTTATATTTTTCAAAACCATTTATATATAATTAAAATCTTTTTCCATCTGCACTAAATTATGGATTTTTAAAACCCTTTGCTGTATTGATTGTAAATTGTATTTTGCTTTTTTACAATTATAATTGTAGTCTAATCAGATGGGATTACTTACTTAGGTCCTTATTATAACAGGTGTTCATATCCTTTTTGTTGTATATATTTCTAAATCATTTGTTAATATTTTTTGAAGCCGTCAACTTGCTGAAATGTCTCCATACTTTGAAGCTGTAAAGAAGAAAGATGTTGAAGTTATATTTTGCTATGAACCATATGATGAATTAGTTCTGTTTCAACTAAGGCAGTTTGATTTCAAGAATATTACTTCTGTTGAAAAAGAAATGCGTAGGGAGAAAGAAGATGCTTCAGTGGAGGACTTAGGTATGTGCAAATTGTGTTGCTGAGTGTTATGTATTCCCATTCTGTTTCTTTTTGCAAAAATTCATATTTTAAATTTCAGTATATTTAAAAAAAGCATTTTCACTGTATAGTTTTTGATTTTTTATTTCTTATTTAACTGTTGTAGAGGAAGCTTATTTTAAATTTTGCCTAATTTAATGCATTTTTCTTTCATTTATTACTCAAAATTAGTAGAAATTTCTAATTTTCTACTGTACCAAGTCTGATTATGTAATATTGTCCTTATTATGTAAATATTGAAAAATCTATAATAAATAGCAGGTACTGGATGGCCCCACATAATAAGCAATAAAGTTGATAAGTTGTCATGACGATGCAGCTGCTTATTTCAGGGTTTTCTGTCCTGCGCATGTCTGAAATCTGTAATGATCTGATATCTGGACTTTTTGACTTTTTTTAAAAAATTTATTTTGTATGCTTTATTCGTGCACATCTGATGTTTTTTCATAACATTTCATAATAAAACATTTGGAGAGTCCCAATTCTTAATTTGACGTCAGCATTGAGGGAAGGCACTGAGACGCAAAATTTTTGGAATTTAAGGAGGCACTTGACATTTGAATTTAGGACTGACAGAGACTGCTTTGGGCTGCAAAATGTCTAGCGTCAGCTAAAAACTATAAGTATATGGGGCAATTTATTTTTTCAGGACTCACACAAACCTCAAGCATATGCAAGAAATAGATGTAAATATAATAATTCACTAATGTAATTCTAGCTTAACTTCATCATCATGCAATAGAAGCAAGACAAAATTTAGCAGAATAATATATCTTTAGCCACCAATATCATAATACATCACCAATAGTGTATAGTGGATGTTGGCTATGCTTTATGATGATAGACATGAATTTGAAGGTTTTCAGATATCATTAAGCAAAAGGCAAAATTTTCCAATTAATGGAATTTGTGGAGAAGTAGTGAGTGTGAAGAAGTGATTTTCCATTGTGATGACAATGCCCCAATCATCAATCAACTAATGGATTGTGAAATCGATAGTACGGTTCTAAACCCAGAAAATATCACTACCAATAGCGAAGAAAGTGATACTGGGTTTGCTGAGAATGAAAAAAATTTGATTCACAATTTAGTGAGAATTCTTAACATAGCAATTACAAGACTTGAACAATTGAACAAGAAATTATGACTATCTATAACTATCTATAAAATTAGAGAGGAAATGTTAGCCCAAAAAAATAAACTTACACAATTACTTTGAAAAAAAATGTTTAGTAAAGCAAGCAAACAAATATTGAAACTTTTTTTTTTTTTTTTTAAATTTTTTTTCTTTCAGTTTTCCTTCGAGTTCATAAATGTTTCATCATTTATTAGATTTAAACTGATGGCCTAATATCCATAATAATCCCAAATCTGGAGTTGCAGAGGTCCTGACGAGTTCAGATCTCAGACTTCGTACTGTGTAATAAAAGTAATTTAGATCAGTAATATTTTGAAATAAATAATGTTTGATTAATTTTGATTAACAAATTAATTTATATTTAATTCCTATCTGTAAATAGAAGCTGTTATTTTTATTTCATCCTTTTTGTTTAATAACAAAGTTTGTATAGACTTTATTCAGACTTTTGAAAATAAATGTACAACATAAATTTTTCTGTCTCTTTTTCACAATTACTTTTTCTTAAATAAAGGAGAAAATGCACTGTCTAAAACTGCTGCTGAGGACCTAATCAAATGGTTGTCTAGCACATTAGGCTCAAAAGTTCATAAAGTTAAAGTGAGTAAAATACTTGCTATCTTTAATTTTACATCTGGTGATGCATATACTTATGGATATTATCATATGCATGTTCTTTAATAATTCAAATTTATTTCCTCATTCACAGGAATAAAAGCTTATAACAAAAGCAGTAATTAGAATTGATTTATATTGCTATTTTAAATAACAGAATTTTTATCTAGTTTAATAACATTGTAGAATTATGAGGGGGATGTGCTTGATGTGGTTTTATGAAATTTTCACTGGAGAAACTATGCATTTAGATATTAGTCGAAAGTAGTAAAGCTGTAGTATAAATATATAAGTTACAAAGGTCTTCTGATGCATCAGTGTAAAATTAGATAGAATGATGGACTTCTTGAAATGGTCCACAATACCAGAGTATTACTCATGATGAAATTTTACACCATATCCAATGGTAGTAGATTAGTTTCAAAGTTTTGGGGTCCTATCATCAAAAAAGCCACTGAATATGGCCTACAAAACAATAATAGATTGATACAATTACCAGCTGGAAGTTTGTACTCATAGCATTCTAAATGGAGCTTCTGATAAAATCGGAGGACTTAACAAAGTAGTAGAAATGTATGAAGACCCTTTTACAAAGCACATAAATGAAGTGGTTTGAATACTGATGGTTTATTAAATGAAGAGGGCATCAGATCCTTCACTGCAAGTTTTGCTTTATTTGCCCCTACTTTCATGTCTACATTTTGCCTTTTTTACCTACTTTTTGCAATAAATTTGATCAGTATTTTGCTTCATGCTAGAAGTACCTTAGGCCACTCACAGAATCAATGCTATAACATCTGTAATATTTTGCATAAATTTCCTATGTTGTGATTTTGAAAGAACAAAACAAATTTTTCAGCTTAAACCTTTTAAGTGCAAATGATTATGTATTTATGGTATGAACATTTTGGCAAGCACTCTGTAAAATATATGCTTTATATAAATGTTTCTGCTCTGTCTTAAGGACACACATACATTTTGGAAACATTAGGACATGCAGAAGGTAAATATTTACTGCAAATTAAATGTGATAAAAATATACAATGACTTTGTTACAAATTGAAAGGGAAAATTATTGTAGCTATTAGAGGAATTTGTTTCGATATTTAAACTGAAAGTAGCTACTAATGTTTATAGAGTAGTATACTTGTATAAACTTTGTATTTTGCTTTTTCCTGCAAATTATACTGGATTATTTTGGAGCATCTTTATTACCCAGAAATATTTTATTTGAGCATAAACATTTACTTTATTGTGTATTGAGTACTTTGAAAAAGTTGCAATGCTTATTACACTTCATACTGAAAAATAGTGGGCATTGGGTAAAGTGCTCCCTCACCAATGAAGTAGCATAAGCAGATAAGAATGTGACCCTGAACTACTTTTAATTTCAATGTCTGGTAAATGACCTTGAAAAGATTACTGGCTGCTAGAGAGTAATTCAGATAAATAAAGCATTTATTTTGTTTAATCTATGTTTTTTTTTAACCACAGTACATATTCTTACAAATTAGAATAATAAAAGGGTGAATGTATAATTTATTTGTCATTGAAAGAAGTTCATCTTCTGTTGATAACAAAATTTCTAGTTCTCAGTTGTCTTTGTGCACTGTATAATAATTTTTCATTGATTTTTAAATACTAAAATTTATACAGTTATACATTTAACAGACATATTAGAGTTGCCATGCTGCCTGAAAAACCGGAAAAAGTCAGGGAATTTGAAAATTGACCAAAAAAGTAAGGGAAAAGTCATGGAATATAAAAATTTATTCAAAATCTGGAAAAGTCAGGGAATTTCATCCTGTGATCTCCAAAAAAGCATGTTTTGCGCCAACGGTGGAAGGGAAGACTTTCTTAGTGAATTATGTATTGCATGAGCATCATTCGGGCAGCTGGCATAGAGCCAATTTTCACAGCTCCAATCAAATTGTCTTTTAGAAAAACAAAAACAAGTTTCCAGCAACTTTGGTTTCCAGTAGCCTCGAGAATCACAAGACTCACATGCACAATGCAAGTTGAACTAAAGAAAATACTTTCCCATTCTCATATAAAACAAAATCGGTTTAACACATTGAATTGGTTTACAAAATCAGTTAGTATACGGTACACGTGGGATTTTGTGATATTATGATAAGTAGTAAATGGGTCATTTTGGTGTTGGCAATAATTTTCAAAATCGTTCCAATGCCATAGCGTATACAAGGATTTTACCGCAAAATCTTTTAAACCTTTTTTTTTTTTCTTTTTAATAAATGCCTTTTATGTCATTTTGCAGTAAAATAAAAAATAGTTATCAGTCATCTAGGCTAATAATTTAATATAACTATATTTGCCAAAATATCATTGATTATTGTAATTCAGTTTTTAAGTAATTAACTTTTTTTTAATGTTATTCATACCATTTAATGTGGCTTCTTCCCTATAAATAAATTTATTATTAGTTAATTATACTTTCAAATTTCAGGCAATTTTCTTTGGCATAATCCTGAAACTAATTCTAGCAGTATGATGACACTATCATAAAATTCAATGCACATATTTTTTGCTTATGCATGCTGCTAAATAAATATAAAATACCTGAATTTATTTAAAAATATCATTAAATAGATTTGTTTCTTTTGTTTAGCTGCAAAATCTCTGCCAAAAAAGACATTTTTTAATCCAGATTGGTTAGATTCTAATCTCAGTCTTCAGTGGAGAAAACAACTCCTGTTATAGTTATAATAGTAATGCTTTGGATATTATATATATATGTAAGTCACATGTAATTTTTGTGTTTCAAGTGGTACTGTAATTAATTTAACTCTCAGCACAGCCAATGCGCACTATGCGGATAGACTGGAATTTTCTTAAAACACACCTGGAAATGTCAGGGAATTTCATTTTCCTGTTTGAATGGCAACTCTGACATACTTCATGAACTTTATTAATAATGTCTTAAATATAAAATTCATTTGCTGCTATTAAATCCCTGATACGTAGGCTGTTCAATAAGACTAATTTTACTGCCGCGAAACACTCATCGGAATGTTAATTTCTGTGGCATGAAAAAAGTTTGTTGTCTGTATTAACAAAAGCTACCAATAGATGGTGTGTACAGACTCATGTTCCTGAGTATCACATGATTGAACTGGAGCATGTTTGCGAGCGCCTGAGACGCAGCCAGTCATCGAAAGGGAAGCGTCAATGGAACAACGTTATGCGATTAAATTTTGTGTTCGTCTCCAAAAATCAGCATTGGAGACCTATGACATGATACGTGAAGCTTTCAACGATGAAGCATTAGCGAGAGCAAGTGTTTTTCACTGGCATAAAGCTTTTAAGGAAGGCAGGCAAAATGTGGAAGATATTGAACGTGAGGGACGACCTTCAACATCCATCACAGGACAATGATTAACACAGCTGCGGTTATCATCAAGGTGGACCGTAGAATTACAGTACGTCAGCTGCACGCTCTCTTGAATATTTCTGTATGAAGTGTTCGCTCAATCATGGCAGAACATTTGCAACTGAAACACGTATGTGCGCGATGGATTCCGAAATTGTTGATGCCTGAGCAAATGCAGCATAGAGTGGATGTGTGCACAGAATGGAAAGAAAGACTGGAATGAGAAGGCGACAATTTCTTAAAATGCATCATCACAGCAGATGAAGCTTGGTTGTATCACTATGACCCAACCATGAAACAACAAAGTAGTGAATGGAAGCATACGTCTTTGCCTATTTTCAAGAAAGCAAAAACTGTGAAATCGGCTGGTAAAGTTATGACCATAATTTTTTTTTTTTATTATGAAGGAATTGTGCATCAACAAGCTGTCGAACGCGGTAATACCATAAACAGCTCGTACTACGTGAATGTCCTAAGAACAATGGTACAGCACGTTCAAAGGAAATGTCCATTGCTCCGAAATGGCTTCCTATTGCATCATGACAATGCCTGACCACATATTACTCGTTGCGTACAGGATGTTTTGCAGCAGAACAATGTAGAGATTTTACTGCACCCTCCATACAGTCCTGATCTCGCTCCATGTGGTTTCTGGCTGTTTTCTGAACTTAAGAAACCATTATGTGGCAAACATTTTGCAAGCAACAAAGAATGTGTAAAGGCTGCGGAGGCAGTTTTGAAAAAGCTCTCAAAAAATGGACTTTTACATGTTTTTCAGAAGTGGACAGAACATTGGGATAAATGCATTGTGTGCCACATTAGTTATTTTGAAAAAGACCATGTAAATAATGATGATTAAAGGCATTCTGTATTTTTTATAATTTTAGTCTTATTACTTGTTGAGCAGCCCTCATAGATATTGAGCATAACATAAATAAAGCAACAACTCAGTTAGCAGCTCAATTTGTTTAATTCTATTAAGGATGAGTTTTAACAATTATTTTTATTTTTTTAGGTAACTAAAAGGTTATCTACTCATCCTTGCCTAATTTCGGTGGAAGAAATGTCTGCTGCACGGCATTATGTTCGTACATCTTTACAAAGTATGTCTGAAGAGCAGAGATATAAAATTCTCGAGCCCACATTAGAACTGAATTTGAGGTAAGTGCTTAAAAATTCAGTGTTTTCTTTTGCATTGGGGAATCAACAAAGCAATCAAACATCAACTCATCATGTGACTGTCTGGGCTTAGTACAGATTTCTGTACAATATACATAGCTCTTTCCCCCCCTGGAATTGCCGAATAAGTTGCCAGTATTTTTTTTTTTTCTTTCACTGTTTGACTTTTTAATTTACATGGGCTTTTACTCTTTCTTTGGTAGTGTCAGCATTTTCAGTGCATGGTTTTTCTCTAGCTTAGATTTTATTATAGTTAAAAAACATCTTGCTGGTTGCTGCTATATGTAGCTACAATATATTTAGATGAAGTAAATTTGTGATTCAAAAAGGAATAAAAGCTGTATTATATGATGAAACAGATAATTATGAATTTGTTGAATCTGATGAAGATGATACAAATTTTAACTTTTATCTGTGTGTTGTATTACACTATATGTGACAAATGATGTAAATAATGAGAATATGAAATTAAAATTTTGCATTTCTTTTAAAATCTTAATATTTTTCTAATGCATAGATTTTTAAGAAGAGCAGTTCTGTAAAGAATTAAGTTAGTACAAGTTTTAATTATCTTTTAACTCAGGAGTTAAATCTACTTAATTATAATGACTTATAAATATCTTATTCAAATTTAAATAAACTATTAAGTATGCCTGTTTTTCAAATGTATCAGATTGTATTAAAAACTATGTAAACTGCATGATGAGGGTTTTTTAATAATAATGAAAATAATTTTTTTCTTATAGTACTGAATTTTGAATCTAGTAGTTATTCAATGATTAAAAATTTGCATCTATTTTTACATTTATACAGTTTCAGAAAAACATATATAATTTTCATATGGGATTTTGAATTTATATTTCAATCAGACCATCATTTATGAACTTAACTATCATATGTGCTTGTGAAATGTCTGCACTTTTAATTACAAAATTTCCCAATGCATGCCCATTTAATTCTTAAGTTTGACAACTTGCATTCATTATCTGACAGGCAGTCTATAGCTCTTGAAGGACAAAACATGTATAAAAGGAAATGGAATTTCAAAAAGTTGAGTTCTTTATGCACAATAAATTCAAAACTCTTCTGTATAAAGCTGCGTAACTTTGCATTATTATTATTTTTTTTTTCCTGGAATGGGTTAGAAATGCATTCAATAGCACTTTTTAACAATTTTTGTAGACACATTACCTGAAACAGATTTTGCTCTTTATAGCATCATAAAAGCACACATATATGTATGCAAATCACAGTTTTAATATAACTAAACACAAAAACTCATAAAAAAAAAGGTGCTTCTGTGGAGAATATGTGAATTAATAGTATTACTTTTTATTTCTTCCTGAAAACCAAGGTTTAATCTAATCTATCTCTGGATTTTTCATGCATATTATATATATATTCCCAAGATCAAAGTTTGCTACCTCTTAAAACTGGTCATGCTAGAAATATAAAAAACCCAGATCATTGAAAATGTCAAATAGAAATTTAAAAAGTTACTGGTATCTGCTGCTGCAACACAGTCTAAGGGATGAGGCTGAACTGTTGCAATACATTGCAAAGATTGCCTAGTAACCACTTAATTAGGCCATTGTTAACTTTCTAGCAGTTTTATTTCTGGGGGAAAGAAGTTATTATTTTTTAATAGAAATTCATAAACATATGTGTTTGGTAGGAACAGATTTTGAAGCATGCCACTGCAAAAGTTAAATATTTGTTATTCTGAGCTTAATATTTTAATAAGTGTGTATGAAAAACATATGTCCTGCAAACATCATTAAATGAGAGTATGAAAGAGATTAAAGAGAGAGATTTCTTCATCTGTATAAGACACTGAAATTAATAGAAATCTTTTCAAACATACAAATCTCCACTAGTAAATGTGGATTTTTCACACATACTTATGAACCACTGAATAATGGTACCATTACAGAGGTACAAACTCTCTTGAATTTGAATTTGCCAACCAGTTTACAGCGTTGCTTCTAACTTTCTCTTATTCTTAAAATTTCTCAAGATTTTTATGTAACTTGGAATAATTTTTATGTAACTTGAATGGAGTATTTAAAGAAGGGTCATTAAAAGTGCTTGAGGCGTTTTCCATGCCTTGTTTGCTTGCACTCCTCAGTGAATTTCATGATGTTTATTTGCAACATGTGGTGAAATTCAAAAGCATTTGAATATTTGGTAGATGAAATCAGATAGAGAATCATTGGCAGATTTGAAAGAGGTCATTTTTAAATACAAATTATTGGAGACTTAAATGTAATACCCAGCGCAATGTGCACTTAGTTGAAAGATATGAGTTACATGGAAAGAAAACCTTCGCAAAGTCATTCAAGAGCCCTGACAACTGGAAAAGATAGATTTCGTAACAGGCATTACAGGAGTACAATAATGCCTTTCTGTTCTCTCATGATTAAAATGCAATGATAGCAAGCCAAGTTTTATGAGTTATTTTTCTTAGAAGGCTACATAAGAGAAGCTTATTTCTTCACCCAAGGAGAGCTTGTTTAGTATAATGCAGTTAAACATATAAATTTGGACCAAGCATCGGTGGAGGACTTTTCCTTTCCAATTCTGCCTAATCACTGACTTAATATTTCTTCACATGTAGAGATCAGAGATCCATTATCTAACCATCTGACCCCGTATTCTAACATCTTAAAAAGGGATCAGTATGGCAGCAGATGCTTAATGGTCTGGGCAGATACCATGTTGGACAAGCACACTGACCTCATGTCTTTGATAGAGGCTGGTGACTGTTGTAGGGTACAGGGAAGAGATTTTAGAGCTCTATATTTGCCGTTTCAGGAATGCAGTTATCCCTCAGATCATTTCTATGGATGACAACACTTATCCCCACTCATATGGTTAATCTAGTGGATGATTTTCTGGAAAGTAAAGATTAACTGTATGACGTTTCCCCCTTTTTAGGGGACTCAGGACCTGAAAACTGCTTTGCAGCAGGAGTGGAACCACATTTCCACTTTGAACTGATATTGTGAAAGTTGTATGACTGTTTGAGGGAATTATACCCCATATTAGCCTTCTTTATTGTTACACTTTCTTGTACTGAAGAGCTTTACACAATCATGCATGTGTACAAGAAATGTGTTATCAGTTCATGAACTGATTCAAAGATCTGATTCACTTTTCTGAGTGAGCAAATCCCCGATTTGCCAAAAAAGAGCAGGAACTCTTTTTTGGTACCAAGAGCTCTTGTTAGAAGCAGGCTACAAAAGTTTTTTTGGTACCAAGAGCTCTTGTTAGAAGCAGACTACAAAAGTTACATTCCATTTTGGGAGAGCCAATTTTTATTTGCCCATGTTAAAAGGGAGTTTAATTATTATTTTCCAATGTTTTGAAAATTGCTTAATTCTAGAATTTTATTGTTAGTTCTGTATAGAAATGAGATTTCAGGGAACCTGAAAACTACTGTTGAAAGAATTTAGTCCAGGGTGTTAGCGCTTGATTGAATTGATTCTTCTGATTTCTCTGCTCATTCGATTCTTTTTGCTCTTTGCTCTATCCACACTAAGCATTTCCAATGTCATAACTTCTGTGATCCCCCCCCCCCACTGTGTGTTCTCTTCTCGCTAACTATTCCTGATTCACTTCTTATTTCCAAACTTTTTCAGCAAGGCTATTATTAATGAGCAATAAGTCGTACATAAGAACCAATTCTGTTCAGTGAATGAACGATTCTGAACTGATGTCATAAAATAGGGGTTTTGCCTATCTCTAATGTGTACTGTGACCTGTTGTATGACTTGCATTAAAGTCATTAAATTAATTTTATTCAAATCTGAATATTGGATACAATTCACTAAGAAGACTAATGAATTTTGTCAAGCAAATGTGACATATCTGCAGTGTATATCATTTAAAATTGCAATTTTTTTATTTCCCAATATGAAAGAGCTGATGTTCTTAAATGTACATATACCCAAAAGCACATGGGCAGCTTTTATTAAGGGAAAAGAGTGGCAAATCTGTGAACAAAATCTGCTACTAATTTAGAAGTTGTATGAAAATTGATTAAAGTTATATTTCTCCATTAAAAGGTACAAATAACAACTAAAAAAATTTTTTTAATAAATTTGTTCTATATTAGTGAAGATGTTAGAAACTACTTAAACTTCTTTCATTATTTAAAAATCTTCAGTTTTTACTTTATTATTACAAATTATTGTATTCAAAGACTACTGCTCATATAACTGTCCCAAATAAATATTTTGCTATACTCATACTCCCAGCTGAAGATTAATTTATTTTTGATGTTGAGAAAAATTTTCCCCAATTTTTAGACTTTGATAAATTGGCACTTCTGTTATTATCTCATTTAGTGAATATCAAAACATCTGACTGTTATTAAATCAAAAGGTAGTACAACTAACTTTGCATTCTGTTATCAGTGTTTATTAAGCTATTTTTACTTTTTAAGAAAAGATAGTAAAAATCAGGTTTAAGAACTTTACCATGAAGATTTTATTGAGTTTTATACTTAAATGAAAAAAAAAAAAATTGTTAGCCAAGGTATTTTTTTTTTCCTTTAAGGCATGTTGCTTGCTTGCAACGTTCAGATTACTAAACTTTCTCAACAAATGTTTGCAATAGTTCATTCTTAACTGGTATGTAGCTAGTAACCTCTGTGTCATGATATTGATTATTATTTTTCCATGTTGACGTATGTGACAGTACACATAGAGTGCCTGACACACTAATCTTTGATACCTGATTGGAAAATCAGATGATGTATGAAATATATTTATATTGTAAGAAAAAAGTTTTTTAAACAAGAAAAATCTTTTTGAAACATCCTGTTGCATATAAATGCTAATTTAATCTATGTATTTAATTTATGATATAAAATATTGTAAAATAAAATTGCACTTTGCAAAGGTAAAATATTAAATCTGTTTGCAAGTATTATTTTTTTCATAAAAAATATTGTTTCTGATTTTAAAAATGAGCATTCTAATTATGTGTTTACTTCTAGTCATCCTATAATTAAGAAGATGAGTATGTTACAAAATAGCAATCCGAAGCTGGCTGAACTTTTAGCTCATCAAGTATGTTTTATGTAATTTTTGGTTTTTTAATTTTGACAAATTTTTTCAAGACAAGTTAATATAGATGGAACAACTGTATTATATTTTTTAAATTTAAGAGTATAAATTTTTGAATGGTATAACAACAGTTAAATTTTATCCAAAGATAAGACTGTAGGAAGCAATGCTAAATTATAAAATAAAACAGCTTGTGAAAATATAAAAGTAATACATTGCACACACGTGATCCTGCCACTAATGTTTTAAAAAGACATTCAGTGGATGAAATACTATGTATAGGCTTAATATGGCAAGTAGATAATCAAAGACCTGAAAAAAGAAGCATTAGTTCTGATCATTTGAAACTTCTGCTGCTTAGTATGTGTTAGCCATATATGGTATCATCAACAATGGATTCTACTAAGTTGAGCATTGTCCAGTTTAATAGTAGTGATATGGGTTTTAAGGAATCTTTTTCTAGTAAAAATTTAAAACCTTTGGCATGTCTAATCCAGCAAAAAGTACAGATGTTGTTGCATTTGAGCAGTGATTCTCAACCGGTGATATGCAAGACAAAAATAGGTGGTACACAAAGGAACAAAGTATTTATTAACTATTAAATTCAATAATTAATTATACCAACATCCTGTATAAATTTTTCTCTTACATTCTAAATTTATGCGATCTGAGCTTTATTCAAGGTCTAGCCGCTCCGTAGACTTTAGCAAAATAATCTTTTTTATTTTCACAAATATTCTTTAAGTAGAGACATAATAAAATTTGTCATAAATGATGCTTTAAAAAGGAGTAATAGAAATGGATGTTGTATTTAATAGGGAATAAAAAGAAGTTCTTATAAAAAGATAATAACATCTCATTAATTCTTTTAGAGTTGATCAATTTATTAGCAAGCCTACGCTTTATGTCACCACAATTTCTGAGCTCATATTTGCTCTATTTTCAATTAGAAGAATTTTTTTACGTCGATTTGCTGTTTCCAACAGCAGGTATTTTGTCTTCTTGTCGCTTTGTTGTCTTTACTTTTCCACTCGATTTGAGAATATCATCGCTTGTTTATGAAGAACTCATAATATATTGTGGATTTAAATATTTGTGAAAAAAATAATAAAACAAATCTAGATTTTCAAAATGGAAATATGGCTAGGATTGACTAAGCGGAAAAGCGATGCTTCACAAGTGATGGGTACAGGACAACCTACTAAGAATATTGAAAAGAAAAGAAAAATTGTTTACAGAAAATATAATGAAAGTTATTTATCATTTGGGTTTACTTCAAATGGAGATGAAATGGAGACTCAACCTCAATGTTTTGTTTGCCGTGAATTATTTCCTGATCAAAGTATGCAAGCATCGTTTCTTAAAAGACATCGTGTGTCTAAGTATGCCAGTTTAAAGGATAAATCTTAAAAATTTTTCAAGAGGAAGTTCAAAAATAGTAAAAAAATAATGAAAGTTTTTTTTAAATGTTTTTTATTTCAAGTGAAAAAGCTTTGGAAGCTAGCTACCTAGTAAGCATAAGGTTTACCAAGACTGAGCAGGCTCACACTATTGGAGAAAACCTTATATTACCATAGCTAAAGATCGTTTTAGAATTATTCAATGAAAAAGCGACCAATGAACTTACTAATATTATTTATCAAATGACACAGTAGGTCGATTCATGAAATGGCAAATTTAGTTGGATGAAAGTATTGATATAACTAACTTTTTCAATTATTAGTTTGCACAAGTTTAAAAGAAAATAAACGAATTGCCGAAAGGTATTTATTTTGTGAATCTCTTCATATTAGAGGAACTGCTAAAGAAATTTTCAAAGTAATTGACAATTTTATGTCAAAGAATGATATTTCTTGGAATAAGTGCACTGCCTCATGCAGTAATAGGGCTCGGGCTTTAACAGGGTAGCATTCCGGTGTTATTTCTTAAATAAAGAAAGTTGCACCTGAAACTAATGTATTCACTGCTCATTCATTAGTAGCCAAAACAATTCTCGAAAACTTGAAAATTGTTTTCAATCAGGCTGCAAAAATTATTGTTTATTGAAAGCCAAGCTTTAAATTCAAGAATATTTATAATTTTATGCCAAGAGATGGGCAGTGAACAGGAAACGCTTTTGTTAAATTCTGAAGTAAGGAATTGCATTTATTTTATCCAGAAGTAAAGTTTTAAATCATCTTTTTGAACTTGATCAGGAATTCAAATTTTCCTCTGTTATTTAAAATTTGAATTGCAAAAATGTTTATTTAGTGAATTATGGTTGGCACGTTTAGCATATTTAGCTGATCTTTTTAGAAAGTAACTGAATTAAATTCAGGATTAGAAGGACAAAGTGTTAATTTGTTTACCAGTAGAGATAAAATAAATGCAATGGTAAAAAAAAGAAAAAAAAAAGTTTTCTAACAGAAAGTAATTTGAAAATAAAAGAGGAATTAGCATCTGGCATTAAAAATAATTGTTTTTCATTGATATACAATTTCAACATGTATTTTCCCGAGGATTATAAAAAAGAAAATTGGATTAGAAATCCATTTTGTTCAAATGTACCTGAAATTTTATCTTGTGAAGAAAAGGAACGATTCATAGAAATTTTAACAGATTTAAAAAAATAAACACTTGTTAACTTTTGGCTGAACTGAAAAAAAGAATTTAAAGCCATTTAATTTTTATTGCCTTTCTGTGCAGTCTATTTGTATGAACAAATAATTTCTTCCATGTATATTTGAAAAATAAATACAGAACAAAATTAAAAGTGGATCCTAATTTACGGTTAAAACCAAGTGAAATAAGACCAGACATAAAGAAACTGATCTCTTAAACAGGCCCAAATTTTGCAATAAATTTTAGAATATATTATTAGTTATATATTACATATATTTAATAATTCTATTGAGAAATTGAAAAAAAAAATAATAGTAAAATGTAGTGGTGGTATTAAGGTTTTTTAATTTCTGTTTAGATAGTATGCGTTAGTTAAAAAGTTGAGGACACCTGCATTAGAGTTTCCATCTGGATTTGATCACTGATGAATTAGATGACAAGAAGCAGGAACATAATAATTGCTGAAAATAATATGAGACATATACTGATGCTCAGTCTGCTTTTATTGTCATGAACTAGATCAAGCGATTTTGGAACATTCTTTAGATACATCTACAATCAGCTGACTATTGCATCATCCTGTTTTCTTTTTATTAGCATACTATCTTTGTGATAGATGATTACAAATGATTCTTGCTACTTTTCAATAATAAGAAGCACTTACTTAAATAGGTACTAATTTAAATAATAACATACCAATTTATTGAGAATCCTCTTCAGGTACATTATGACTTTCAACATCTTTGCTTACAGAACTTGAATTCTCATCTTTACTTTTGCATTTAAGTACATCATCTTCAGTGCCATTGAAATCTTTAATAATGCAGCATTTTAAGAAAGAATTATTGCAGAGTAGATTGGCAGAAAAAGGATGTTGAAATACAGTTTACTCTTGATTATCTGGGCTAATGCTAAACAAGCAGGTTATGGATAATTGAAAAACACGGTTTATCCAAACTTGCATGTGTTTATTAAAATTATTTATTAATAATAATTAATAAACACGTTGCATGTGTTTATTAATTATTATTCTTTGTTTTTGAGAACGTTTAAATATTTGTTGAATTTCGCTTTGCATTTTTTGAAGTAATACTTTATCATTGTATCATTTGCCTTTTGAAGAGAGTTCAGTTCAAATTAATGAAAATTAATAAATAACATAATATTAAAAGAATTTTGTGAACTTTTAGGTAACATTTTGTAAATTTATATGAAAGTATTTTTTTTTCTTTCTTTCTTTCAGGTTTTTGATGCTGCAATGGTTTCTGCAGGTTTAGTTGATGATCCCCGTAAAGTTACAACAAATCTCAATGAATTATTAGTGCTGCTTTTAGAAAAGCATTAAATGTAATGTGTATTTAAATTTTGTATATAAGAACAGTTGATGAAATGTATTAAAGCTCATTTTTAAATTTCACTAGTGTCATCTTTGAATGAAAGTAAATTTTATATTTGATTAGTTTTCATATATTTATAGTTAGTTAACATATCCAATTACACAAATTCAGACAGACAAGAAATGTCAATTTGTAGTATTCTTTTCTAGGCAATCATTAATGCACAAAATGTGATATTGAGAAATAAAACTATCTTAATATTTTGAAATTCTAAAAAGTCTGCTATTCACTCATTTAAGTAACCATTTTAAGAAAAATACCAATTTTCTTGCTTTTCTCAAGTTTTCTTATATCTGTATTTGAAAGACCCCACCATATGTTATATTATTTGGGTAATAATAAAATCTGTAGGAAGCAGTATTAAAAATGTTAGAAATAACCAATTTTCACTGAGCCATTTTTATCCCTTCATACTTTTCACGATTTCTCATTAAATGCTTATATTTAAAAATTAAAGATAATTACATAATCTCTGGAAGATTTGTTATGTTACAAATTGTATTTGGTAGATTCTAAAAAAATGCATCTGCATTCACTAATCTTGAGCATTTGTTGTTTAAAAATGCTTAAAATAATGATATAAATATCATTAATGATAAAATATGTAATTTAGCAGTAAATTTTTTTATCTAGGCTTATTTAAAAAGCCATTTCTTAATCCTATTTATAATAACATACTATATAACCAAATAACAGTAAAATTGGTGAATCTGAAAAGCCAATAATCTTCAGTTTTTTAAATAACATTTTCATTGTTTTAATATCTGAGGCAAATTTATATTTTATATTGAAAAATAAGTTCATATATTGCATGCAAAAATACAAAAGTCTGATAATGTGTGATCTAAAATTTTCTCTAATTTTCTAATGAATATTTTCATTTCTAATAAATATTTTAAATGAATTTTGTCCTTATAACATAAACTTCTATTTATTATTTCCTCAAAGTTAGCTTCTATTATTGTTAGCAAATGTACCAGAATAATTTCTTGAATTGGAAACTGCAACCATTTATGCAGTGAATTAACTTTGCATCTTTTTCAAATCTAATTTTTTTTTAAAGTATATCATGTGTATTTAACTAAAAATATTGTTAAATTGACATCATACATTCTGTTAATTTCCATATGTAAACTGATTTTTCTTTTGCATTTAGTATTACAAAAACACTTCTTTTGAGTGATTTATTTGCATTTGTGCTAAGAGGAAGAATGAATGGGGACATCATATATTACAAGATAACTTTCTCTCCAACTAAACAACAAAGTACTATCTGTTGCTAAAATACAACACATATAGTATTGGTACAATGCTTTAAAAAGAGCAGTCAATGGCTAAAAGTGCAAAATACTGATATTTGTAACATGTTCTATTGTTTAACCCTTTTAGTACCGAACGCCGATATATCGCCGTTCGGTGCACTTGCCAAAAATACCAATGACGATATATCATTGCGCCTTTGTTGGGGCCTTATTGTACTCATCACAAGAGGTCTGTGTTTCCAAATAACTTTATAAAATGTTAAAATCGTTCATATTCGATGCAACATCAGTGAAAAAATGGTTATTAGATTTAACTTTTTGTTATATTTTATGCTGATTAGTGCCGCGGGTCTGTATATGTTAGAGCGATAAGATAGAAACGGGACGCAGTCGATGCACGCATGCCACTTGAATACTCCAATAACTATCATAAACATCAAAGATTGCAATTATGGTCCAGAGAAACTATCCCAGGTCCCGTTTCTATACGGGTACTAAAAGGGTTAAGTGATGAACAACTTTGTATGATGCTTCCCTTTATGTGTTAAAGAATTGCAGACCAGTTTCTGTAAGAAAATCCTTTTTGGTAAAGCACCTTACAGCAGGTAGCTCTAATGTACTTTATATCAAATCCTTCAAGTTTAAAAGATAATAATAATTAAAAAAAATTAAGTTTAACATTTTTTATTGTAAGTTTTCTGAGAGTTAACTGTGTTATCAGACACGGTGGGTACAAAAGTAAACTATACGAATTTTGAATCACTCACTTGGATTAAATCGGTTCATTTTCCAGCTTGGACAAAAATTTTTATTTATAAAAAAATTTCGCATAACAAGGATGCAAGTTTAATTAGATAAACTTATTTAAATCTTGAGAAAGTAAACTTAACAAGATAAATCTTTAACCAAAAAAAAAAAAAAAATCTTGCTTATTTAATGATTTTAATTCCAATCCAGTTCTTCCTAGCACTTTTAAAATTCTATTAACTTAATTTTTAAATTTTTGTTACTGTCGCCAGATGGAACTACCTTCTCTTTCGCTGTACTCCTTTTGTGTATAAATACAACTGTGGCTTTCCCTTCATTGCAGATTTCTTTGTTCCTGATGAAGAGAGACCCATACTAGTTTGCCCCCAAAATTGATAGTTTTGATTAAAATCTACACCAAACACAAGGTTGTTGCTTTGCCTAATTTTATGTTTCCACTTTGGCATATTTTTCTTTTGTTTTGATTCCCATTGTTCTAATAATTAAATTTAGCTTTCAATTGTTAATTTTAAAGATAAGTTTGAATGCAGCTTTGTATGAGCTAATGATTGTAAATAAAGCAGCTATTGCATTTAGAAAGTAACTGAATAACATTTTGTTGAATTTAACTTGTACAAGTACCTAGAGCTCAACAAGCACTTCTAATTTATCAGAAAATACTTTTCTTAAAAATTTTTGGATTTTGAAAATGTATCTGCTTCGGGTTACATAAAATTTAAGCTAGTGTTTGCTTCACACATTAATAAATGTAATGCACCGCTTTGTATTGTAGTGATATACAAATATCTGAAGTGTCAAGTACTGAATGCTACAGCTGTAATTATATTTTTCTTGAATCTTTTTTCATATCTGTTCATAGAATTATAAGGATGTTTTAAAACATTGATTTGAACACTTCATATATCTTACACAGATGTTCACATTGATTCTGATTTAAGAATCCAAAAAGTTAGACAGCATTCTTTGGCACAAAATTCACTTTGGTAAGTTTTCCATATCATGTCGTCTGAATTTCTAAGTTATCTTTTGTTTCACTACCTCAGAGACTTTTCCTTTTGTTGGGTTTTTTTTTTTTTAATTCTTATTTGACCACTAAATATTTGTACATGGTAGCTCAATATTTATGTGCATTGATTTGCAGCTCAGAAGACTGGGAGAGATTTTGTTTCTTGCCCTCTTTCATTCTTATTAGTTCTGCTCAAAATATTTTCATATCAAAATGCACACTTTTTTTATTTGAAATATATTTTTACTATAATTTTATGATTGGCTTTTCCTGTTTAAACTTTATGCCATAGTAAAAATGCATTCTAAATATTAAATTTTTAGCAGGAATTTTGTTTTTACTCTGAGTGTAGAAGAATTGTTTCTAATACTGTAGCAATGAAATACATGTGACATCTATTTTCAAGGTCCTGATCTTATTTTAATGGTATAAAATTACATTCAATTCATTAAAATTGCTATTTAATTCAGAAATCCAATCTTATCATTAAATTATAAAGTTGCTAGCAATGATTAAATCTTTTGATTTAAAAATCCATCACTGCAGCTTCACAACACCTACGAAATCAAATATTTTGAAAAACTGCTAAAATCTAGCAAATTACATTAATAATTAAAAATCTTCGTTTGGAAGATTATTTTTTGGGCTATTTTATGGTATACCAACAAAAATTGTTATATTAAATTCAACTGCTACAAGAATTTGTAAGAAAAATTCAACACTAAAAAGTGGCAGCTGATAGAAGGGTTAGGTTAGGTTAGGTTATTCAATTATGGCAAAGCACACGAGGGCTATCTGCCCAAAGGGAGGGATGCCTTCGTGGAGGACTTTCTAAGGGAAACTGGCTCGTATACACGTTACATATGGGGAAAACGCCCATGCAGCCAGCCCGTTCGCGGGATTCGAACCCCGGACCGAACTACCAGTGTTCAGCGTCTACTGCTTGGCCGCTGGTGGGCTATAGTTGATAGAAGGAATCAAATAGTTTTAAGATTTGACTCAAATCAACCACCTATATAATAATAAAACTTTTAAAGATAAATTTTATAACAATATTTTACGATAACATTCAAAACAGTTTTACACACATTTAATTTGAATTTTTTTTTTTTTTTGAAAAAAACCCATTAACTTTGAGAAATTAGTTGGGAGAATTTCTAATTGATAAATTAACAGTATGAACAAACTTTCAGATTTATTTGGTTACTCCATTTTACTTAATTTTAATTTTTTAATATTATTCAGAAACTTCTTATAAAAGCAGCTGCTTCTTATAAAAATGATACACTTCCATCTTATTTTGTAACCTTGCATTTGAAATGGCTAACATGTAGGTGATATATGTAAACTTTTATACTAAATTTTGAAATGCACTGTGTATAAAGACAGTTTTATTCAACATAAAAAAGTTAACAAATGTTGCCAAAAGTTTAAGATAAAATATCTTAAAAATCATTATTAATTTTTAAACAGACTGTATAAAAGTTTTAATAACAACTTACATTTTCAAAATTTGGTAGTGTCCATAATAGTAAAAAACATGCAAAGAATTTACTCAATTCCTTCACGTCAACAGATTTTAAGTTACATTATACAACTCAAATTATCACAAATTTAATCTATTAAAAACCTTTGGCAACCTTGATCATAGGCACACGGGAAAATGCATAGATGGCACTGACTAAAAACATGGCACACAAACAAATCATAAAATGCACAAGTATAGTAAATTTGATCAGAAACAGTCATCACTCCAACTGTCATCGTCAGCATTAGCCCTGGATATATAAGGCATAGAAGGCACTGGTATTCCAGATCTGAAAATGAATTATAATAATGATTATTATAATAAGCAATTGGAAACTGAAATGAATATAACAGAATATATGATACATGCAATGAATATAGGAGAATTATGTGCAATGACAAGCAAAAAATTATAAATTGCTCTTACTAATCATTTGCTGCAAGAAATCCTTTCGCACTCCTTTTTAATGTTTAAAATTCTTTATTTCTCTAGTTTTACAGCACATACTGAGGTTATACCAAGTCATTTATCTGTCTGTATTTTCCGTTCTGTTACAATATACATTATGCTACACATGTTCTGTTTTCAAGTTTTACAATTTTTCTTGTCAGTATGATTTAAGTTACATTTATCACATACACGAACTTGTCACGTAAGAAAAAAAAGTTTTGCATTAAGGAACACAAATCTTATATTGAAAAAGAAGAAATTAATAAATCATTCAGTATTATTTTTTGTTGATCCCTTAGGCATTCTTTTATCTATCCAACAAAAAACTTCTAGTTAAGAAATAAAATTTCCTGAAAATGTCATTCATCAAAATTTATCAATTTTTCCAGTCTTATTCTTTTAAAGATATTCTATATCATAATTTTTTAGTTCCTTCTTTCTTCAATAAATGGCACTTCAAACATTGTATCTTTTATTACAATTTATTTAATTCATTTAAGTGACTGTGACTGTTTCTAGCAAAATGGCCTTCAATAATTTTGTTCTTTTTCTTTGCGGCGGGGTGAGAAAAGGAAAAAAGAAGGCGCTATATCAGGTCCTTTATGATGCACACAGTTTTTCTATAAAAGCAACTTCAATCTAAGGCTGAATTTTAAGTTTAAATTGATGCATGTGTTTTTTCCCCCTCTTTCACTTAGATTTGCATATTTCTTTTAAACAGATGAATTAGATTTTTTTGAAGTCTTTATTAAAATATATCAACTATAGTTAAGGATCTTAATGCTGTCTTTTAAACATATATACAAGCCTTATCTCTCTTTTTCATTTTTATTTTGCTCAATAGATGATTTTATAGTAATCTTATTTTATTTGTTAAAATGAAATTTCATAGAATAATTTTCCTTTCTGATTGACAGAGATTTATGTTCAGCATTTTCAAAATGCATAAAACAATTTTTTAGAAACATTAAGGGGTCTTTTTAATTTCAACACTACAGGCTTTTGTAATATTACATGTTCCTTTTTAAACTTTTTCATTTTAAGTCCATGTTACTGTGATTATTATAATTATTATTATTTTTACTTGTCTATAAGTTCACATATCACTGGTTATAATTTTACAAATCTTGCTTAATATCTGAAATTTCTCATAAGAATATTTTGTTTTGTGATCAGATATATGTGGTTACTGTTAGTTACAATTCTCTGCCTTATGGCAATGTTAACACATAGCATATTTGCTTGACATAAAAGCAGCTTGTAGCCAATCACAAAATCAGTTTGTCCCATTACAATAAAGCAAACATTTTTATAGAAAGTACATATATTGCTTTAAAAGAAGGAATAGTTAGAGTAGTTGAGTTTATATTTTCAGATAAGGTTGTGAATTTTTTAATGATATAATATTTTTATAAATTTTTTACCCTGTTTTATTTTAACCTTAAAAGTCATGGGGGGAAAAAAACTGAAATCTGTGATAGTTTAAAACAAATATTAACAGAAATTAACAAATCTAAATTACTGGAAAGCTACAGAATGTATTACTAACAATTTGTCATATAAATGCAATGAATTTTTAGTTTTTACTCATTCACTTTTAAAGAAGAGTCTTCCTTTAGAATGAATACACAGGCAGCCCTCGATTATCGCACACTTAAAAAATGTTTTTGTCAATATTGCAAAAACTGTTTGTTTTCATACAGCTACAAGGCCTGCGCTCTGAATCAAAATTAGCATCACAGTTAAGGGACCCTCAAGAGTAGCTTACACACTGACACTCCCCAAATTTTCTCCATGTTCTTTGTCTACCCCACATATCAGTAGCTTCCTGTCTTTTAACGCTGTTAGACATACTTCACATGCTTTTGTTAAATCCATAGATTTTGTTACTTTTATTAACATTTCTGCATTATTTATTGCTTTTTCAAGTTAATTTCTTAGTGTACATTTCTGTTTTTTCATATTTTCATGCAAAATTATGTTATCATCATTACGTCTTCCTGTTGTATTGTTCCTGGATGCAAAGGAAGTTATGAAAAGTCCCCATAAAGGAATACAACTAAGAAATGAAAACATAAATCTATTAACTAATTTGCCTGATGATGAAATCATTAAAGATAGTTTTATTGTGATGAAACTTAAATGCATATATATTTAGCTAATTTAGATTCTGTTCAATTTTATAATTGTTTAAAACATTTATATTTATTAAAAGTATAAAAGTTTTATACTAATTTTTATTTAAATTACATTTATATTTGAGTATGTGGCACCACCAAAAAGCCACATAAGGCAAGTTAAAAAAAAATTGCTCACATTATAAAAACAAGTTTTGAACATGATGTTATGATTTATATTTTCTTTTCATGTGGATATTAATAGAAAAGATATTTTCAGAATAGATGAAACGCTTATAGTTAAATTGGTATAATGTAACTATATGCAAGAAATTTCAGTTTCTAAAATATTTTTTTAATATTTCATACATTTTTACAATATTTTCAAGAAAAAAGTGTGTATAGGTTTATTTAAAGAACTTTTTTCATGTTTTATTTGAGATTTTAATATTGAGTCTTCAGAGGTATATAATAAACATTATATTAATTTGACTACAGATTCTTTTGAATAATTACATAGCATTGAGAGAAAAACATTAACTGTAACACAGATTAACATATAACATGTAAGTAACAAATAATTTTAAAAGTAGACTTTTTAGTAATTTATTACATTCAGAAAGCATTTCTGATTGATATAAGGCATTTAAATGTTAGTCTAAATATTAAGTAGCCTCTTTAACATTCGTTTGATGTTTTATAATCCTGCTACACTAATATGATATATACAAATAAAAATATGGAATGAGAAATAATATGTGTTCCCACTGGACAAACATTTTGTTTAAGTAGTGGGTGAAACAAACAATTTAATGCGGGGTGCGAATCAGTGAAAGAGACACAAATACAGTACAGAAAAATCAAGGTAAAAATTTTTGTTACTTCAATTTTAAAACCAATTTTTCCTCCAGAGAAATGATTTGCTTTTAGAAGCACCACACCTTTCTCAAATACATTTGTCTTGAAAATAAATCGCAAAAGAAAATGAAAATATTTCATATTCTTATAAGCTTCGTAAAACATTATATAACCACTTATAATTTTGTTTTAGACTGAATATATGGTATGAGATGCCAATTTCATAGCAAGGTTTAGAAAGATGTGTTTAGTAAGGAAGCTAAACTGCACGAAGATTGGTCCCCTAGCAACTCAGCATGCGGGCCTTATCTATCTCGACGGTGATAACAGAGCAGTCACTAATACACTGCCTCTTGGAGTAGGGGACTTTTCAGAATTGTAGTGATATTATTAGGCTTCTAAGCCATGGTGGTGGGGCTGAATGTTCACAGTATATTAGAAAAATTTAGTCTAACATTAGGGCATGCATCAATGTGTTGTGTGTTTTACTAATAAATCTGTCTACATTCGAATATTTTACCATTACAAATATATGAACATGAGTGAGAAATGGAGAAACTGGAATGTTGATATCAACAAAAAGAAGTTAAGGACTTATAAACTTCATACAATCGAGACAAAGATGGAAATAATTAAACATTCTGAATGTGGTGAATCTTTTGCTTCAATCACCCATTTGTATGACATAAACAGGTCTACGATATGTTCAGTTTAAGAATAAAACTAAGGAATACATTTGAAATTGTAAAAGTATAACAGAGTGTTTCCAAAAGACACAACACAGTAATGGATGGCATGGAAAGAACTTTGTCATCATAAACTGATGATCAAAATCAAAACAGTGTCCTTCTGAATTTTTCAATTTTTTAAGCTAAGGCTCTTAGTTTGCACGAAGATTGAAAGATTGGATTAACAGAAGATTCTTAACACAATATTTCAAGCAAGTAGTGGTTGGTTCGACAAATTTAAAATGAAGTATTATTTACATAATATTAAATTCATGGAGAATCAACTGATGCAGACAGAGATGTTACAAAGAATTTATTTCCTCATCATCCAGAATTACTGTAGATGGAGAATATTTTCCTACCCAAATACTCAATGAAGACGAGACAAATTAATTTTTTTGGGGGGAAACAAAAAAAAATAGATAATTAAACATTCTTATTCAAGACAGAATCTGTTGCCCTTCTAAAAACCAACTGATATTGTTTCTTGGTGGAAACTTAGCTAATGATTTAAAATTGCAGCCAATGCTAGTTTATCACGCAGAATATACCACAGCACTGAAAGAAACGGTACAGAATTGCTTCCCGTTATTTGGAAATCAAATAAAAAGCCTGAGTTATTGCATTAATATTTAAAGACTGGTTCATGTTTCATTTCATATTGGCACTTAAGCAATATTCTAAAAATAAAAATTTACAATTTAAAGCATTATTAATCTTAGACAATGCTCCAGGACACACAAAATTTCTTCAAAATTTATATCCAAAATCAGTGTTTCCTCCTCACATTTCTACTTGCCTCATACTGCCCATGGATCAAACAATTTAAATATTATTTGAGAACAATAATACATCAGACAATCCAGGCAACTGGCAGGAAAGGCGAGGTTAGATTAAGAGAATTTTGAAGAACTATAATATATGGAATACAAATCACAACACTAGAGTCTTGTGGGCCAAAATAAAAGTCAAAAATGAAAACAATTATGCCCACCAATGATGAGTAATTTTAATTCTGAAGAAACACCTGAAATACATATGAAATAAATAGCTTAACCCTTTCTAGCATGCTAGCTTTAAAAGTTGGAATTTAAAAAAAAAAAAAAAAAAAAAAAAAAAAAAAAAAAAAGGTAGGCAGTCTAATCACGCTTAGTGGAGTACACAGGTCAATTTTCTAAAGATAGCACTTACCATTCTAATTTTGAGGATGTGCCTGAAGCAGACTCAATGAATGAATAGAGCGCTGAAGTGAGCACTGCTGAAAAGCATGTAATAGAGTAAATGATTTTGCCTATGATTAAAAAGCACTAGATTCTGATTACCGTAGCAGTTTTAACATTACTCAGAGTGTGCCATGGGGAAGCCTGCTACACTACCCCTCCCCCCTCAAAAAGCTCTTTTTGGTTATGATGATGATTACATGCATATAAATGAAAAAAATGTAACTTGGCTGGCTATATGATGTTTTTGTCCAATTTTTTTTTCATGGTGGTACTTTTTGAAGCAAGTGACACTACCTTTGAAAAAGCACAACGCAGCATTTCATGTTTTGCACAAGTACAGGATCCATATCAAATTTACTCTCTGAAGATTTAAAATTGGAAAAAATAAACTAATATTATATCTAGAATTAAAAAAATATAAACTATAAAATAAAATTAAATACACATCTAAAACTCAAAATTATGAAAACGCAGAGCTAACAAAGGTTCTTTCAATGAAAGCAAAAGAAGAGAACTAACTGATAAAATTACCCTGACCTTCAGAAAAACTACAATCGAAAGAAAAACAGGAAATGAAACACACATGTGAACCTACCTTTCTATTGTGAATGAAAATACAGCAGTGAAATAAAGATACAGTAGTTGGTCTGGTCTTGGTGTTCCAGTGATCCCACTCTGGGCACACCAGATATTCATCATTCGATTTTAGGCAAGATTTCAAGGTAAAAATTTCAAACTAATATAGACTAAAGAGATCAGCATACAATCAAGAAAATTACATAGAAATTTCTTTTCAAACAATTCCTTTCATACCCCCCCCAAAAAAAATCCGGAAGATTTCTTTGAAAAATGAATCTCTTTAAAAACTAAACATGGCTAAAATGTATGGACTGCTTTGTGTTGTGCTGCCATCTAGTATAAATAAAGAAGGTTCAAAGTAACCTATAAATCCTTTTCCATTCAATTTTATTGTGTGTACAGAGGGGATTTTTTAGGTGTGCCCCGACTGGGCACACTGTGCCAACAAGGGTTAATGAATGAACTAAACTTGGACATCTACAATGATGATGTTGACTGAATGTCCTGCATTAACCTCTGTCAAATAAATACTTAATTCAGCAACAAGAGCTAAATGAGTGTGATGAAAAAGAAGCTGATAAATTCATCAAGATGGTTGTCAATCAAAAATATGAATGAAGCCTTCATGCATCTTAACAAATGTTTGATTATTATGGAAAAATGTGATCTCAATAGAGAATGTATAGCTGAAGTACACAGGATGACTGAGAAAGACACAGCATATTATTCAACTCTTTATCAACAAAAGAAAAAAATATCTGATATGGACACCACATGACTTCCTTGTATGCCCTATTAAGTTATAAACATTTTTTACAGCTCTTCATTTAAACTTATTTCCTTGAATTTCATTAGAGACAGATTTCTCATTCCATAAATTCAGTTCTCACTTTGTGGCAAGGCAAAAATATATAAAACCTCAAAACATCATCATTAAAAAAAAAACTTACCAAACATATTTGCACACATTTTCAGCAAGCAATTATGTACTAAAGTTCAAGGGCCGCTTGTATGCAAAATCTAAAAATTTTGAGAAATACAGAATTTAGATTAGTGTTAATATCATTATTATATAACATGTAACTAACCTTGAGGCTGGATTAGGTATTTTAGATGGCAATTTCAAGCTTCGGAAGTCCCCATTGCGAGGTGAAGCTGGACTGTTGCCTCGCTTTGGTGACTGATTATGAACTGGATTTAAAGGTAATCGTCTAGATGGGGAATGTGAAGCATTTCGGTGGTATTCTGCACTAGGTGGAGTCTTCTTGGTTTGAAATGAATTGTTATGTGCTTTGGTGGGACTTTGCAATACTGGAGAGGATACGTTGCATCTTTGGTATAATGTTGGAGATGATACTGGTGATAAAAATCTTCGAGGATTACACGGTGCTGAATCTCTTCGATTTGTGTCTGAAACAGGGTTGCTTTTATAACTGGGAAAGAAAGGTGCAGATTCACGACGAGGTGAAGGGGTGAGATTCAAATCTCTTCGAGAAGATGACTTACTTCTCGAATTGACTCGATATGATGATGGTAAAGTTCGAGATTCTCGATAAGCACAAGGTGCAGATGTCATTTTAGCTTGAGATTCAATAGGTAACTGAAAAAGAGAAGGTAAAAATGCATGTTAATAATCTCAGCACATAAGTCTAAAAAAGAAAGTATTAATAAATTAAGGATGAAACGTTCTTTAAAACTGTGCATATTTCGATCATGCCAGAGTTCCCATTAGTTACTGATACCAACTGCAAATGTTTGCAAATTTACTTTGGTGTGATATAAAGTCTGCATCCTAAACTCAATAATCATTATTATTTAGCCTTTTTTTTTTTTTTTTGGTTGTAGTCCACTCTTATGTTTCATATTGAAGATAATACTATAATCTACTGATCTCAGCCAATTTCTGTACAGTTATAGGAAACTTTAAAATCAATGTAATTGGACATATCTAGCATGCACATTTAAAAAATAAACAAGAAAATCAAGTCTATACATAATGTACATATTATTTGAATTAATCAATTTAACAAGGTCTCTTATGGCGCAAGTAAGTTACCTGCAGCAGATAAAATATTCCCAGTTCTAAGTTTGCAGAACTTCTAAATGGTTCAGTGACAAGTTAGAGGTCCAGCAGATAAATTCACAGTTCTCATCTATGGAGTTTTCTCCTTTATGTTATGTTATTTTGTGCAACATTTTTTGCTTATGAAAACATTTTAATAGAGTAATTCAAAAAAATGAAATTAATTTTTTATATTTCTCGTCTTTCTTTAAGATGCTAACTTTTGTAAAATTTAAATTAATTTTATAATCATTTTTACTGCACCAAATCTGAAATTTTCTTATCAGAAAATGACATCAAGATTCATTCTTTAGTATGTCAATGACTAAATACTAAAGAAATTGAAACATGATTGATTTTTCTCAAGGCTTATTAATAAATTATGGAAGGATGTTCAAGAATGTTAACACAATATATTTTCCTTCCTTTAAATTTGAAGTAACTCTGATAACATTTTCTGAAAAAAAGTTTAAATTGCAATATAACAATTTTTATACATGTCTTTAAAAATAATTTTTATGATTATTTTTTCTTCAAATAGAAAGGATGCCTGAAGAAAGAACTGTACACATTTGGAGTCTCAAACCTTTCATCTGCATGCCAGTATGCTACCTGAGTGATTAACATCATTTTAAGTTTAGATAAGCATTCTAGGATGATACACCATTTACTGGCTCAATTTGATTAGAAATTTATCACTTGTTCTCTCGATCTATACACTATAAGTTTTCATAAACAATTCAATAATTAAATACAATAAAATGGGTACCTAAAAATTTCAATGCACATTCAATAACTATATATATAGTATATTTAAATGATATTAATTTTATCATTATTGCAAAAGAGGATGCGGAATGAATGGTCAAACTTGAAAAAGGAGTGGTAAGCCAGAAAAAAAAGGGGGGTTGGTAAATTATGGTACTGCAGAACGCTGATGCATTTTAAGTACATTTTTAGAAAAACTGACAATGATTATACAACCTGTAACAAACAAAAACGAGAGGAGAGAGACATGGAAATTTACTGCAGTAATATTAGCAATTCTTATTTTCTTGGGCCACTTCCAGTTGTCAGCATTTAGACACAGATAAAAAAAAAAAAAAAAAAAAAAAAAAAATTTTTAGAAAAAGTAGCATGGAGCGCAATGCGACTGAAATATAATTTTAGCAGATATATTGAACACATATAATCCATTAGATACTCTATTCAGAACTGCTGAAGTTGGAAGCATGAAAACTTGCACTTAAAAATTCTTTATTAAGGTTAGGTTAGGTTATTCAATTATGGCAAAGAACACGAGGGCTATCTGCCTAAAGGGAGGGATGCCTTCGTGGAGGACTTTCTAAGGGAAACTGGCTTGTATACACGTTACACATGGGGAAAACCACGAAAACGCCCATGCAGCCAGCCCGTTCGCGGGACTCGAACCTCGGACCGAACTACCAGTGTTCAGCGTCTTTACCGCTCGGCCGCTGGTGGGCGCCAATTCTTTATTAAAAGTAAACAAATATGATGTTATACAAATATGTTAACATCATGTTAAACATATATAAACATATTTGTTTATATAAACAAATATGTTTATATATGTTTGAATATAATCTTACAATTTTATAAATTTAGCCCACTTTGAAAATGGCTTGGAAGTTCTCATTTAGCTGATAACATTGATTTCTAACTATAATGGTCATTACATAATATCTGAAAAAATTATCAAAAATTACAATATTTCATTTATATACCATTTTGAAATTTTGACTAGAATGTCATTACAATAGTAAACAGTCCAAAAATAACTAATCATTTAATGTAAGGAAATCGGAGTGATTCGAATATTTATTTTTACAGTATTTAAAATATCGGAATATACACCATAAATATAAAATGGTTAGTCTCAAAATATAAATGAATAAATAACAACACAATTGGGAGAAATAGTTTTCCCTTTTCAACTGCAGCTTCACTCCTTTCCCGCAAAAAAGTTAATGGTAATTATCTTTCACAATTTTTAATTTTTTCCTCTCTGCTTCAATTTTTTTTTTTTTTTTTAAATTCACAGAATTACTGCTGCATTTCTTGCTTTCAGCATATGATAATTTTTGCCTCATTATTTTTACATATTTTTCACCTTCTTCAAGTCATTCAGAAAGCAAGCGTCTCTAAAATTTTAAAATAGATTCACTTACATAACGGTTTTTGTCTTACAATTGATTTGCTCACAGATTTTGAATGTTTGGCTCATGAAAAAAAATAGTAAAAAGCTTAAAGAAAAAAAAAAATACCCCACACAGGAATATCTAACATCAAATCATCAGACAATGTTGAAACAAAACCTCTGTGGTATCATAATTAGGATAAATGAGAATGGTTGGATGTCATTCGACTTAATAAAAGAGTGATTCAAAACTGCATGGAACCATCTTCTACATAAGAAGTCATTGTTAGTTTCACATAGTTTCTACAGGCATCTCATTAAGGCATGTAAAGTTTCAGTCATTATTCCAGAAGGTTTTACATAAGTTCTGGAACCTTGGATGTATCAGTGAATTAACTGTCGAAAGACCATCTCCAAAAGTTTTATAACAAGTGGACAGCAACAGGATCGCACAATTTTACTAGAAATAAAAAAACACAGAGATCATCCACTGAACTGATTTGCTCGAGCACGGGCTCTGATTGATAAAGCAATAATAATGAAGAGCTTCAAGAAAATGGGGATATCTAATGCTCTCGATGGTTCTGAAAATCATTACAAGTATGAAGATGGACTTCACAGTAATGATAGCTTGTAAGCTGTAGCAGAAGACAGGCAGCAGTTTCAGCAGCATTAAATGCTTTGAGGCCTAGGGAGTAACAATTGGCAGTGACAGGAATGGATGAGATGAAAGTTACAGGGAAATAGGAATGAAGATATCACATTAGATATTGTAATATTAATATAACTATGTATTTTTATTGGAATGCAGATTTCTTTTAAAGAAATACCATTGTGATAGCTACCAGGTGTTAATCCATGACTATTTTTCATTTATATTCATACTGTAACCAAGTCCTTCGGAAATTAAATTACTCACATAATTTTCCCCTCTAGATTTTCAGATGATTAAAAGAAAAAAAAAGGGGAGGGGAGGAGAATACATAGTAAATATGATATCATAAATATTATTTTAACTTTTTGAATTAAAAAAAAATTAGTAAAAATAACTAGTTAAACTTTAATGATGACAACACTAACTAGCAGATATTTTCAAGCACTGAAAAATTACATTGCAAAGTTACAACTGTGTCTTTGAACACTGAAAAAGGTTACAATTGTGGGAGTTCTTTAAGATTTCTTTTGACATGATTGGATTAAGCATTCTTTTTCAGCAAATACACACTTATATGAATTGATCGAGGACACTAATATTACTTTTTTTCATCAAAATATTAATTTCACGTATAAAAGCTCTAAGTTTCTGTTCCTTTTGATTCATATAACAAAACATCATCTCTTTTATTAAGAACTTAACGACAACATAAAAATCTGCACAGGTTTAAAAAATATTTACGTTTAAATTTTCTATTAAAATTATATCAGTTATGTTTTATATGTCTTATATGGATTTAAATATATATTATTATATAATTTTATTTCATGTAAAAATTTGCAGCAATCTGTAAAAGAATATTAATAACAATAATTACATCTTTATTACATGGAGTTTCATCATAGGCATACTTGATTCCTAGGATCATGTATTTCTAAATCAATGGGATCAAATAACCCTAACATCAATGGATGGAGCTTATCCAACTTAGCCTCTTCTTACTCCTTACCTGACCCATTTGCCTCCTGGCCGCCTGCCAGTAGGACACTTCTCCAGCAGCTCAGTGCTCTACTTCATTTAACTAACTGCTTCTCGCATACTAACTGCTCACAAACAAACTAACTTATTACTTCTCAAACCATATTGCTAGCAGCAAGCTACTAGATGGAGTCAACTCAGGGAAGGTTTGGATGATGTTCCTCATTTATTCTACTAACTTCAATACTATTTACATCGATACCTTCAATTTCTATCTACTGACATTTTCCATGAAATGTTACTCCACTTCTGTAAAATGCTTTGAACTCTCACCCTCTACATATTTTAGCTTATCATGCTATCAACTGAATGAAAATTGTACATCTACTTAACTGGGTTAGGGCCCTGCAAAGGCACCAGCACCTGAACGCATGCACATTCAATCAAATAAAACTTACCATCTGTTTTAAACAAAAATCACTTACATAAGCTAATAAATAAGTAAAGCTACTGTACTAAATAAATAAATGTATCATGCATAAACAAAGCTAGTGTACTAAATAAACAAATGGATCATAAAAAAAGCTACTGTCCCAAGAAAAAAATACACAAATATGGTTAAATGTCTATATTTAAAAGTAATACACAATTAAATTTCTTAAGTTGCAAATGATAGAAAATTATATAAGTAATATATTTACTTCTAAGAAAGTGGAACCTGGCCATTTAGAAAATCACTTTTCATGTTAAAGCAGCTACAAATTATGCTTATTTTTGGCCAAAAAATATAACATTAAATTTGTTACCAAATTTGAATATTTTACTTACTTCATTTTCATAACTTTTCACTTGGGAAACAAATATGCTTAGCAATCAGCAATCCTTAGTCTCGCTTACCCTTCATTAAATTATATGACTAAGATAGTAATAAAATTCACTATGTTTTAATACCTCCTTCATTGATCCGTTGGCTGTCCCTTTTGGATGGGAAGGATATATTGGCAGTGGGCATGGTGATTTGTGATCACTAGGATGCTTTGATTTCCTTTCTTTTCTAAGGCTGTAATACCCACGATTAATATTTGGAAGACTACCGCAATATAAATCTGAAAAGAAATCATATTTAACATAAACAGGATCTGGATATGTTAGTTAGTTGCTTAAAGTAAAGCAATTTCTTTAAAATTTGAGTCTTTAATGAAAGTATATTTTTATATAAATATTATAATTGACATTATTCTAAAAGTGGAAATTTTTATTACATAGCATGAATTTTAAGAAGTATTTAAGATGAAAATAATTCATCTCTGTGCTATTTTTCATTTTAGAAAATGCAAAAAGTAACCAGAACTTCTTTTAGACGCTATCAAATAATGTGAAAATTCTGTTAATATCATATATCTAAAATATTTTTATTAAGCAATGTTCTGCCACTAATTTTAACATTTACTATTTGCTATGCACATATTAATTAAACTGAATTCTTAAATAACTGTCTATTATTTAACACATTTAAAAAGCGTTTCAATTTCTAGGATGGAAAAAAAAAATAACCCATCAATATGTCAATTAACACTCTCGAGGTATTATGGGACAAATATATCTCTCACACTAAACTGTATGCCTGTAGCTCATTTATACATATAATAATATGCTCAATGATTGCATATAACAGATCTAACAGATGTCTAGGCCACTGCAAAAGCTTATCTATATACACAGTACAGTATTTATATATGCTCATAAATTAAAATTGAAATAAATTAATTATTCTACTAGCTTGTTTGCATATATTTTTCTTAAAAAACAATAATTTGACCTGTACTTTTCTTATGAGCAAACAAGTGTTAAACTGTAATAATACTTTTATTGGGAACCATAAATAACTTTATTTCAAAGCTATATCTGAAGAATTGAGTATTATAAAGTGTTCAAGAAAAATCCATATTATTACAAAAATGCATAATATGAATAAAAAGTACGGAATTGTAATAAAATAATGTATGGTTAAAACTGTTTGTAACTTGAAAATATTTCTTTACTAGTATTATAATGGTGATAGTAAATGGATAAATTCAAAATAGGAATAATATATGAAAAAAAGCAGCTGTGTTTCATGGCTCGATGAAATAAAATATTTATGTAATAAGTATGAAAAAGTTCGAGGATCCTTGCAATTTATGTCTGTGTTGTCCACTGACAATCAGCTAAATCTATCTGATTTGTCAAGGAGATTCAGCTGAAGTTTCAATTAGAAGTATTTCAAGATTTTAAGGAAGTCTGCAAGAATCACTGAAAAACAATGTTATAAAAGTTTAGGTACTTTTTGGTAAATGTTAGCCATAAAGAATTTTATTTTTTTCCCTCATAAAATTTCTTTTCTTTTTATTATTGTTTGCACACAAAATAGCTGTAAAGATGCCAAATGTTTTTCACCAATCCACAAACTTGCCATTGAGTTGGTAACTTTCCTTGGGGCTGCAGGTAATCAGAAAGTGATACAAAATATTTTTCAGTGAATATAGCATGAATGTGAATATGAATCTTACAGTGAATATAACAACAAAAATCTTAAAAAATTATTAATGTTTAGACTATATAATAACAGTGACATGAAATACATATACTATTCACTAATAATCAGAAATGGGCTTTAGGAACAAACTACAAGAGCACACTGAGAGTTACTGTGAGCAGTCTCACACACTGCTTTTAAATATATATTTTATGCATGCATTTTTAAGTAATGTTATAGATACTTTATGCATATTTATGGAATTATTCATTTAAATTAATATATTTTAAACATAAATCATTTAATTCATATGAAAAATTACTATTTTCTTCGTGTTAAGGAACAGAGCTTTTAAAGAACAAAGATTTTATTAAACATGCATAAACATATGTGACTTTATTAAGTATTACTGTCAATTAATTATTATCAAGTAACTATTATTATTATCAAGCATTACTGTCAACTAAACCATAATTCTACAACAATGAATTTAATTATAAATTATTAATAGATACCTTTCTTTACAAAGATGAATCATAAGATGATACACAGTTGAAATAAATTTTTTGAGAACACTGAAGACATATTGGTTCCTTGCATTGTAAGCATTTGTATGCTTACAATATGCTATTTATATGTAAGACATATGCTATTTTTCTCTTCTTACAAGGCGGGCACAGACTACGTGTTTTTCTTTTTTCTAATTTTGCTTCTTGGTTTGATAAATCTATTAATTTCATTCTGTCAAAGGATTCTTCTAACTGTTATCTTCAGTTCCCTTGGCAAAAAAGTGGAAGTTATCCTAACTTTCAGATATGGTGTAATAAGTTGATTTGCTAATAAAAGCATAAAGTTTTTTCTTTTCAGTTTTGTAGCATCAGGATATGACAGAAACAGTATGAATGAATTCACAGCACACATGTCTAGTATTCTAAAAAATATCGCTATAGGCTAACGTTGAGTTCGTCGACCGCTTGAGTAAATAGAGCACTTCTTGTTCAAATTCATCAATGCCTCCTTTTGTCAAATTGTATAACTCTGTAATTTCTGGTTTCCCAGGATTACCATTATTTTCACAGCTATAAGGCACTGATGAAATCAAAATTACTGCTTTTCTTTTCTTGGGAACATAAGAAACAAGCGTAATTTCATTTGTAAATACGTACAAAGAACTACATATTTCTCTTGCCTTATTTGCTTGAAATTCTTTAGGGATCTCCTTTTTATTCTTTTTCAATGTACCTACAAATGTAAGACCTCTGTCCTTTAGGCAATTCACTAATTCCATTGAGGAAAGCCAATTGTCTGCAGTAATGTTTCTATTCATATTTTTCAAAGGTTCAATCAATCGGAGCACCGCTTGTGTGAGTTTACTATATTTTTTTCTTCTTCAGTAAGCCCATCTCCATCAGAATCTTTCCCACAGTATATGTATGCATTATAAAGATAATTGTTCCTTGCATCACAAGGCATATAATTTTTAATCCATATTTTGCCAGTTTTTTGGGCATGTACATTTTATATTTGCTGCGTACTCTGAATTTCACTAGCATCTCGCCTACATATGTTAGTTCTCCAATAGAATACATGCGTTGGAAATTTCTTATGACTGCATAAAATATTTCCGATATTGGAGCTGTTTTGTCGATTTCTATACGCTTGTTTCATGTTTTAGAGTCATCAAACCTTAAGCAATTCAATAAAAATAAAAATCTCACTCTGAAAGTAACACATCTAAATACCTGCCGTCCTGTACAATCAATATCTTCATAACAATCAATATCTTCTTGATTTGATTTGAATACTGCAGAATAAATTAAAAGTCCAAGGAATACTTTGGTCTCTAACGCATCAGTATCCATCAATTCATACATATTTGGATCAGAATATTTCATTCTGCACTCATTGATTTTTACATTAGTCCATTTTATGACTAGGTTGATTACTCTTTCATCAAAAAGTAAATTCCAAGTATCTTCGGGCTCTGCTTTAGAGCCGATTTTTGCAGGATGTTTCAGACCAGGGAGCTGAACAATTATGTTATGCTTTGGTGTTTGCACTGTCCGATTTGGTTCTTTTTTGTGCCATTTGAAATGATTTTTTACATAAATATTGTCATTTTGTTCACAATCATTAGAAAAACTATCATATTCACCAGCAGACAGCTGATTCACTTTTGCTTTCGTTGTGAATGCTACATGATTCTTCAGAATCAGAGTATTCTACATCAGAAAAATTATTGACAAGATATTCAATTTCTTTTTGAGTGAGATATACAGGACATTTTCTTGTAAAAAGCGATATTTATCACTTTTATGAAAAACAAGCATCCGATGAATAATGCCTATTGTCCACTAAAACCAGTACGTATCTGCTGTGAGTGGTCTCCCAGACAACTTACAAAGAAAAAACATGGCAACTCAAATCATAATAAAGCTAGAAATGTGAAACTGGATATGTGATTTTGTGGAACTGGTTTTGGAAAGTAAGAGGAAGGACAGGGACCATTCAATGTTTTTAGGGGTGGAAACGACCATTAGAAAATCCTCAGTGGTCTGTCAGACAGCTCACAGCAGTTAAAGGTTAAAAAATAATACACACTCTAGCTTTCACCTACTTTAGAGTCGTTAATTCATTATAAAAAAAGGAAAATTTTTCATAAGAAACTTTTCGAATGTTTTCCCCAATTGGAAAATATCTTTCACACATCACTTAATACCGAATAAAAGTATTTATTATTCCTATAGCAAGTCCATTTCTTTGTTTCTTGTTGAAAACATCATGAAGCACAATTTCATGTACCAGTTAAAGTTATGATCCGTTTAAATTGTAATGAAAGAATTTCCAACCAGCCACTCATATTAAATTTGAACAATGGAGAAAGGCTTAAGATACACAAGATTCCATTGCTCTACATACACAGCCAAAAAACTTGTTTTCTGATAGTTTGATTAATAGTTTTAATAAAAATTAGACAAAGTTTACAAGAAGAAAGATCTCTTTTTCAATTTGTCAGCATTATAAAAGAAGAAGTAGTAAAAGATAACATGATTCAATATCACAATTTGTATTATTCATGTGAAATGTATCAACTACAAACTACACATGTCAAATATGCAGGGATATGTCTACACATACAGACAATTGAAATAGCCTTAAAATGGAAACTGTAATGGTACAAAACAATTATTAAACTTGTTAAAGTTTTTTTCCTAAAATAGCCTGAAAAACATTGCATTTAAGTGAAGGTTGAACTATTGAGGTGTGGCAAAATATTAAACTTTTTTGAAAAACTCAACAATCAGTCTGTTCTTCACACTGTTGTATCCCAATATCAGTTTCCATTGCACGCCACCTTCTCACAAACATCAATAAAGACATTATGCTGGGAAAATAAAATTTCATAATTCAAAAGTTTAAAGTAACTTTTGATGCCTTCAATTTGCAAGCAATGACACATATTTCATTAAAGTATTAAAACAATTAATGAATACACCAAAAAAACTTAATCTGATGTTTCGATCACTGAGTAAGCATTATCTCAGTTAAGTATTCTTTTCATTAATAATTAATAATAACTTTTCTTTCAAAAACCAACCTTTTTAACAACTTCATTTATTTTTCGTTAGCTAATTTCCTACATGTATGAAATTATTTTAGTCCTGCAAACTCATATGCACTTTCTCTCTTTTTAAGCTCCCCCAAAACTATTTAAACACTTTGCACTGCTAACCAAATTTCAGCTGAGGTGTGGCTCTGATCCCTGGAATATAAATCTTATTACATATTTACTTTTCTTAATATATTAGAATATGTGTTTACTTAAGCATATATCTCCTAATTATTGTAAAATCTATTAAAATATTTATTAAATTGCTATTAAAACTTATTTTTTGGCTTTATATATGTACACACACACTGTGTCTTCCGCACAAATTACATTAAAATAATTACCACAGTAACTAAAAATAAATAACAGAAAAGAGAGAATATACTTGCCTTGGTTACGATTTAAAGATGCCGAAGAACCAAACATATGCTGCTGTTTCATTCCCTGCATAGGATTCAATCCATATGCTGCAGAATGGTTAATTTTCCCATTACATATATTCAGAGCTGAAAGAAAATTACATTAGAGTGTTGCATTAACTGCAAACAGTTAAATTTAGAACCAATGTAGAATTAATAACCAGTTTGATTAATTGCTACAGAAGTTTGTATCAGTATTATGCTAGCTCTGTCCCATAATAGTAGCAATTGATGAATTTAACTTGTCCCATAATAATAGTAACAAAAGAAAGTAATATAGAATGCAACTTTCTGTACTCTTCTGTTATCGGGACCAGATTCAGAAATGTATGCATGTATGCACATGTGTGTGGTACACACACATACATATGGGGAGTATGTATACTTGAACACATCGATCCATCAATACATGCAAACATACAAACATTTCTGAATCCAGTCATGATAACAACAGAACAGTACCAATTAAACAATGTATTAAAAATATTATTCCTAATTTTTGTTTTGAGTGTTGAGATAATTTCTGGCTTTTCCAATAACTTCATTACTGCATTCGAAATTTGTAAGCAGAATAGATACCTTGTCCATGAAGCTTTGCCTTCCCTATATGCATAAGCTTAACATTCCTATAGCCATCATTCTTCACTGCTTCCAGCATAACTTGTTGAAATGAATGTAATGTATTATCCACTATTTCAAGAGAAATATTATCCAATTTACTGCTTCTGTGGTGAAGTATTTTAATTAACCTGGGAAGGTATTTTATTTAGGAATAGACATTTTATTTTAAGTATATAAAACTGAAATTAGTTACATTATTTTTAATGTGATATTTACTGAAAGGATTTTACTAATTGGTCACATATTCTATTGAATTTATACAATTTTAAACACAAACAATTTTTTCAGCAGCTTTCAAAAATCGTAAAATTTGGAAATCTTAACAACAATATATATAGATGGTAATTACTAGAAAAACCTTGACTTCTATTATTAAATAAGAAAATTAAACAAATAAGCACTTTACAGCATGTCCACAATTATATATAGGTTAATGGCAAACTGAAATTTTACTAAACTTTATCTATGACCATAATTAAAATACTAGCTAGCTTAAAATGATACTAAGAACTTAAAATAATATTATGGTTTATAAACAGCCTTTTTAACAACCAACATGCATAATTAACATATCATAAAAATTAACAGTGCTGATTTTTATGTAAGATATAAATCAATTATACACTTTATTGCTTGCAGTATTTTGGTTCTTTTTGTTAAAAAATCAACACTCTATAAGCTGTACTGAAAAACATGTTACATAAATTTTTTTTAAACATACATTACATGGAATCTCTGTGCCTGCTGCATTAAATTAAATTAAAATGCACTAAGTGATTTTATAAAACTAAGCGAAGAGGGATCATAAGTGACTAGTCACAAAATAAAATGAATAGTTCAGAATCCTGTCAAAATATTACATACATTATATTTGTTCATAATACATATCTATACACAGATGTCAGTTATTTGTTTTACATCACAATAATGAAAATATTTATTATTAATGAAAAATTTTCATGAAACTTTACCTTCAACAGAAGATGGTTTTGTAAGTCCTACATTTTGAACAGATATACTGGAAGTCATCTTACTGTCTTGATGCAAATGCTTTCCTGAGATGTCTGCAAAAAGATTTCACAAGTAACAGCACAGTTTCTAAATTTAACAGTACTTAAGCAATTGTGTATATCTATGGCAGATATTATTTTAAAATCTGCTCTATATCATAAACTCAATATTTTCAACTTAGTGTTAGATACATTTTATGCATGCAAAGTGTAAATATGCAAACATATAACATATTATATTATCTGCATAAAAGTACTACCTACTACCAATATCCATTTTTTTTCATAATACAGAAGAATTATGATAATACACACAACTTGGAGCTAAAGCTTATACGGAGTAATACATTTTGCAGATTATAAGTTCTCGCTCAGTTTTGTTTACATGTTTCCTTTATAATTTTTGCACTAAATCTGGATTATATGTATCCATGGATAATGTATTAAAACACACTCATACTTTAAGAATTATTTAATCAAAATTCACTGAACACAAAACTATTAAATTTTTTCAACATAATAACATACAAATAAAATAATGTCAGTACGGGGACATAATACTTTTTTATTATTATACCTCCTCTTTTTTAAACAATAAGCTGATGCTAGGATTATCCACAAATTCAAGTTTAGTATTCACATACACTTTGTGGCTGTCATGTTTCCACATCTGCTTTTAAATATGGCATTAGAAGCATTTTCTCATTCCCAAGGCCTTTTACCATGCAAAACCCACAAGGTAAGACTCATGATGATGGCAAACTGTGCCTTGTTAATTTTTATTATGCCACTTAGTTGAGCACCACAGTCTTTTAACATTTTGTGTATGAACAGCTGTTTCTGGATTAACAAAATGAAATTTATGGTTCATTGTAAAATGTCTCTAACTTGCTGTTACCATTCCTTTGCTTTATATGTTTACCAACAGTTTGAAAAAACTGTCAACCCCTCTTGTACATGGTCACAGTTTTTGCCATGAGTGATGTTGCCTCTCTGCATGGAGCCTGACGAAGAGAGAACTGACCATTTTCTTAGTGTAACTGATCAGATATTTAGTACTGTGGAAGAACCAAGTTGCCTTCATTTTTCCCTGTAAAAATCCATTATCGTTTATATCCACAATTTCTTCAAGATCATCTATCTGATTGTCAAAGAATACATCTCTCTCATAAACTGTTCCAATCCCAGTCAATAGCTGTATTTTTGTAAAGGCTGAGTTGCTTCTCTCCCCTTTTGTTTAATCAATGTCAATTCATCTGACCAACAGAAAATAATTCACTGCATTATTACAAGTAGTATTCTAAAACCACTGAACCAACTGTCAAGATGTATGCTTTTCCTTCATGCGTAACTTTTCAAGTTGCACCTCCAAATGTTTTTTCACATTTGAATGAGAGGTAAAATGCATCTTTCTTGGAAGAAAGCTATAGCATCTTCCTCACTTCTCACTAAATCACACATTTTAAGAAATTTTTTTTAAAGAAAATACTTTAACACAGAGCTCTTTTCATGATGACTGAATCATATCTGATAGTGACTTGTTAACATATGATAATGTGTGGTTTTCAAGTTACACACAAGGATACTATAAATTACCACTGTAGACTGCCAGCCATTTGAAGATTGCCAAGTTACTGATAATCTTGGCAGCATTTACAGAATGGGGGCCACAGTAATGAAGATGTACCCAAAGGAAAAACATTGGAAGAGTTAAAATAACAATTTTTTTTAGGAAGTATAGAAACCTTTTTATATAAATATATTAAAGAATTTTGTTTTAAAAACATTTATACCTACTAATGAAAAAATTTTCATTAAAATTAAAAGTGATTTTATGATCTTAATTCATTTGTGATAGTTATACTAGCCATTAGTATGCCACTAATGAATTTGATGAATTGAAATTCTGTATATTATCTGTTTCTTAAGATGCTCATCAGAATATTTAATTATATATATATATATATATTTCATCATATATATATACATCAGAATATTTAATTATATATACACACACACATGTGCATATGTGTACATTTGATGTGATGTGTTTATACATGGATGTGATGTGTTTATCACGACAGCTTTCCAATGTCTTGTTTCCCAGAAGTCGCCCCCTTTTTTTAAAAGATTTAATTGATTCCAGATATAACTGGTGCTAGCTTTGAAAATGTTAAATGAAAGAAAAATAAATAGAAAATACATTACTTACAAAAACCACAATAGCAAAGATTTCTCTAAACTGAATTTGCATGCTGATTCTGCCAATATGTTTCATGCATAAACAACTGAATTAACAAACTGTAAGAAATATTAGAATTGAAATTCTGGATTTATCAAAAGAAACTTTTCTTTAACCTACTTTTCTTTATCAGGTTTTCCATTTTTAATGGTAGAAAAATCTTTATAATTGCTATTCGCAACAATCAAATCCTATTTACAACTGAGGTAAACATGTTCATTGTATGGACAGTAAATAAATCTATTGAAGCATATTTAACCTTCTGACAGGCAAGGCCGTATATATATATGGCCTAAAATATATTTTGTGATGTCTTTAGGAATATATATATGTATACATGCATCTTGAAATATAACGAAGAAATTAAGGAAATATATTAAAAGTACATAAATCCAGGTATAAAGTACTAGGGGTATTTGGCTTTAAAATGAAGAAAATACCTCTTTGTCAAGGCATTTTTTGGGAAATCTGGGCTTTCTTAACAAAACCCCATGCCATTCAGAGAGTTAAATTGGAATGAAAGATCTGAAAAGTTGCGGACAAATAAAAATACTTGACAGATGCCACTTAATTTCAGAATTAATTGTACACATAAATTCAGAATTAATATTAAAACACAATGGAACATAGATTTAAAAGAAGGGATTTATCTAAGAGAAAAAGTCTCCAGAAATTCATGGTTCATGTTCATTATAAAAAGAGAATCCTGATGCAGGAGTAGAAAATGCAGTATAACTTCAATAATATAATAAAAAGCTTCCTTCTTCAATCAAAATACATTATGTGTGACAAACTGAAATTCCTTTTGAGTAGTTTGGTAGCAAGGAAAGAAGAGTGGGAAACTCTCAGACCATCCCTCAGGATGTTTTTTATTGAAATTGGGGAGGAGTTTGATAGTTAGTGTGATGAGACTATACCTGTACAACCAATGGTGAAATTTTGGTGCCTCCCCCCCCAATTGCACTTGTATAGGTTTGTCTTCATGTTTCATAACTTTTCTGATTATTATTTAAGAGTTAGGTTCAAATGTATGAGCATCGGTTTTAATAACACTGCCTTAATTTATACATTTGACGATACAAAACTTTTCTACGATTTTATATAGCTCTTAGGTAATAATTCTTGGAAAAATTGGTTGGCTTTATTATATTATTCATGATTTTGTTTATGCATGCATTCATTCCTTATTTAACAAAGCTTCATTTAACACATTTTTAATATAACTTCACTTAACACTTTCCATGCAATACTAAACTGCAGTTTTTTTAAAGTCAGTCTTGTTAGGAATAAAATGGAGATAATGAAATGGATGAATAAAACGAGATAAATTGGATGAATAAAATGAGAGAAATACAGTAATTAGTCACACATGTTGATGAGACTGTTAGAATTTAATCATTTAGGCTTTAATTAGCCCAACTGAACAGATGTGAATAAATTGCTGAATTAATAAAAGACTGTAAAGACTCAAGAAGTATGCGTAAACAATAATTATTATTAACAGCAAACATATCAATATGATAATGACAAATTTACTTATTGAGAGAGTGTTCCCAATGCTAAAAAACTTTATAAAAGTTTGAGAAAATGATTCACACTGTTGTAAAGCTACTTGAAGCACGAACATAAAGATTTGGTGTAGATTTTAAAAACAAATGCAGGCTTACTGAATGGCTGTTAATGTGATTAGATATACAGAAAAGATAAAACACACATACAAACACTTGAATGAATGTCCAACCTTCCCTTTTTTTTACCTTAATTACAAATATTTACATTTTTAGTGTTTTCTCTTGCTTCCTTTTAATTTTGTATAACTAAGTAAAAAAGAATAAGTAAACTGACTTTGACAAATTGTTCAATAAATTACAATACTTTATTCATGTTTTTAAATAAAAAAAATAATGATTTTTATAAAATATGCTTATATGCATAAAAAAACTCATTGAAATGTTTTTAATTAAAATTTCGCTTTATATTAGGAAGTTACAAAAATTAAGTCACCATACATTGAAAAATTAATAGCCAAATATTACTTTGTAAATTAGGAAAAATTTATTTCTTCCTAGCGAATAACTGTATATTTTTTCTGTAAAAATTTTTCTAAAATGTTTCTGTAATTACAGAGCACTATAACAAGTAACACCACAACACAGCTTCATACTTTCATTTTGCATTACTTTTTTATGATAGTATTTAACTCACATAATTATTTCACACAATGGCATAAAATTGTTACTCATTTTACACAGTTTTAATAAAACTGAGAATTAAATAAATCAGTCATTTCTTGTTAACATCATAAATTCCATAAATTCTACTATAACCTTTATCATAAAACAATCATTATTATATCATCAAATTTATCTATATAATTTTTTTTCCCAAATTAAAGTTAAAAAATAGCAGTTTTGTTTCAAATAGTAAAATTACCAGCTTGACTTCGAAATCTAGATGCACTCTGCTTCAGCCCTGTTAAAAAAATAATTCAAATTTCAGAATAAAATATGAATATAACAGAATTAAACTGCACATTTCAGAATATTTATATTTTTAATATTATACATACGTTCTTCTTGCAGCCGAGCAATTTCATGCACATCCATAACATCTAACACATTTTCTGAGCTTTTATTTGGCTCTTGTTCAAGTTTTATGCTACTAACTATCTGCTCCTGATTCAGATGGTTATCTTTGGCTTTTGTAGTGACTTCATGTGTAGGAGTTACAGCACTCGTTTTATCTGTTTTCAAAGATATAAATATAAATCTAGGATGATTAATAACACTATAATTGTAAAAACTATGTGGATATGCACATATGACATTCATTACCACTTTCATCACAAGACACTTTGCATTGTATTTTCTTCTACAAGATTGGGTCTTTTACAATAATGCGATAAAAGTTAAAATTTTAACTTTAATTTTTTAGCAATTCTTAAAGTCCCCCCTTTAATTTAATTATTTTCCATTTTTATTCCAAAAATAGTAAATTATTTATAATTGATAATTCTGAAGTGTCTCATTTCAAAGCTAGTCCATCATGTGATTTTCATATGATACAAATGAAGCACACATTAAAATAATGGCAAAAGTAATAAAAGAAATTTTTTTATCAACTATAATCAAAATATTTAATTAATCAATACCAAATACAAAGCCTTTCTATTGAGTATTAAAGTAATTTCACCATTCTTAACCTGACATCAAAAACATAAACAGAACATAAACTTGCATTTCTCACACTAGCTTTCACTTTAAAAACATGTCTTCTGGAGCTTCTTTTCTGCAAACAGTATGCTCAAACTGTTAACTGTGAGTGCTCATTATTCAAGAAATAAATTACCATCATTTTAAATTATATTATTACACTTATATCTAGGACCTGGACATTCACTTCTTTCTGTTTACATGTATGCAAATAGTTCAATAATACTTGTACCAGAATACTTATAACAAATATTTTAAAAAATAGCATTAGAAAAATTATTGCCCACATAAAAGGACATATTACATTACAAAAAGACATTTTGTATATTTTTCACATTTTTTTATCTAAAAATCCCAAAAGAAAAATTTCATATAATTTTGTAAGAAAGCAAACATGGTGGAAAAGTGTGCATTACTTGATGGAGAAAATATTAATTTCTGAGATCTTTTACAATCCCACATTTTGTTTTCGACATTATTCTACAGTTGTTATAACTATAATATACCGAATAAAAATCTTACCACTTATCTGCTTATGTGATGTGGTTGTTTTGTCTTTGGTTAACCTCTTTTCTACATCAGCATCTAAAACAATAATTCTGTTAGTTAATATTGATAGCAATAAATCTAACAACAAAGCAAAAACATTAAAATATAGCATTAAAAAACACTGAAAAGTTAAAAATAGTTATAAAGTACATATTCAACACTACTGATACATAAACATATAAAAAAATTATATAGCAAAATGATTAACTAAACTCAGAAGAACTGGGATCACAGCCCATTTTGATAACTCAGAATATGGAAAATGACACCTTTTTTAACAAATCAATATGTTTAAATGCACATATTAAATATAAAACATACCTTATATTTAAAAGGACACATTGTCCTCAACAGGGCAAAACAAAAAGAAGTACGTGGGTCACTACAACTCATTAATGGCTTCACAAGTGTAGTCAATATCGCATTAATTATGCAGCTCAATAGATAAAAAACACCTTATGAGATGGATGTGAGGATCTTCCTACCATCAAACCTCTCAAAAGAACTTCTGGATCATGAGTATTTTAAGTGTATCTGTAGCACAAAGGCATATGCAAATATGCTGCATAGATTTGCAAACATCCAAGCTTTCTGTGAGGTATCAATTTAGGCCTAACAGTCCAACAGTTGGCACGTATCAGCCTATAAAAATTGGTACTTTTCCTTAGTTGGACACAGATGTTGGTAACAACTGACTTTTAATTTTGGTGATGATTCACCACACCACTCTTAGTTAAAGAATTAAAATACTTACAGCAATACAAACACATTCCCAGGGAAAGGTGGGAAGCTTTCACTCATTTCATTAAAAAAAAAAAAGCAAGAAAAGAAAGAAAGAAACACATTTTTAAATACAAATAAATTGAAAACTTTTAATTTAAAAACAAAACAGCATTTATAATACACACACACACACACACACACACAAAAAAAAAAAAAAAGGAAAGAAAGGGGAAGGTTACAGCATTTTTTTAGCCCAAAAGAGTGTTAGCCCAGAAGGGGTATTATTCTCATAACGGGATTTACATGGAATCACTTTTCAAATTGTTGTCACCAAATATTATCGCCCTCTATTATATTTAAAGAAATTAAATAAAGAATTTGCATGAATATATTCATGTTTTTCGCACTGTGAAAAAACAATGGTAACTAGAGCCATAAAATTTTGAATAACATAATCCTCCACCCGAATATAGATACTTGGAAGATTGAATTTTGAATTTGTTTTATTGTGTACTTCCTATTTTGTAAAATGTTAATGAATTTTTTATTAACATACTCAATGATTTCAAAGCGAGCAAAGAGCAATAACAACACTGTACAGGAAAAAAACATTTTAATCTCCAGCACACTAGAAGGACTATTAGAAATTCTAAAGGTAAGCTGTTTTTAAATATTTTTAGCCTAAAGGAGCATTACCCACATGCTCTTAAAACACAGATGTGTATGTAAGTGAAAAAAACATCCCTTGGAGGTAATATAAAATTTGAAAGCTTTCATATTTTTTTTGCAAGCCAAAAACTTTTGATATCACCTACAATTTTTTGAAATAAATCATCTCTTCTCCCATAGATTAAGCCTGATAAGACACCAGACACCATGTCAAGACAAGCTCTTCCACAATACTCCCTCTTGTGAAATTTTGGTTTCAAGAAATGATTGCAATACCAGTGATAGCAATTCAAATAATACTTAATGATTTATTACTTGTGCCTAGATAAAGTATTCCAAAAATAATATGACAGACATCAAAATGTTGTTTTCAAAATGAAATGATTTGCTGCATGTTATATGGCAAGAAAATTACCTGCAGGATGATAAAACACAATACCTATTACCTTACTATTAATACTGTTATTATGTTATGTCATTAAGTACTGATTATGTTTAAGAAATGAATCACAGAACAATTTCCTTCAATATTTACATCCCACATATTTGTTGAACATTGTAGGCCAGTCTACGAGGTATAAACATTAATCTAAATTAACATAACAGCATCTTACAAAGCACATATTATATAAATATGTATCAGAGGTTTATATTATTTAAACGAATGTAAAAATATGAAAAACAAATAAATAAATTAGAAGTAAGCATTTTATTGGGTTACAAAGAATATCTATCTAGGGTATTTTGGAAATCTACTGTGTGTAATTAAAAAACTTATTTTCCATTAAGTTTATAGGTACATATTTGTTGAACACTATAGGCTATTTTGGATAGTCTATATATCAATCAAAATTAATTTCATACATTTTTAAAATAAACACCAAATTTTATATTACTTAAATACATTAAAATGAATAAACATGTATACAAATTAGCAAAAACAACTTTATGAGGTCTAAAAAGAAGAAAAACTTATCTGGATAACTGGAATTCTATTGAAGAATAATAAAAAAAAAATAATTTCTAATATTTAAAAAAAGAGAGAGAGAGAGGTCCAAAGTAACATTTTTTAATTTTATAAATTTTTTATAACTAAAACATTGTATCATCTTAACTTCCTAGAAAAAGAATTATTAAATGTCTTTCATTGCATATATCCAGATAAATATTAAATACATATAGTTCTTAGTAAAAGTTAAATTTTTACTGCATATATTATTTAAATATTCATACACGCAAACTGATACAAAATCCTAAACCAATTAAAAAAATCTACCTTAATTTTATAATTTTTATTCAAATGTAAAAGAAAAGAAATACAGTGAAATCAGTATTCTTTGATTATCTGCGCCACCACTAAAAAGTATTCATCAGGCAAAGCAGTATGTCACCAAAACATGTGGCAAACAGTGATGTAACCAAAAAGTATTTATAGGGTAATGCAATGCATGTAGCACATGTCTATTTTGGCCAGTGTCTGTATGCATAGGAAGAACAACAGTGCAAAAAATAAAAAATGTCTTGAAAAAAAAAAACATACTTTATTACCGATGTTTTTTGCTTTTTGAATTTTATTGATTCATTGCTCTTGTATGAAATTCTTAGCATTCTGTGGCAATTCATTTATTTTACAGGAATGTTCTAAAGAAAGATTTATAAAAATCAATTGAATCTTCATAATAAAATAGAAACATATTTATGTAAACTAGCACCTTGGCTGTGCTGCAATTCTGAAGTTATTTTCTGAATTTAAAATATATGAAGTAATACTAATTAGTCATAACTATAATATGTATTTACAGAAGAACTTTTAATAAGTTGAAATTTTTTACATGCGCAATTCAACACCAAAATATTAAAACTGAATTTAATGCTTCTCAATAACTGGAATTTTTGACTACTCAAAATATTTTTCCGATTCCTTTAGTTTTGATTACACATAAAATCTTAATTTAATTCTGTAACTGGTTGGCTAATTTTAAATAATTTATTCAACATGATAGTTGTTTAGATAAAAATGATTTTCCAAAAGGTGTTTTACAAATTTTGTTTAATAGCTTCCACAGAAAGATTTCTTTACGTTAACACAACTTCATTATTGAAATTTACATTAATTTCCATGTGACATATCAAAATTCAATAAGTTACTTCCAAATTTATGGTAATGTTTAATCGAAATTCTAGCTACTCAATAATTATTCAAAACCATAAAAATGAACAGAAAAATAACTGGTGTTTCACAGTGAAATAAACAATTACCACTTACTAAGCATTTTTAATTGATTAAGTTTGCTGACAAGAGCATTTTTTGTCACATACAATTCCATGTTATCCATTTCTTCAACATCTTTATGAAGCCACTTGTACGTGCTAAGTGCTTTCTCATCAGAAGTGAGTTTCTTTGGTGATTTATACAACCTAAATAAATAAATACAACATACTCAAATGAATTTGAAAGGTAAGAATTTTAGGTAGCTCATAAAAGTACTGCTAAATATCTTATATAGTACACATGTATATATCAGTTGCAGCATTGTCTCAAAAGAGGTAAATGAGTGTAGTGGGCACAGTCGTGAGTCATCGAGCACAAGTTGTATTCCAAACAGGACGCTTACCAAGTTAGGTGTATTTCAAAATGAAAGTACACAGAGATACCACACTATTAAATAAAACACACATTCTTGAATAAAATACTATAATCAGCCATAGTTTTTGGTAGAATAAAACATCCATTACTCGAAATTTTCTTTACTTTTTTTAAGTCAAACTGAATGTGGAAATAGAATTTGAAATTAAAATTAACTTCTCTAAATAAGATTAACTTCCTCTTTCAGAGAAAAAAAAGGATAATTTTTCTTATTCTTTCCCCTCATGGTTTCATCTGGGTTATCAAAGTTCAGCCTTAATTTGTACACTACAAAAACCAGATTTTGTAATTTTACAGTACAAAGGGTTCTTTTGATGTTTTAAACAATATGATAAAGGAATTTTCCAAAATTTTTACATTAAAACAGTAAGATGGATAAGATGCTCAATCCCTTTTGCAATCATTTGACAAAGCTGTATATTTTGTCTCTAGTATATTAGTTTTTATTCCTGGTACAGTTGCAGCACCATTTTACTAATACAAGTAAAATGATGCTTACGTAAAGTACCGACCTTCTGTTCGCAGGCAGGGGCAAAATTTTATGAGTCAGGAAGCAACAGGGTAGCAGAATTCTCATAGAGTTTGCAATAGGTAGTGAAAAGTCTAGCATCAGTCCTGTTTGTAGGCATGTGTTACAGTGAATAGGCCAAAAGCATACTTAGATTATGTGGCTAAATATGACATATGGTTTTATAATATGAGCAGTTTTGGTATACCTTTGAACAATGGTGCTGAAATAAAGTGACAACTTTCTGGCACTGATAAAAGTTTCATTGTTGTAAAGAAGCCAAATTTCTACTACCTAACATAAAGCAACACATCTTTCCATTCATAAATGGGTATTTAAGTAACTCACGAAAGTGTGGTTTCAAGCCAAGTATAGCATGTATTTTTTGTTAAATGAATAAGGTTAATTCTTAGTCCTTCTCAAGCATGTATTGACTAGTAAAAGAAACTCTCATTCAGTTGAAACAAGAATATTAACCAAGCCTATTTGTACTAAGGTGATAAGCACAAATCCCAGTAAGCTCAGGAGTATGTGAGTGAATCATAGAATTTGAAAAGCAAGTTTAAGAACTGAGCAAAATAAATAATTAAAAATGGAACATGCACTACACATTTTTGGGAGTGTTTGCAGAAGCAAAAATCTTCCGTAGCTTTAACATTGAAAATTTATGAGCATTAATACATGTACTCTTGAAATTTAGTTGAAACAGTTTTTGAAATTCAAGTATCTGTTTGAAAGACTTAATTAAAGTTAATTAGAGGAATGGGGAGGATGGGATTTTGTAGGAAAAACAATGAAAGTGCATTTTCCCCTTGCAATCTTTTTAGAAATACTATTTCAAAGAAAATTTTAACTGTGGTAAGTGGCCATTTATTCAATATATCTAATATTCTTATTTTTTATTCTGAAAATTGTAATGGAATTTATTAATCACAAATTGATATAAACTTAATAAATTACACAATAACCACAAAACTGCTTTTTGTAAGAAATTTTGGAAATTAATTACTGTGCTATTTCCTTAAAAATAACTGTCTTGAAAAAATTTTCTTTAAAAATTCAGAACATAAGTACTAAATACTGGTGTCAGCTATTGACTGAGAATTTATTGTAAGTACAGTACAAAGCTCAAGATCCAGAATCATCAAGAATCTAGCAATTCTATATTTTAGATCATCAGTTTTTAAATCCACTGAGATAACATGTTTCAGTTATAATATTAAAAATATGAAAGACTGTGAAATTATGAAGGATTTATGAGTTAAGGGAAATAAAATTAATATCCTTCCCAGAGAAAGAACTCAATGATAAGATTTGTTTATTTCAATATAAATTGTTCAAGCTATTTTATTTTACATGCTAATACATTATCATTACTTTTATATTGAGATACAACTTTTTCCGTTACTCAGTTTTAACAATGATATGCTATAATTACTGTATCAAGAATTTCTATTAAGTAATCAATTGAAATCATTTCATTCTCAGTCAATCATTCATTTCTTTATCACTTTCTTTACAAAGGTGGCAATCTTTTACGGATATAAAAATTATAGTAAAAATTTTGCCATTTGTTCACTGACTGATCATAGGATTATTGTCATCACAATGACAATTTCAGTTACATCATCTTCATTCAGCATTTCTTCATATATTTTATTATCAGAAAAATTTTGATTTCTATTCTGTCAAAGTCACTTTTTTCTTTGGCATACTCACTGCCTGCCGTCAGTAATTTACTTTCACTTATTTTCTAATGCAGCCACGTGCTTCATTGAATGACATTTTTTTCTTTTAGTACCAAACTGAATTTTTAAAAGCTGGGATTCGTCAAGAGTTTATTAAGTGGCTGTCCTGTTTCTTCATGAAAGAGACAGGTGCTTATTTTCAGCAGCCTTGGTGAGAATGTTGATTTGGCACATTTCAGCTATGGGGATAAACAAATGTAATTGCACTCTGTCAATATAATAGTTTTTCATTGCAAAATACTTATCATGCTTGTTATTTTTGAACAAAATCATAAATTTTAAAGTACACTGCTCAACACTGAAAATGCAACACCAAGAAGAAGTGGTCAGAAATTTATGCAAATTTTAGAGTAGACGCACGCCACTGACTTATATGAAAGATGTGAAATGCGCAGCTCTCCGACACACGTGAAGTAAGATATAAGGGAAGGAACGTGCAAAATGGGCAATATTCGTGTCGTTATTTCTCCCAGACGAATTATCGAAGAAAGTTGGTTTTTGTCCCTGAGGATACGCGTAATAGGAGAGAACGCCAGACCGTCAACAAAGGCACTTCCAGCAGATAGATGATTTTATGAGGGGTATGGTGATCGGACTGAGAAGGGCGGGTTGGTCCTTACATCAAATCGCAGCTGATACCCACATGGATGCGAGCACGGTGCATCGGCTATGGCGAACATGGTTGGAACAAGGGAATGTGGGAAGAAGGAGGGGTGCAGGTGCAGCCAGAGTGACGTCAGCCCGCGTGGATCGACGCATCCGCCGACAAGCTGTGGCGGTCCCACAATTTTGCAGCATGTACAAGATACCCTGGATGTTCCCCCATATCGACCAGAACCATTTCCCATCAATTGGTTGAATGTGGCCTGCACTCACGGCGTCCGTTAAGAAGACTGCCATTGACCCCACAGCATAGATGCCAACGTTTAGAATGGTGCTGGACTGCAATGATGTGGATGACAGAATGGCGAAACGTCGTGTTCTCAGATGAGTCACGCTTCTGTTTATCCAGTGACAGTCGCCGCATACGTGTGTGACATCGACGTGGAGACAGATCTAAATCTGGCAGTAACTGTGGAACGCCACACCATGTGACAACGTGGCACAATGGTTTGGGGCGCTATTGCCTACGATTCCAAGTCACCTCTAGTTCGTATTCAGGGCACTACAGCGGCTGGTGGCAATCCCCTACCTTCAGGGGTTGCCTAATGCAATTTTTCA
>KK121305.1:1039289-1073242 GCA_000611955.2 Stegodyphus mimosarum
GAACTGTGGCAAATGGTTGAAAGGGAATGGAGAGCCATCCCTCAGGACACAATCCGCACTCTTATTGACTCTATGCGTAGACGTGTTTCTTCGTACATCGTTGTCCGCAGTGGTCCTACATCCTACTGAGCCTCGATAGCTGCCGGTTCAAGATAGTGGAGGGCGTGGGACATATACCTGCTTACCTTTGTTAGACATCAGATGTCCCCGTCACCTATCCTACCGAGCCGATGCCTCGCTCGGTATTCTGACTACCATTTTGAAATAAAGATCACTTATTGCTGCTTGCTGTCTGTCTTTTTTTCCAAATTTCATCACTTTCTGACCACCCCTCCTTGGTGTTGCATTTTCAATGTCGAACAGTTATTATTTAACTTATTATACTATACAATTTTCTCAGCAATTTATTAAAAAATAACATACATACTAGAAAATTAATTTTTTAAAAACTTCACAAGGCTGCTACAGATGGCAAGTAGCAAGAGCCATGCTGAACAAAAATTGTGTTTAAAGAAGTACCTCATGAAATTAAAATGTCATACGTAGACAACTCAGCAATATTTTCTGCAATTTTGCCTTACCACATATTTTACTCTCTACTAACTGGAGCACTCTCATCGTAATACAAGATTTCAATTATATCGTATTCATTTAGTATTTTTTCGTATATTCAATAAATTAAAAAAAGCTCTCTTTTTACTTGCAATATTATCTAATAATCTTAAAAAATACAGCTATCATCCTTATCATCATAAAATATGATAGCTTGCTGTAAAAAGGCCTACCTCCAGCATTTTCCGCATCCTATATAAATAAAACATATTCACAATTTAATATGAAAAACCAAAGGAAACCAGTATGTGTAACATTCCGTTCTAAACATGCATTGGTCTTCAGGGATCGTTTATTGCGACAGTGCTAGATAAAACAGAAAAATGTCACCCCCACAGCCATTTGATAACCAAAAATTAAAGTGATATTTGCTAGCTGGCAGGTGTTCAAAGTCAAAACAACTTACAGATTGATTTAATATTAACATGGATAATGATGTTTTCTGGAAAAATAAATTCAGCTAATGGATAAAAATCAAGTTATGGTAAACTTGATTTTGTTTAAATGTCATATCATCAGTATCTTATTGTGTGCGAAAAAGGGAAAATTTTCAATTAAAAAAAGTCTGGATTCTGGACTTCGTACTGTAGCTCTGCAATCTTAATCACTGAATCATTGCCACTTGCTTATAAAAACAGGAACTTAAATAATATGAACAGTTACAATAAAAGTTAGAATTTTTCTCAATTTTAAGAGGTGTGTGCTCTCCTGTTTCACTTATACAGGGTGTCACAGGATTATTGGGACAAACTTTAAGGGAAGGTAGGGGGCATCACAAGGATTTAGATTTGTGTAACAATCGATGTTCGGAAACATTTTCGTTCGGCCGTACATGGAGTTGTTCACAAGAGCACTGGAGGAAACAGATCGGCATTGCCACACTTATTTGACCTATCATCACCCACAGAGGAGGATGGACCATTTTATGAACAAACAGCTGGCAGATATGGATCTGATTTATGGACTAGCAGAAGGAAATGCATAAGCAGCAGAAAGATTTATCACGAAAGGTACCCACAGAGAGATGCACCGGACCACTGGATGTTTACTGATTTGCATAACAATTTGTTTGAATATGGATCATTACAAGGTAATAGGCATAGTGAGGGCAGGCCACGAGCGACTTGAACTACTAACATGGAACAAAATGTGTTGGATATAGTTTGAAGGAATCAGAATACCAGCATATGCGTCATCACTGCTGCTATTGGAAAACTTCCGAGCAGTGTTCATCATGTTTCGCAACATGAAGTGTGTTACAACATGAACATACCATTTTCAGAAAGTACCATAACTGCTTCCCACAGATATTCATGTTTTGCTACATGAACATACCATTTTCAGAAAGTACTACAATTGCTCCCCACAGGTATCCTGAGAGTGTGCATTTTGCACAGTGGTATCTCAACCATTGTTGCCAAGAAGCACATTTTCCGTCCTATGTTTTATGTTCGGATGAGGTGTACTTCAAGTGAGATGCTATGTTCAACCATCACAATGCCCATTTATGGGCTGGCAAGAATCCTCATGGCATGAGACCATATGCTGCCCAACATCGCTTTTCAGTGTATGTTTGGGTTGGTGTAGTTGGCGACCTCTTAGTCAGGCCTTTCTCTAACATCTGTGGATTATCTCATCTTTTTGCAAGAGGTGCTACCAAGCTTACTTGACCATGTGCCACACAATATATGGTTTCAACATGATAGGGCACCTCCCTATTATGGCAGATGTGTTCATGAACATCTGAATCAGGTATTTGGTCACCAATGGATTGTGTGTGGTGGACTGGTTCCCTGGCCACCATGCTCTCCTCATGCACAATGGATTTCTTTCTATGAGGTGCACTGAAAAGTGCTGTGTACCCAACACCTATAGATTCCAGAATGGATCTGGTTGCCAGAATCATCTGTGATGCTGCGGATATCCAACAAAATCCAGGTGTATTTGAGCGAGTCCAGCAGCCATGGTCCAATGGTATAATGCATGCATCACTAGCAATGGTGGAAACTTTGAACATCTTTTATGACATTTTCATCATTTACCACAGCACATATACTATTTTTGAACAATAAATATTTCAGATGATATCAGTCTTGCATCTCTTTGTTTCTTTTACCTGTCATACTACTTTCCCATGGGTTGCTATGTAAATCTAAATCTTTGTGATGTCTCCTACCTCCTCTTAAAGTTTGTCCCAATAATCCTGGAACACCCTGTACATTCTTTTTAATATCCTTTAAAAATATGCATAATATGGATTAAATTGGCAACACCAAGGTTGTGCACTTCCATTCTGAAAGCATTAGAAAAAACTGTATTCAAATTAAAATTAAATTTTTTGAAATGAGAAAAGCTCCAGTTCATCAGCTAAATTATGCAGTTAATTTTAGCAGAACCAGAGTCGAAACTGCCATTAAGTGACCAGCTAATATTAGCTATTAAAGGTTTATTCATTATTCCTTTTTTAACAAAAGATCAACTTCTGTTTTTATACTCTTTTAGCATTTAGTCAATATTAGTATACATCAAATAATACTAAGAAGTATAAAAATTCTGCAGAAATTAGAATCAGAGATAATGCTTTTATTAACTGAATCAGGAATTTTATCGATAAAAAAAAAAAAAAAATGTGAAAATTATACCGAATTTGAACAGCTCTGTAAATGATAAAATAGGATCAAAGCAAGGCTATTGTTGTTAACTCTAACAGGAGAAATGTCTTTTTATGGTGGCAATAGAAGAAAAACTTTTATAATGTAAAATATAACTTTAAAGGAGAAAAAAATTTTAACTACTACTAGAGTTTTACGAGTACGAAAACATTCCAAGGAATAAATCTTGTGGCCAAAATAAACACAAAAATAAGAAGGAGCCATTTTTTAGTGAACAATATGATATGATTCAGCATGGGAGGCAAGTAAACAGAAAAGGTGTTTTCTGTAATCAGCACCTGATTAAAAAATGTATCTATACATACCTACATTTCTGAATCCGGTTCCAGTAACAAAAAAGAACCAAGCTCGTTTACAATAAACAGGAATATTGCGATCAAATTTATTACATATAGTTAGTGTGTCTAGGAAAAATGGAAGTTGCCAGATTTTATTTTAAAAGTGAACTGAATGATTCAATGATTCGAAATTATACAAGATGGAATATTTGCTAAATCTTCTTTACCACCATCCAGATACGGAAAAGTGTCAACACACAACTCGGACTATGAAAAAAAGGTTTTCAAACAGTTTATCTAAAAATGGTACATGTAAATTTCAGTAAATACGGAAAGACTGCTTGGGTTATCTGAAGCTAATCCTTCAGTTAGACAACAGTTAATTATTTTGGAAATAAAATGGATCTCTCACTAAAAGAAAAATTTTAACAACAAAGTTTGATTCTGAAAACTCAGTAGCTTAATTAATGGCTGAATGATTCAGATAAACCTTCATTTTACAAATACAACTGGAAAATTTTTCATATAAGGAAAACTGTTACCATATGCTGTTTTATGATAATTTTATGTACCGTTTTTACACATGAATGTCAAGCCCACTGCATAAAGACACAGAACAGTGATATGCTGACAGGTTGCCAGAATGTTTTTAGACAGGTAATGCACATCAGCCAATTCATTTAAAAATGCCCTTTACAAAGGTATTTCTTCCCTTAAACTAATAGATATCATACATTTTGCTTAAATTAATAAAATACCAAATTGAATAGTACTGATTATTACAATGTGTATGAACAAATGTTATATGGCAGGGTTGCTCAGCTTTTTCAGGAGATGAATTGCAGTGGGTGATATCACAATTTACAAGTGCACAGACAATATAAAATAATTTCATTGAAGTAGTGGATCGATAGCTCAAGTTTGAAGGCTGACCAGCAGTGAAGTTTAGTAATGTGGCATAAATATAGCGAATTTACTTGAATTTATATTTCTAATGTTTCACCTGAAATAGGCTAACAGATTACATGGAACTTTATAAATTACACACAGCACAAAATACCATGCACAAAGGAAGAATTGCTGATGCAGTTTTACTGAAAATGACATTTTTCAGATAAAGCTCTAAAAGCCTGAGGTGATATTTCCGCAACCTAGAGAAACAGATTATCGTTCTCTACGTATTAGCAAATATGATTCAAAGCTATTGCAAATAAAACATGTGATCTATTCCTATCATAAATAATTACGATTATTACCACGATTCTTCGTCAGAAAGCTCTATGTCGTCAACGTCTATAAGTTCGGTCTCAGTTGGAATCGAAAGTTCAGATTTATTGGTATGAAAAGACTCAATTGATGATTCACGATCACTGGGAGCATCAACAAACTCCGCTTTATCCTCTTGTGTTTGGTCTTCATTTGATGTTGCGGAAGTCGATTGATTCTTCGATTCCATACTATCTGGCAAAGTAAATTGCATAGTCCAGCTTCTAATTCATCTTCGCGAAACGAAGAATTAAAGAGCAGAACATGACTAGGTTTGCATCTTTCAAAAATCTTTTGTTCCGTCATTTGTGTATTTACTTCAAAATTTCCATCAAATTTGGTGGTATAATTCTGCTTTTACATTGCATGACATGAATGTAATCTACTGGTACCTTAATAATTGGCAGATTAAAAAAAATATATGTATATATACAATTATTTAGTTGTAAAACGCTAGTCTAATTATTGTACTAAGTGATTGGGAACCATCAATTAGTCTATCTGAGTTGTTTGTCTCTGCTGGTTTCGGATTCAAGTTTCAAATAACGCTAAGTTAATAACGGTTAACTTTTGCCGGTAATTTAATACGAAAAGTACTCTTCAAGACATTCAAGGTACTTTAGGAATTTTCCAATAAAAATCTTTTTTATGGAAGATCCCAGATTAATAAAATCCCAGATTTAATAAAAATCCCAGATTTAATTAAAAAAAAGATTATATTTGTATATAAATTCTGGTCTGTAGGGGTTGAACTGATAAAGTTTCTGAGATTCTATTAATTTTTAATTTGCGCCTTTAGAAACAGTCTGATGTATTTACTTCTCTTTGCATCAACCCCCTGATACTGATGCAACAAAAGAAGTAAATTATTATTTCTTTTTTGGTTTTAACAATTTTTGAACCTTTCATGCAATTTTTCAATTTTATACTGTACTTCTGGTGTTCTATTTTTCCGTAAGGTTTGTTGCGAATTGAGTATGGGAGAGATTTTAGACGTATTAATTTAATTTACTTTGCATTATTACCATCATTTATTGCTGCTATGAGGTCACACTTGAATTGGTTTTTACTTTGCATTTATTAATTTAGATATGTATATGTATGTAATAATTTTGTAAATGATAACACTTCTGATTATGACCGAGATAATAGGGCAAAGAAATAGGATGCGTATTAGCTGTATAGAACTTGGAACACTAGAAATAGCTGGATATTCACCACATAAACTTGTTTTCATGAAAAATATCATCTTAGGGCACATTTTCTCCTTTTCACATCTCTATGGGTGTGAGAAGCAGCCACATATTTATATACATTTATTACATGTCGAAACAATCGACAATCGGCAAAGCGTTAAAAGAAACACGCTACTAACTGCGGGGCATTAACGAGTAGAAAAGTAAGTGTGGATTTCAGCAAAGACATGAGCCGAACATTTTATTTAAGTTCTCATTAGCGATTGGAAAGATTTTAAGGCAATGCATATAACCTAATGCGGTTAACATTATGTTAGACAATACATATAACAGTAAAAACAGCTTCTATGCACTTATATTTCTGCCGCAAGGTATTAAGAGCCAAATGGACAAGAATTTAGTGCTAAGTGACGTAATTTAGATTCCAAGGGAGATGTAGCTAAATTATAAGATATTTCGTTGTTGACTGTTTAATATATTCTAAGTTACTGCAGAAACACAAGAAGCTTGCACAAGGGGATTCCTGGCTTACTGAGCAAGCTCTTCCACTAGCTCTGAATTTGGATTTCTACAAAAAATAGTTAGTAAATTTAATAAAATGACATTGTATAATGCAGTTTAAGTTAATGTTTTTCAATGCACGAAGAAAAAGGCGTTAAAGAATTTATTTGACGTGATAAAGGAATCCAATAATAAATGTAGAAGTTTTACCGATTAGAGTTTTGAATGAAATGGTTAGTTCCAGTCACAAGACTTTGCAGTAAAAGATTTGTCATTAATAATTTTATTCCTTTTGTTTTTGACTTAACTTTACTCTAGAGTTCTCATTTGTCTATTAGATAATTCTATTCGTAGAATATATAATTTGTTTCTTAAAATTTTTAGCAGACATTGGTTTTTGTGACTTTTAGCATATTAAGTACACTATTAGTTTCTAAGAAAACTAAATTAGAATTGCTGAAAAGTAGCGCAAAGACTTGGGCGGTGGAGTGGTGTCCGTACACCTGGGTCCCTGGGCCGAAGGCCCTACCCCATGTAGAATATGTTGTGGTGTTCCTAACTGTGACGTAAAATAACCGGATGGAATTCATAAAAAGTAACTGTTGAGAATCGAGCATTTAAAATTAATATTATGTGCAGCTCAGTGGCATCATTGTTTTGTTGTCTTATTATGTTTTATGCATCTGGCATCATTTTTTTAGTCATTCTAAAGTTGCTATGTAAGCAATAAGACGTATGCTAAGTTTCTCTACATTTTTGCTTATTAAAGTCCGAAATTCATTTAGCCATCACTCTGTTTCGTTAATTTTATAATAGTAACAACTGAAAATATTGTAGGGGTGATTAGAATTTATTTGAGCATTAATAACTAATGTAAAGCGTAAATGTGCCTAAAATGTGTGAAGCTGTTCGATTCGGTGACTTAGATAGCTGAAACTAAGAGACAAAGGTAATATGCAAATCAGATCAAGCTCATAATCCGAGTAACTCATGCAACAGACAAGCACAATACACAAGCAGAGAGACTACAAAAGGAGTAAATAGTAATTGACAAGGTATATAAGTAATTACAATTCGTAAATAAAAAGAAAATAAACATAAAACATGTACAAGCAGTAGAATATGACAAGATTACATGATCCAAGTGTTGAGAATAGCAAGCGGACGATACATGTTATTAAGATCATTAAAGCCATAATCGGCAATTTTAATTGCCGGTTTGGAGATAGCACTTTGCCTCTGATGAAAGTTTTTTGGCAATTTTATAATAGCGGGTCCTTAATAGCTCGACCCCTAACTCATCATGTAAATAAGAATTCCTAACGTACCACTCAGCGCCAGAAATTTGACGCAGTGTACTGCTCTGGGAGGCTTGGAGCCTCATACGATAACTCTTTCTAAGTAGCGCAAATTAAAAGCCTCAAAGATCAATCTAAAGATATGATACAGTAATAACAGTTTCTATGCACTTATTCTTCAGCCGCAGGGTATTAATAGCCAAATGGACAAGAATTTGGTAATTGTTTATCAGGGTATCAGTATATAGTTATGGAGAAGTATCGGGCATTGCTTATCAGATTTTTAATTTGCAACGTATTATATATTAATATCCACATATTAATTATAAAGTCAAATTTTTGACTTCTCCTAAATCCATTTTTTAACTGCACTGAAACTCTTGTGACAGTTTAGAACAGCGTTTCGTAAACGCTGGGTCGTGACCCTATACCAACACGGAAGCAAAACATCGGGTGCAGGTAAACTTTAACGAAATTACTAGCCTTACAAATTGAAGTAACACGAGTCTACGTTATAGTTTGCTATTGGAAAACGTCAATATTTAGTATTTAATGTTTCATAGATAACCCGTGATACTGAAATTAATCGCGTATTAATTTATTTCTTAGTTTAGTTCTGTGACGTGCCTTGAATTTAATTTTTGGGAATGCACTCAGCACCACAATATCAAAACTACCATTTCACGGTTTGCCTTATTTACAATTTTGTATTTTAAAAATTGAATTTAATATAAAAATCATATCTGCATTTACATCAGATTTTTCAAGTAGCATACATGACATTCATTCAATTGAAATTGCAGTATTTTGCTATTATTAATGAAATTTTAATAAAATTCCAAGCAACAATGAAAAAAAACAAGGAAAAATTTTTGGAACAGGATTCTTAATTTTTTTAATGCAACGGCTTCTGGAACTATTCGAAATCTGGAATTGACGAAAAGTTTGCTTTATTTTAATGAGATTCAAAAATATCATTATGTGCATTCATTTACCCACGATCATGATGACCTCTTGGTGAAATTCCATTTCTCACAGGGAAGATCTTTGTTTTTATTTTCGAATAACCGTTTTCCGATTTTCTTTAGCTTGACGAGAGTCTGGCAATACCAATTTTATCGCCTATGGATTGTTTCAGCCAAGAAAAATATTTTTTTAATGTATTAGCAGATAATAAGGAATGGTTATTATATTTTTCTGTTGGTGGTCACGGAATCTTCAGTTGCACTTTTAGACTCTCTAAAATTACGAAAATGTTCGTTCATTGATTGTCCTGACACTTGATTGTTTGATTGCCTGTATATCTCTTGGCGAATATAACGCAATATTTAAAAAATATCCCACCTTTAATTTTAGAGTAAGACAGCCAAGGATATTTAAATAGTAATGCGTATTTAAATTTTCTATTAACATTGCCAAATGAAGAAATTGGGAAAACGTACTCTGCTCTTGGACTTAAGTATTTTCAAGAAAATCAAGATTCGTTTCGGCAATTAATTTACGATTTACAAAATTCGATACATCATACTTTTCCTCTCTTAGAGATTTTAATTCTAATTAAAGGCTTCATAGAGACATCTGAATTAGAATCAAAAGTACTATTAGAAACATAATTTTGCAGATGAGTTCATTTCCTGCTTCCTGCTAAGTCGCCCATCCTTGGATGCGATAGTTATTTGCTTGATTTCATTTTTCAATTCAGTTTCAAGACAGGTTAGGTTAGGTTAGGTTATTCAATTATGGCAAAGCACACGAGGGCTATCTGCCTAAAGGGAGGGATGCTTTCGTGAAGGACTTTCTAAGGGAAACTGGCTCGTATATACGTTACACATGGGGAAAACCACAAAAACGCCCATGCAGCCAGCCCGTTCGCGGAATTCAAACCCCGGACCGAACTACCAGTGCTCAATGTCTTTACCGCTTGGCCGCTGGTGGGCTCAGTTTCAAGACAAATTTTTGAAATAATTTGAAAGAAATTTCATCTTTTCTTTACTCAATCTGAAATTAGTGTTTCGACACTTTAACTTTTCTGGTGCAGCTTTCTCTTAAAATAAGTCTCGTGCTGCATTGCACGAGGATATAAAACAATTTTAATCATAATTCTACTAAAAATAGCTAAATAAATACAAAATCCGTAACAGTACATACTACTATTATTAAACTTTTTAATAATACATAAAAGAAAAATATGATGTGGACACCATATTATTCTTTTATGTATTATTTTATGCCTTTATACGGCCTATTAAATTATATACATTTTTTGCTGCATTTCATTTAAATTTATTTCCTCGAATTTCATTAGAGATAATTTTCTCGTCCAATTAATTTAGTTCTCAGTTCGCGGCAAGGCGATAATAAAAGAAACTGAAAACATCTTCATTAAAAATTGTAAAATACAGAAAAATATAAAAAACCAAATACAGTTAAAACAGTTAAAAAAATTAGAATTGAAATTAGAGTTTCTACGCAAAAACAAGCAATTCGGCAGCGCGTAAGAAGACTGATTTTTCGGTGCACAAAACTGAAAGTTTACTTTTGGTCCCACTCAGCAAAATGATACTGAAATTGATGCAGAAACTGACTTAATTCACTAGTCTATTAAGAGTTTAAAAGGAAAATAAACCGCGGCTTCTTTAGGTTCAATAGCACTTCTTTGGCTTAACAGCAATGTTTTATGTGCTACTAAGTAAAAAAAGCCGAAGTAAAGGAGTGCAAGGAAGCAAAAAGAGTATTTCAAAACTTTTAGCATCTTATATAATTCATCACAATACACTCTTCGTAATTAACGTCATTCTCCCGTTCTTGACCGCATATGCGACGACACCATGCATCTCATGTATATTTTCCACCCAAACTGGGACAGATATTCCCCTTTCTCCAGGTTTCAGTTGGGTCACCCCTGTAACGAAACCTGTAAGTCTGTAGAGCCATTAATTTTTTTTTTGAAGCTGGAGACGTGAAAAATGTGCTGTGCCCTTACCGGGACTCGAACCTTGAACCTCTCGAATAGGCGTCGAGTATGCTTCCAATATCCGCATGAAGGCATGCGGAAAGGAGGGAGAAAATACCCTATATGTCCCCCTCTTAAAGGGCGCTTGGTGATTAACGGACTCAGTTGCCAAATCCTATGGTGGCGAATTATCGTCCACAACCTTTTAATTCAGTCGTTACTTGTAGATTCGTTAGGCTTCTTTGAAGCTAGAGACTTGAAAAATGTGCAGTGCTCTCTCTGGGATTCGAAGACTGGACCTCTCGAATACGCGTCAGGTATGCTTCCAACTACACCACAAAAGCGTGCGGAAAGGAGGGAGAAAATACCTTAAAAATCTTTCTTAGACGGCTGAATGATCACTGAATTCGACAGCTGTTCCATCAAGGAATGCTAAACTAGCAAAGTGTCTGGGTGTTGAGAAGACGCAGTGTATATAAATATTTTAATGATGATTTAAAAATTGATGAAAATAGAGAGGAATATGGCTATGGATGACGGAGATTGATGCATAATGGTAGTGCGATAGTTATTCTCTTTCTAATATAATGTATGCAAAATTTCTAAAATTTTCCTCTGCATTTTTTTTAAGGAAACAGAGATATTAAGAGCAGTAGGCATGCCTGCTCTTAACGAAATGCATCGGTTCCTTTAAAATTTTTTAAATATATTTGAGGAAATAAGCAGCAGCAGCTTTTATTAAGTTGGCAGTGCAAAAGCGACAGACAGACTACTACATATACAATATTACGAAATGCCAGCTGCGGTAAAGTAGCTTCCACGCAAAGCGTGGTTAGGGTTGCCAGAAAATGTCAAGGTAAAGCAGGGTTGCCAGATTTGGCGCGAAATCGCCCATTTGGGGATATGCCATAGACAGATGGGGAATATTATGGAACGTATTCTTACCGGTTTGTCCCAGAATGTTCTCCTAGACAGGCCAAAAGCTATATAAACCCCGTCTATACGCGGAGTAGGAGTGAGTATCGCGAGTTCATCGAGAGTGTGCATCGTTGATACTGTCGAGTGTGTCGTGAGTTTTATGGTGAAAAGTATCTTGAGTGTGTTGAGCTCCGAGAGCGATCGACCGAGTCGGGAGCTGTATTTAGTGTTTTGCCGTGAAGCTGTCTTTACCGTTATACCTGATAATCTGAAGGCTGTGTAGCTGATTGTTTCAGCGTGTTTGTCTTAGTTTTTCGACATCAGTAAACGTGTTTTTGGAGTTGTCCTGAGTAATACGGGCTAATAAATTGTGTTTTGATTCTTCATCAACTGTTGCTATCAGTCAATCCAAACCCACGAACCCGGAGAACGCAACAATGTAAATGTTTGGTGTTGAACGATTCAGTCTGCGCTAAGCAATATTTTAATTGATTAATTTAAATTCTCAGCTCTTAAATAAAAAATTATTATTAGCTGGAGTGTTATATAAGTATCTGCATCATAAGCGTTACGTAAGAATAATGAGAGAAGATTAATTTTGATTTAAATAAAATTAGAGCAATTTATTTAGAAAAGAATTATTAAAATTTTAAACAATGAATGATTAGATAACAGTTTAGACTGAATGTAAAATAATATGTTCTGGGAAACAATGTCATGAATATGAACTTTTATTATATTTAGCTTACTATTGTTAAACAATAGCAAAGAACTAAACTTTATGTAGATCATTAAGTCGATCATAACTTATCCAGCATTCAACTGTTATTATAACTTTTTTTGCATTATCTACAAGAAATATTAGATTGAATTCAATCTTAGAAACACGCCTGTAATTTCTTTATTAACTGAAATTTAGCTTCGTAAAAAATGAATGGAAACTTATACAGGAAACCTGCAGAAATATTCAGTATTGTCAGTGCATATTTTGGAATCCCTATGGGTAAGCATTAATCAATTGAAGTAACTTTTAAATTATAATTTTTTTGGCATTCTGTCTCGTATAGCATTGCTTTCAAATATTAATACTCGTGTAAAACAGTTAGAATTGAAACTGAAGTTGCTAAACGTGCTATCTTTAACCTATATAATATTACTGCGATGTATTTGAAAATCTAACATTAAATTTAATGCTTTCAATAAAAAATAATTAAAATAATATTAATACAATAACGTATTAGAAATGTTTGGATATCTTTAAAACGTAGTATAGTGTTAAAAAGTATAATGAGTAATTATATTTTCATGTTTAAGACGATCGATCAATAGCTTACGAGTTGTGAAATATAACAGAAGTCAGTTCTTTGACTTCTGTGAAATATACGGAAGTCAATGAATGTATCTTTTAACTCAAGAACGATTAGCCGTATAATGTTGAAATCTTGCCTGTGGAACTGCTATAAAATTTACTTATACACCTCTCTTTTTTTATTGCAATGGGCTGTACCATACATATACAAGGTAATCAAAACGTTCTTGCCATTTTGGACAACCAGAAAGAAATAGTCATAAAACAAATAATAATCACCGCTAATCCTCAAAGTAATCACCACCGCTATCCAGACAAGCGCCTGGCCCCAGCCACCACCCCAAGCTCTTATTGGACACGACTTGTGATGTCATATAGTGACGAAACGAATTCCCCGCGGCATTTTTGAACTCCAGCTCCACAAATTCACATTTATACATAACCAAGATCAAAGCAGTAAGAGTTCACCTAACGTAAACGAAACATTTAATGAAATCTCTTCAACCTGACGTCATAAACGGCAACCAATAAGAACAGGGGTGGTGGCTGGGGCCAGGCGTATGTGCTATCCAGTGCCTTTTGCCAACGAGTCGCTAGCTGTGCGATGCCATCGCAGTAAAACTCAGGAGTCTTGGACGCAAAGAAGTCCGTGAGGGCTTTTTCGAGGTCTGGCCGGTTATTGAAGGATTTCCCATGAAGGTGGTTGTCCAGGGAATGGAAAAGGTGGTAGTCTGTTGGCGCGAGATCTGGGGAGTATGGTGGATGAGGTAGCCCAGTCGCTGGATGGTGTTCCTGACTTCCCGAGCCCCTTGCGGCCTCACATTGTCATGGAGGAGGAGTACACCCTTACGATTGAATAATGCTGGCTCTTTATGCACCAGTGCCTGATGCACACTTTTCAGCTACTGCGAATACAGGCCTACGGTGATGGTTTAGCTTACTGGCAGGAGCTTATAGTGCACCACTTGGCGACTAGTCCACCAGATACAGAACATGATCTTGCGTGGGTGGAGAGAAGGTCTTACAGTGTGAGGCACAGGGTCCCGTGGTGATAACCAATGTCTGGAAAGTCTGGGTGTATTATACTGGACCCACGTTTGATCACTGGTGAGTACTAGATCAAATATGGATGCATTGAGGTGCCGAGTAAGTAATGACAAACAGTCAGCGACACGCTGTTGCTTGTTTGCATCGGACAGTCAATAGGGAACGCACTTGCTCAGCTTGTATGCCATTCCTATGCCGTCTTATCTTAAATGGAGTCTTATCATTTTATCAGATACCTGGAAGTATGCAGCAAGCTCACCACATGTTTGGCTACTGTCACTCTGTATGGCTGCTCTTAGGACCTCATTGTCCAGCACTTGTGGCGTGGTGCAACATTAAGAGACATATCTCCTGACCCGAACTTCTAGAAACATTGCCAAGCGGTTCGTTCGTTAACGGTATCATCCCCAAAGGCCTGGAAAATTCGACGACTTGATTCTGCTGCTGCTCACTCAGTCGCTGTGTGAGTTATGTTTGAAGTCAATCAAGTCAAGAAGATTACTGGTATATATCCCGAAGCCCAACATCACCAGTTTCTCTTGTATAACTGAAAATAAGTTTTAATTATTGTTACGGATTTCGTAGTTATTTAGCTATTTATTTGTAATTAAAATTGCTTTATTTTCCCATGAAACGATGAGACGATTTTTGAAGAGAAAACTACGTGGAAAAGTAAAGCTACGTTAAAAAAGTAAAAACAAAAGAGAGCCTGCATTTAATATTTAATAAAGGAATATCTCGTAATTGCTGTTGCCATTCAGAAAAATTGAGAAAAACCGAGGTTTTACCAGAATGTTCTAGTAAATAATTAAAAAGTTTATAAAAGCCAAATTAGAACATCTCTTATCAGTTGTAGTTGTAGCTGTTTAAATCCAACTGTTGTTTGTTGACTTAATGCTGTGATTGATTTTATAGAATTCGCTGTGAGATTGGATTAACTTTATCCGTTTTGAAGTAAATTCTGTTTAACGTTTGAGATATTGTGATATTGTACCAATATCTCTGAGGAAATATTTCAGTGTTTTGTGTTATTTCTTGTGAAAAGAATAAATTTGTTAACTTTTGAACGATTTTTCAATCCATTACGAACCCGTACGCACGCAACATTGTGTTTGAAGTACCGATGCAACGTGCTTTTATACTCCTGATCAAAATCCGAACTCCCATCCCAACCACTTCACCACCAGGTTTGGTGACTGTTTTTACATTGGGGTTCACTCTCCCAGTGCCATATCAGAAACGGCAAGAACGTTTTGATTACCTTGTATATATATATATATATATTTCGTAGTGGCCATTTAAGAAGCCTTGTATTCCAGGGTGGTGAAAAAACCCATTCGATTTGTCCAAAATGTTATAATGAGCAGGCTTCTCCGGCGCATATTCTAAGGTGGCTGGGTTTGTCCTACGACGACCAATTAAATTTTTCTATGCTGGTCTATGACTTTTTCAAGGTGAATAAACTCTTGGATCTCGTCTAGCAGAAGCTGGACCCCAAGATTAGTAAGAATAACAACAACATATATATACTACCTCGCTTATCCGGCTTCAAAGTTCTCACTCGGCCTTTATTTTTGCAATCGTTAGTCGTAGACGTATACTTCGAAACATAAAAGTGTTTAAAATGGCGAAAATATTCATGTTTCGGGAATTTCAAATTAAAAAAAATTTTTGGTCAAATAACGAAATCGAACTTTTAATGCGGTCTCCCGTTTTCTATACTTATATTTAGGAAAGTTTTTGTACTCGTTATGAAAAAGTAAAAATGCAAGAAGTTTGACTGCCGTAGGACAAAAATGGGCTGAGGTTCTGATTAAAAATAAATTACATTTTTATTAAAAATAAATATCTGAAGTGAAGCCAGTATTCGAAAATTTTACGTAAATGGTAATAAGGTTATTTAGAGTACATTTATAGAAACATTAGGTTTTTCTTGAAGCAGGAGATGTGAAAAATGAGAAGTTCCCTCATAGTGCTGGGTTAGCACTTTAATTTACACCTACAGGTTGACTCTCAAAAACCTAATAGGCGTGAGAATAATCCGAAATGGCCAAAAGGCTCATCGGTGTAACAGTGAGATAGTAAGGAAACGTGCGCTGGCTAACGAAAACACGCTCTGAATAAACTCAGAGATTTTTTTGTTTAAATATTCACTTCAGTTAAACTTTAAATTTACATTCTGGTGAGAAAAACAAGGGGAGGTTGAGAGGTTCAGGAAAGGTACCAAACTTAAAATAAATTTCTTATGTAAAATAAGGGAACCTTGCAACAATTACGTTAGTATCATCCCTAGTGCTTTTTCGTTTTATACATTTTAACATTTTGCTTTGGGAATCATCTTTTTAGAGAAAGAAGATGTAATCACCTACTGTCTGAAAAGCCCAAGAAATTTTCGGTCACGAACATTGAATAGGAAACTGGGTATCCTGCTGTCTAAAATTATACAAACAAACGCATCTGGAGCCCATAAATTATTTTGGAAAACTGTAGAAGATTTGGTCAGAAATGCAAGAGATTTTTTATCTGGGAAGAACAGCAAGTTCGTAAGTTGAAAAAAATATTTATTATAATTCTTAACATCATTTCGTAATTTTGTATTGAGAAAGATCCTTTTGTCTTAAACATGAAAATATGACTCCTCATTAGATGGGTATTAGTAAGGAACATTAGGTATAGGATGAGGATTTTATGTACTTCTGTAATTGGGATGTGTGAAAGTTAAAGTATTTGAAAATATAATGTAGATTTTGGTAAAATATCTCTTACTGTTTCTTTCTTTGATTCCTTCTATAAATATTGGCAATGTATATTGTGTAAAGGTAGTATATATGACTTTAACAAGATTTAGTTCATAAGAAAATGCAGTGGTTAATAAATTAATGAAAATTGACATTCATGAACGAAAATTGTGTTATACATTAAGTTAAAAGAATATTCCAAATACATTAATGCGTTTTACGGGTTCGTGGATTTGAGTGATTGATGAAACTTGATGAAAAATCAAAACACAATTTATTCATCAGTATTACACAGGACAATTTTAAAGACGCGTTATAGTCTCGAAAAATTGCGAAAAACATGCTGGAACAATTAGCAACACAGACTTCAGGCTATCAGGCTATAACGGCGAAGACAGCTTCACGGCAAAGTACTAAAGTACAACTCTCGACTCGGTTCGATCGTTCTCAAGCTAATCTCTGAACTCAAAGAAAACCCCTGAACTCAACATACTGTCTACTACTCAAGATACACGCGTACAGGCAGGATATATGTAGCTTTTGACCTGGCTTCGAGAACATTCTCGGGAAAACCGGTAAGAATTCGTTCTGGAAAGTTCTCGCTCCTTCTATGGCATATTGCGAGTTTTGTCCCCAAATGTCGCCAATTGGGAAATTTCGCGCCAAATATGGCATCTCTACCTTTCCTTGTTACTTACTGGCAACCCTAAACCCATTTTGTGGGTTAGCATTTCACAACAATATGCCTTTAAAGTACATTTAGCTTAGAATATCGTTATTAGAAAAATAACCTAATCCATTTTTATAATAGCATATAACCTCTAAATCGAGTAAAAATATCAGGTATGTTTTCTAATGACTCCGACTTGTGAAATACGCACTAAAAGCCAAACTCATGAAGGAGGTTTACAAGCGGGTAACAAATGATAGCATCTTCTACAGAATTGAAGATCGATATAAATTTTTGCCTATTTGCTATTCATTTCAGCTGCATTAAATGCATAAATCTAACCTCGAAGCAGAGCACCAATTTCATCAATAACTCAAAAACAAAGTATTCCTCTTTAATCTACTTTAATTTGGCTGGGGTCGAATATACGACAGTTAAAAAAAAATAATAAAATGTTTTCAGTAGGCTACAAATGAAAAATCTTGTTTAAAAATAGAATAATTTGTTTAAAAATAGTTTGAAGAATTTCAAACTGTAAAAATTAAAATTCTTATGTTTAGTAGGTAATTTAAATTGCAAAATTTAATTTATAAAATAAAAAATATAAGAAAATGTTTTAGGGTATATTTTGTACTTTCCCTTACTAGTAAATTTTAGTGTGCTTTTCAGTCTTCTTCTTGTTTAGTTTCTTTTTGTTAGAAGTATATAGAGGAGGGACGAGTTAAGATAAAAAGAGCTAAGAAAAGTGGAACGAGATACGAGCTTAAATGCGATTTTAGTAGAGTAAGATGCATTCTTAAAATTTTCTCCTTAGTAGTTATAAACCCGCTACAATCTTGCACAGCTGAGCACTTAAATGTAGCTGCTAAGAGGGGTGAGAATTAACCCAAAGAATAATTTGCTTGAAATAATTAGAAAAAATTCAAGTTAAAAGACCAATAGAGAGATTAATTAAATGAGCAACATCGAAAGCCTAGCAGAGGTGTGGAATAAACAATGAAATTGAGAGATATGTGTCTGGCTTTCATTATTGAAACACAAAGTAAACGAAATAAATACATAAATATTTTATAATTGTAAAGCCATATAAGAAGCAAAATTGAGGAACAAAGAGAATTGAGGAGCTCATTTGAAAAGAGAGTTAAAAGTTTTTACTTAGTTTTGATATGAAAAGAATTCAGTTATTATCTAGTTGGCAGAGTTTTTATAATTATGGAAGGCTTCAAGATAAATTTGAAACTTTTTTCAAGAATTCTGATAGAAAAAAAATTATGATTGAATATTATGATTAATATGATTGAAAATAATTAGAGAAGAATTTGTGATTTTCTCGTGTTATTCATGTCTTTAATATGAAATTTTAGATAATATTAGTTTGTTGAATTCCACAAGAATTGGAATCTAGTATAGGATAACTGTGATCCAAAATCGAATTTTATTAAAAGGTGAGAAAATATTGGAACTTATGGACTATCTGGGCAAATATGTTATTAACAGAAGGTGGAAATAGTATTGGAAAAGATTTTAAAACAGCTAACATAAAAGTGCTGTTGTAACAGCAACAAAACATTTTCTAAAAACTTTCTCAGTGACAGAAAGAGAAAAGTTCGCATATAATCAATTAAAATTGTTTATTTTCTTTGTGTTGTTTAGGTAAACATAAAGCTAATACAGAGATTTAAAAATGTTTTATTAATATTTAACGTACATGTAATAAACCCTTTTTATTGTATATTTTTACCTTTAAAGGAAATTGGACTGCATCCTATAGTGCCGAAGAAACTCAGGAAGTCTGCCAGTAGGGAAGATGTCTGTAGTGTGCTCAAGATAGCTGCAGTACATTGCCCTGTTCCTTTCTGGTTTGCTGCACCAGAGCTGTAAGAATTTTTTTCTTCTTTAATTTTTTATGTATAATATATTCGATACAAATTCTGGAAATTATCAATGTTTCATCTGCTAAGCATTTTCACAGACTGTAGCTAAAATTTCGTGTTCATTTATCGCAGGAAGTTATAAATTATGAATTAAAAAAGAGAAAGAAAGTCTGCAACGGTTCAGATTTTTACGACTACCCAAAAGGATTTGTTAACGTTTTTTAAGCAATCGCTGAGCTCGCAGTCCATCAGTTTGCTGTTTCACTTACTCCGACTATCCCATTTCGTTTTAGCTTTATTATTAAGCATCATTTTCTTCGCACTTAAACCATATACAGTTCAACAGAATTGCAAAAATTTTAAAAGCAGAAGGGCAGCAAATCTTCAGAATTAACGATGCAGTGTTAAGTGTTGGCATAATAATTTTATATTTTTTTCAGTATTTTCTCAGTTTAATGTTCTCATATCAATATACAGTTTTCTTACTAAGGGGACCTGCAAGTAAAATCACAGAATATTTAAAAAACAGCATATCTTGAGAATTTCTGATAGACAATTTCGTGCTCTGGAGATAAAAAATGTTTTATTCCGTACAGTGTTGCTCTCTTTCAGATCGCTGAGTTATTAATCAAAAATTCATTCAAGTTGTAAAAAATATCAAAAGTGCAATTCGAAGTTCTAAATTCATACTTTCAGGTGCACAAGCTCGGGTACAGAACTAAGTTATTCAGAATTTGGAGGTTCCAGTTACTGTTGTCTTTTCACAATGCGAGGAACATACATATAGACATGAAGATTTTTCATGTTTAATTTTTTTTAAATAACACAGGGAGACAATAATTTGAAAACTGATTCGCTGTTTATAAGAGAGAACACAAAATCCTTTTTTCGAGACTAATAGTCTATTGGCTAAAGCCCTTTTGGGCTAAAAATTATTTCTTCTACCTCTCGAGATACATAAAGAGTGATATCATTAAAAGTTACTGTTTTTCAGTAAAACATCATCGATAATTTGACCGAAGGAGGTGAATTAATTAAATTTATAGCCTCCCCTCCCAACCTGTATAGTGGTTAACGTCGCTGACTGCCATGCTGAAAGGCCTAGGTTCGAATTGCCGAGAAGGCACGCATGTTTGCAAATGCGTAGTATCGGTGCGGCACTCTATGAGGCGAGCCGAAAGTCCTCTCAAGTGGTTGGTGGTAGGAGAAGATGGGTGGAAGATCCTCGGACCCGTCTTTCCCCTGGCGTGCTCTCTATCAAAATTGGAGGAGGAACTGAGCTAAACAGCACTGACGCCCGTGTGGTGCTCAAAAATGTGGGCTTGGGCTGAGTATAGGCCAGACAAATAAGCATTAGTCAATAATAACAACAAAAAGAATCAATTTAGTATCTAATTCAACATTAATTCCATTTATTATCAATCAGTATTACGTAAAATTGTAAGAGGGGTTGAAGTAAGAGTCATATCACGTGTCCGTAAGATCTGAATATCATTGAAAAGCCTAATGTAATGGGAACATCGGACACGAGTCTACATTTTTCTTCATGCCTTTTATGAAATTTATTTTCAGGTAATTGCAATTTATATGATTGCATGACGTTCGAAAAAATTAAGATAAACTTCGGGGTATGAGTATTTGGCGGAAAATTATGGATTAGTTACTGATCATTGTAATGATCATTAAAATTAATCTTAAGTATGGCTCACAGATAAGGGCTAATTTATCTCACACAAAAGAATTTTCAGACACGTTTATATTTATACTTTTGCATAGTTAGCGGAAACAACCTTAAAATTCTAGCAGTCTAAATTAGAAATCTTAATCAGAAAAATTAACATAAAGAAAAGTTCAGTACATTACATCAGAGATGACCAGTTTTTCCGCTCATGAAGGCTGATGTGTCAAAATGTACACAAACACACCAGGTGCCATGATATTTTGATTTATCGTTTATATTTAGGAAAACTACTGGAAAACTAAACTTTCATTATTTCATTACAATAATAAAATTATTGCAATGGTAAATTATTTTTATTAATTATGTTGGAGACCGAATAATACCGAGACCAGTTGTAATTAAGATTATGCATGTAATAAATTAAAAAAGCGATTTTGAACAAATATTTTAGCAAAATATTTATGTTCTTAAGTTTTAAAGTTTAGAATATAATGGAAGCTAATGAGAATTCTGTGGGCTTATATAATGAGCTAATCAGTCGATTTCAGGGAATGATATTTTTGACACACCATGAAAATGGTTTAAGAATAGTCTTTGAAAGTGTGCTGCAACTTTATCGCAAGAATCTAAAATGAGCAATTTGTGTAGCGTTCTTTTATTGTACTATTTAATCCACCAGAAGCATATCCTAAACCGTCTTCGATTAAGGTTTTTTTGTTAAGTTACATAAGAATGTGAGGCCTTCTTGAACATTTTTATTGTCGTACTGTTCTGCTTCCATTTCTTCTCGACATTATTTGCCAAAGTTTCTCATATGAACATTTCATTTCCATTCCAGACATGAACTATCCGGCTGGAATACAGATAGTTCATGCTTGTATTCCATATCATATTATATTGGGTTGGCAACTAAGTAATTGCGGATTTTTTTTTAGAAAATCAAAGACAGTTTTTCATGGAACTAAATAACTTTATTCTGTAATGTATTGCTCATTTTGATCAATGACCTTTTGCCATCTTTCAGGCAGCATCATAATCCCACGTTCATAAAACTTCTGGTTTTTATTAGCAAAAAACTGAATCAGGTACGATTTGACATCATCATCATTATTGAAATTTATACCATTCAAGGAGTTTTGTAAAGATCGAAACAAAAAGTAATCAGATGGTGCAAGGTCAGGACTATATGGTGGATGTGGCAAAACATCCCAACCAAGCTCCAATAACTTTTGCCGAGTGACCAAAGACGTGTGTGGCCTTGCATTGTCATGATGGAATACAGCACCTTTTCGATTTGCCAATTCGGGCCTCTTTCCTTCAACTGCATTGTTTAATTTCGTTAGTTGTTCAATGTAAACATCAGAATTGATCGTTCGGTTGGGTGGTAAGAGTTCAAAGGAGACAATTCCTTTGTAATCTCACCAAACTGATAACAAAACCTTCTTTTGATGAATATCAGATTTTGATGTTGTTTGAGTTGGTTCACCTGGCCTGCTCCACGATCGTTTCCGCTTGATATTGTTGTAACCAACCCATTTTTCATCGCCAGTTATCAGTCGTTTTAAAAATGGATCATTTTCATTACGTTTCTTTAGCAAATCGCAGCTGTTAATGTGTTGCGTAAAATGCGTTTCTTTCAGTTCGTGAGGAACCCATGTATCGAGTTTTTGAACATAGCCAAGTTGTTTTAAGTGATTTTCAATGCATGTATGTGATACATGAAGCTTCTCTGCAATCTCAAGTGTTGTACTGTGACGATCCGAATCGATTATTGCTTTGATTAGGTCGTCATCAACTTCAACTGGACGACCACAGCGATTTTCATCTTTGAGTGAAAAATCACCAGAACGAAATTTGGCAAACCAATTTTGACACTGCCGTTCTTTTAAGGCTTCGTCACCATAAACAGCACATAACTTTTTATGAGCTTACGATGCGTTTTTCCCTTTGCGGAAATAAAATAGCAAAATATGACGAAAATGTTCCTTTTGATTTTCCATTTTTCAACGAACGCCAAACGAAAACTGCGCAACCGATCAAGAAACTTTTTTTACTGATTCGCAGCTGAATTGCCAACTATCAAATAACAAAATGTGTTTTACATTTGTACTACGTCTGCAAACCTAAAAATTCAACTGAAGCCATCTATGAGTGAAATCCTCAATTACTTAGTTGCCAACCCAATAGCTTATTGATAGCAAAAGAAAGCATCTCATCTTTACATATTTATCTTGTTACAGCAACTCATTTTGTCACAGTTGTTCATTGTCCTAGTGAAACGCTTTAGTAGTATCCGAATGTAAAGCATAAACACGTTAAGCATTATATCAGTGACCTGTGATTGACACTATACTTTCCGTTCGGACCATTCTCATTCACCGGTGACTGATGCAATATACTCTCCGTTTAAACAGCATCGGTCATTGTTAACTGAGGACTGATATTTTAAAAAATTACATTCTTGTTTAGTGAAATCTCTATTCTCGAATTTAATTTGTTCTCAAAAGCTATTCGTCAACCAAAATGTTAGTAAATCGAAACAATTTTCCCCATACGAATGTACCTTTACAAAAGAGAGTGTAGGAAGAAGCCGGCTAAGGTTTCATTCATAATTTTTCCAACTTATATGGGATAATAGTGGCGTATACCAGGATACCTGGATTCAGAGATCCAACCTCCGTTGAAAAGTAACACGTCCGAGAATGTCAGCAATAAGTGATGCTAAAAATGTTTTAAGATGCATAATGTCACGAAGAAGTTATACTCATATAGAAGTGCATTTAAAATACTCCATAACATAATAAAGCCGACTGTCGGGCTGGTGTAAGAGACATAAAAATATTACAAGAGATTTAATTGGTAAAAGGTTAGTATGAAACTTCATGGGCACATTAATAATCTAGATTAGGAAAAATATAGTCGAAGAGCAAAAGATACCAAGTGCAGGAAAGTACACTAAAATACTCAAAAATGCTCATTCGAAAATTATACTAAAAATCCAAAATAATATCGTACATACAAATGCATAAGATACAAATGCTGAAATTAGAATTATTTTGTGCGCACAAAGGCGTTTGTTCTAAAAATTTCCTCAAAAATAGAGCAACGAGCATGTGAAACAAACGAACATTTTATCAATGGATGTCTCAAAACTACTTGAAAAAGTTTAGTTTTTTTCTGCATAGGCAACATAATGTTGAACACAATTCTCTTCTAAGTACCGTGTGATTTCCCTGTGACCATCAGCATCAATTGGAAAAGTTTACGAAATTCACTCCTTATTTTGACTGTACAAATACCATTAACCTCTTCTTTAATTTTCTTAACAAATAATCTAAATTTTAGTCGTGATATTACCATAATCGGTTTAATCCTGGGTGCCTTTGTAATATCCATAGCAACATTTCTGCGTCATTATTTACAATATTCTCGTCAATAACACTTTCAGGATAGGCCAAATTTTCATTATCCAAAAGAGAAAATTTATTTCGAGGATTAATATTACTGATGCTTTTTAAGATTTTGGCAAGGTGCGTAGTTTTTCTTGGGGAAAGAAATCCGTCAACATCCAATGTCTTATTCAACCCACATTTTTTTGCCGGGATGCTGATTACGCTTAGTATCATCTGAATTTTTAAATTCCTCTTTTTACAGCAGTTGCATACATTTTATAAAAGTCAGCATCACTAGAATTTTGAGCCCTTGCAGCTACATCCGAATTTTCACTAGAACCAGGATTTTTATCCAATTAGCATTATCTTTAAGAATATTGAGACATTAATCTACAGCAGACTTATTATGTGCTCGAAAAATTTCACACTTACCTTGCAATACTTTAATCTTGTCTTGCGTGGCAGCAACTTGCAAATCCTTTATTATATCCAAAACAATTAGCTTGATGCTGGCTCGTACCCTCTTGAGGGTGTTTCTTTAGGAAGTCATCATGTATATTCCGAATATAATCGATGTGGTCCTGCGGATTCATCTGAGAGTTTGGAGCATTTAAAAAATCTACTTGGTCATAAAGTTCCTTGTTCAAATAAACCCATCAGAACTTGAGATTCATTTTAGCGGGAATATAAACAATATCACAGGCCGAAATATCAATATAATTTTCATAATCACTATCCAAATTCTTGTTCGAAGTCCAGATTTATCCAGTGTGATTTGCTTTTGCCTACATTTAAAAATGTTTCTAAAGTGAAATATGGCATTATCATTGAAAATGCTTATGTTGTAGCTTGATACTGCTTTATCAGGATAATATAATTATATGGAAACTTTGCATTTTAATTATCTTGTGCAAGTTTCGCGGATAAGAAAACTAGGGTAATTGTCCTTTCTTCCTTTCCTTTGGAAGCCATTTCTTCCACAATCACTTTTTATTGCTGCTTCTGAAGTTTTAACTATTTCTTGTTGAGCTCGTTTTATGATCCTCTATCAACGTTTTCATTGTTGACGTTCTAGCCAATGGTTTTGTCTAGAGACACAGCATCATGGATAACAACAACAGCAAAAAAGTTCTAATTGTCTGAACTTTCGTAAGAATTCTTTCATACAAAAAATATTATTCCGACCAACAATATGCTTTTATTAAGAAAGAAAAACGATTTTTTTAAATGCTTGAAGCTTTTTCCTTTTCATTTAATCCTAAAGTAAAAATAAATTTTACCAGTCATTAATTTTTGTTTTATATTTTTGAAACTATCTGTGTGATCAAATGTTCTTGAAAAAGAAATGAAATTTTTTCTCTTACAAAGATTGCACAGTTCAATCTCGAAGCTGTCGGAAGGAAGTTTCGGAGAGATTTTTGAAATAACAAAAGCGGATGGAGAAAAAAGGATTTTAAAAATCATACCAGTAGGTGATATTGATCCACAGACTAAACAAATACAGCTCACATTCAAAGACATAACAGCTGAGATATCTGCTTCTGTGTGAGTATTATCATATTATTTTAGAAATGGTTTTCAGTCATGTTAATTTAAAATACTTTCTTTTTTCTGTGTTTTTACTTTTCAGAATTTTTTTTCGGTCTGACTCTGAGTTTAGATAAATGTATCCTTGTAAATAACTTAATGTACAGCGCAAAAAGTTACGGTACTGAGTAGTTAGCAAGTTTGTGTTAGAAGTAACTGTTAACACTTTACCTAGGTTTATTAGATCGATGGTTTCAGTTTGAGCTGCCCTATAAGCTAAAGTTAAAATTACGGAGCTGAGATAAAATTAAGTTATATAATAGTATTTAGAATAGTATTACTATAATATTTAGAGTAGTATTTAGAATAGTATTAGTATAATATTTAGAATAGTATAGTATATATAATAGTATTAATATACTATTTAGAATAGTTTTGAATAGTATTAGTATACTATTTAGAGAAGTTTAGAATAGTATTTAGAATAGTATAGAATAGTATTTATTATAGCATATACTGGGTGATTCGCTACCATAACGAAGGGGGCTACAGAGACGACTCGGAATCACATAGAAATGCTGGATCGCAAATGCTGTAGTTGCGCGCGATTATGCAAAGAAGCAGAGAAAAAGAGCAGAATCAGAAACACATTAATGGAACAGAAAACATTTTATTCAAAGGTTGTATTACAACAGGTGTTCAAACTGACGATCAGAATCGCCTGGCAGGCCTGAGAGCAGCGCTTCATGGAATTCCTTACATTCTGGAAGATTCCTGGCATATCACGTATCCTTCCGAGAGCTACAGATTTTCGAGTGACGAGGTCTTCAACTGAAGGAACGATCATCTCGGACACCAAACCCATCATGTGATCCCAGAAGAAGAAGTCCGTGCATGACAGGTCCGGTGATATGGCAGGCCAATGAACTGGGCCACCACGACCTATCCACCGCTGTCCGAAGGTCGCTGTCGAGGTGTCGGTGGACGTCAATCGTGTAATGTAGAGGAGCCCCGTCATGCTGATACCACATGGACCTACGAGGGACCTATCATGCATGGACTTCTGCGGTCACATGAATAGTTTGGTGTACGAGACACCCATTCCTTCAGTTGAAGACCTCGTCGCTCGAATATGTAGCTGCCGGGAGGACACGTGACATGGCAGGAATCTTCCAGAACGTAAGGAATTCCATGTAGTGACCCTGTCAGGCTTGCCAGATGACTTCTGGTCGTAATTTTGGACACCTGTAGTTGTACAACCTTTCAGTAAAATGTTTTCTGTCATATTAATGTGTTGCCGTCTCTGTTCTTTTTCTCTCCTTCTTTGCACCATAGCTCGGAACTACGACATTTGTGACTCTGCATTCCCATGTGATTCCGAGTCGTGTATCTACCCCCTACACACCCTGCAAGTTTATCGCTCTGCAGATAAGTCGTAAAATGTAAACATTTAAAACTTAATTTTTTTTATTAATTAGTACCATTATATGCTTATTATCGATTATTTTACATTCAAATCTGTCTAAAATGAAAGCAAATAAATTTCGCATACTACGTGTTGAGAATGACAGAGTAAAATGGTTGTATCTATTCAATCGCATATGTTTTTTTGACAACTGAAAATAATACAGTTAAATTAATAGGAAAACTTAAATTTTAAATTAACGCATGCGAATTTAATTATATATGTGAAAGATTTGAAGCAGTTGTACTGAATTCATGGAAATTAAACGAAGCATAACTTGAAAAATGCATTTATTGCAGATTCCACGCAAAAAGTCTGCTCACAATCAAATATCTTATAATCAAGCATTTTTCCTAAGAAAAAGGATTTTGAATAAAATCACCATGTTAATATTGCATAATGCAATATTCAATTAGGACCTTACGTATAACGAGAACAACTCTATGATTTCATTTATTTCATTCTATTTCAAGCATATTAAGTTCTAAGTTATGCATCTTACTTTATATACTTTTCCAGGGAATTAGCTAAATTGTTGTACGACAAAAGGAACCGCTGTCCATCTTTTCCAAGGATATATAGGTATGCAAACATTTATACTATTATTAATTTATTTATAAAATACCTTTTAAGGACGTGCTCTAACAGGTTCAGGCACTCAGTGCTACAGAGACAAATTAATGATTACATATATATAAATATTTTTAGTTCAAAGGGGTAATTTGCCCAGAAGGATTATTAATTTCGTTTTGGCATTTTGCGTCGATTCGCTAAAAGCGTTGCTTCACTTTTCAAATTATTGCCACCAAATATTATTGCCATGTATTATATTTAAAGAAATTAAATAATGAATAATTTGCATAAATGTATGTATGTTTCTCGCATTCTGATAAAACAACGGTACCTAGAGCCATCCAATTTTGAATATTCAACGTTTCCACCCGAATATGGGCATCCGGAAGCCCAAATTTGAAATTTGGAATTTGTTTTATTATCGATTTCATATTTTGTAAAACTTGAGGAATTCTTGATTAACATACTCAAGGATTTCAAAGCGAGCTATGGCAGCGTTGTACAGAAAAAACATTTTTACCTCCAGCGCGTGAGACTGTGTATGGGAAATACTAGAGATGCTCATTTTAAAATTATATTGCGGTGTTGCTCTTGAACTGAATTTTATGGTGTACGTGTGAAGAGCATGATATTTAATAAGCGAAAGTAACACGAAAAATATTAAAAAACGCCCCTTTGGACGTAATTTAAAATCTGAAACCTTTCAGATTTTTCTTTTATTTCTTAAGTTTTTAATTTTTTTGTTTCATGTATTCTTTTTTTAAGGTTTACCATATTACTAATTAATTTAAAATTCCATTCTAACAGATTTTAGTAACATACTTAGCATTATATCTGTTTTAATAACATACTTAGGTACGTGCTGTTAAATTAGAATTATTAGCCCAAATAAGAGTTAGCTCAAAAGGACTGTTAGTTCCACTAGTGTATTGGTGCAACACCAGGGTGCCTGGGTCATGGACCCTACCCCACACCGAACAAAATACGTACTTCGAATCATACAGGGAAATAACCTAGTATAATGTTAACTATTTTTTTAAAAACGTTTTTAGATATATATGTACTATAACTATTATCATACCTTAAGGTAACAAACATCTGATTGAATATACTCGTAGATTAGATATTAATACCAAAATGCTGTGAGTAAGCAGATATCAAGAAATTTATAGATCGTTGCAAAAGTTAAGCATAAGACTCTGTAAGCGACATGGAAAAGACTGAAAAGGGGCTGGTGAGCTGGCGAAGGACCTGGTGGGAACAAGGCATGATAGTACAAGAGAAATTACACTAAGGTGCGAGTGCGAGTTCAATAGGTGCCACATTAAGAAAAAGTAAATTAATAGATCTAAATAAATAAAATTATATGCAATTCAAATGAGAGAGACATTACAATATTAGGTCATATAATTACTTAAGATAGCCATAAGTCTTTTACTATTGCATGGGTCATTAATATCATAGTCATACACCCTGATTACAGGGTTACCAATGGTATTCAAGTTTTCATAAAACTTTCGGGCAAGCCAGCAATAAAAGTATTTTAATTCTTCAACTCCTAACTCTATATCTATTTTATGATTTCTCATGTACCATGGTGCATTTGAAATCTCTCCGAGAAGGGCTATTAGTCTCGACACAGGATTTTGTGTTAAATCACTGTAAAAGGCTGAATCATTTTTCAAATTGTTGCCACCAGTTATTATTACTCTGTATTATTTTAAATATAAATTAAGTAACAGATAATGCGCATGAATGCAGTTGTTTCTCGCAATGTGAAAAAACGACAGTACCTAGAGCCATTAAGTTTTGAATAGTGGAATCCTCCACCCGAACATGGGCGCCTGGAAGCCCGATTTTCGAATTTGTTTTATTATCTATTTCACATTTTGGAAAATTTTAACAAATTTTTTATCAACAAACTCAGCGATTTCAAAGCGAGCAATAGCAAGACCGTACAGAAAAAACGCTTTTATTTCCAGCACGCGAGATTGTGTGTCGGAAATTCTAAAGATATTATGTTTTTAAATATTTTGTGATATTGCTGTTGAAATTAATTTTATGTGGTTTAAGTGCGAAGAACAGGATATTTAATAAATAAAAGTAACACACAAAATGTTAAAAAGACGTCCCTTTCGGCGTAACATAAAATCTGAAAGCTTTCAGAGTTTTTATTTTAATTTGGGTATTTTTATTTATTTTTTCTTATTAGCCCAAAGGACGTTATCCCAGAAGGGCTATTAATTTCATATTGGCATTTTGCGTTGAAAACTTTGAATGTCCGTTTCCCTTTTCAAACTGTTGTCACCAAATATTACCACCCTGTGTTTTAGTTAAAGAAATTAAATACAGTCACGTTTGTGAAAATTGCAACACCAAGAAGGAATCGTCATAATTGAATGCAATTTAATACACAGTTGAGTGGTAGTGGTACAAATAAATGATTAAATGTTCAAAGCAAACAAACAAGAACAAGAGATCAGAATCAGTATTTTGTGTGGCCACCACGTGCCGCAATAAGTGCTGCTACACGACGTGGCATGGAGTCAAACAAAGTTTGAATGTCTGACTGAGGAAGAGCATTCCATATCGTTTGTACGCGTACCCAAAGTTCGTCTGCAGACGCAACAGGACGAGGATCACGAGCAAGACGCCGACCAATGACATCCCACACATGTTCAATTGGCGACATATCCGGGGAACACGCAGGCCAAGGAAGAAGCTGTACCTGCTGCGCTGCAAAGAAGGATTTAACAATCCGAGCAGTATGAGGGCGGGCATTGTCCTGTTGAAATACAGCGCCTGGCAAGCTTTGAAGGAAGGGAACAGCTTCGGGCTGTAGAACTTCACGGATATACCGGTTGCTGTTCAGATTGCCCACAATTCGTAGCAATTGAGATCGTCTATGATATGCTATGGCGCCCCAGACCATAACTCCGGGTGTTCGTCCACTGTGGCGTTCGATAATGCACTCCGGAAGGTGGCGTTCACCGGCATAGCGTCTGACACGAATGCGGCCATCATGGTACCACAAATTAAAGCGGGATTCGTCAGAAAACACGACATGCTGCCAATCAGCACGCCAGTCTCTATGCTGATTGGCCCATTGTAGCCGCAGGCGGCGATGGTCGTGCGTTAGGGGGATCCTGTATAAAGGAGTCCGTGCGCGCAGTCCACACTGCAGCAGACGTCTACGAATTGATGAAGCACACAATGAAACACCTGTAGCTATTGACCACAGTGCTGCCAATTGTCTAGAGGAAGCTGTACGGTCCGTCCGCGCCATGCGGACCAGGTGTCTATCATCGCGAGCTGACGTCACATTTCGGGGTCCACTCCCGGATTTCCGAGTTGTCCGACACTCGTCCGTCCACTGCTTCCAAACGCGCATCACTGTGCTGCTGTTACGCTGCACACGAGAGGCTACTGCACGATACGACAATCCAGCTTCACGAAGGCCGATGATTCTCCCTCGTTCAAACTCTGTAAGTTGTTCAAATCTCGCTCTCTTTCGTCGACGAGGCATAAGTACAGATTGAGTTAACGTTTACCACTAGCAGATAACCACCGATAACCATACACGCCTCGCTACAGCCGTCTATTTATTCGGATCCATCAGCCGTTCAGAGGGCGCTGCTCAGCATACGCATGCGCTACGGATTTGCAATTCTAATCATTTGCATATCATGCGCTACTTTGCATTTCCTGAAAATTTCAGCTCACTCGCGTAAGTCCTTCATGGTGTTGCAATTTTCACAAACGTGAGTGTATGAAGAATCTGCCTAAATATGTGTATGTTTCTCGCAGTATGATAAACAACGGTACCTAGAGCCATCAAATTTTGAATAACGTAATCCTCCACCGAATATGGGCATCTGGAAACCTTAATATGGAATTTAGAATTTGTTTTATTATCTATTTCATATTTTGTCAGACATTAAAGAATTTTTGATTAACAAACTCAATGATTCCAAAGCAATTAATGGCAGCACTGTACAAAAAAAAAAAAAACTCCATCGCTCGAGACTGTGTATCGGAAATTCTAAAGATATGCTCATTTTAAAATTATTTTGCTATATTGCTCTTGAATTGAATTTTATGGTTTAAGTGCGAAGAACATCATATTTAATAAATACAGGTAACACAGGAAATGTTAAAAAACGCTCCTTTGGGCGTAATGTAAAATCTGAAAGCTTTCAGATTCTTTTTATTGATTTTTATTTTATTTTTACTGTGTTTATTTCATAGCCTTTCTATATTTTGGTTATTTAAATTTTATAGAACATTTCGAAAACGGAGAATGAAGAATTCAGACAAGGAAAATGAACGATTTATTCAAAATAGTCTAGATTTTTTTAATGTAGTATATTTATTTCACAAACTGCAGCAGCTACCGAATTTTACACTAGATTTATTTAAGAGTTTTACAACAGATAAAATTTACTATATATTTAAAATAAATACTAATGTTTATCTCTATTTACGTTTATTATTGCAAGCCTACTGTTTACTATTGATTGCCTTTCACCTCTGTTAGTTTAGTTGTTCTGTGTTATTACATACAATTTGCTCATTGCCGTTTTTATGGTTAATATTTCTGATTTTAACATTTCAAAGTCATGAATGTTTAGCTAGTTTCTCGTTTAAAATTATACAAAGAGATGGTTTTCAGTATTTAAAATTTTTTTCAGGGTAGAAATTCATCTTTTCTAATTTTCAGTATTGTAAGATCAAACTTAAAAGAAGATTTGGACACAGGGTGATTTTTCCGTCTGGGAAACGTGAACATTTAATTTTTACATAATACTTTATAAAAGTCAACATTGAAAATATTAATCTCGAAATTTTAATATCCATCTTATCAATAATATTCTCTAAAATTTACTTATTATTAAAATAGTTATGTATTATATACCATACTGAATTATGAGCTATATATAATTTCATGCAATAATAAACCTTTTGATTCCGACTGTCTAATATTATTTTCTTTCGGTTTTTAGAAGAGAATGGTAAGACTTAATTTTGAATAATTAAAAGTAGATATTAAACTAAAATTATGGTTAAGAGTATAAGTCTCCGCCGCAATTTTAATTTAGTAATTCTCAAAATGGAGAAGCATTTTATTAATAATAAGGTCAGAACAGTGATGATTAATGGTCTCATATCTGACAATCGATGACTTTAATCTTGACCTCATTATTTGTGACTTCAGCAAATTAATTTAAATAAATTAATCATTTAAATAAAATAATTTATTTACATTTTTCTTAATTATACTTAAATGTTAAAATATAATTGATTTTCTATCCTTATTTCTTATTAAGGTAGTAATAATCTGTTATGTAAATAATTTTTATTCTTTCTTAAACAGTACGTACATATAATTGTTTTCTTCTTAATTAGAGTTTGTGTAGTTCAAGACACATTTCCTGAAATTGCCATAAAAGCGTGGAAGGCCTACTCGTCAAATAATTCAACATATCATCCTAGCCCAGGTAAGTAAAGGCATGTAAAGCATTGAAACATATTGAATTTCAGATTACTCGTTACCAAAGTTGCAATTCGAAATTTTATAGAGAAATTTGTGCTTTGTTCTAGATGCTTACAAACCTGATCAGGCCTTCATTACCATCGAAACAGAATCAGCAGGCAAATCCTTGGAAAATTACTTGGTTTGTATATTCGTATATTGCTTATTAATTACGTCATAGATTTTATGTTTTTGATATGGATGTAGAAAAACGGAAAATGTATTTTAAACGTACATGCATTAAAATTTTGTGTACTGAATACATAAAAGTAATGAGAATATTTTTAATTATAAGAAATGTAATGAAATAATAATTAATTTAATTATAAGAAATGTAATGAATAATATTAGTTAATGAAAATGGCTGAGCTTAACATAAAATTTCAGTGTTTCTTTGTATAAGTACAATTGCTATTTATGTATTGGCAAGAAAAAGATACTTCAAACCTC
>KK121305.1:1073295-1095180 GCA_000611955.2 Stegodyphus mimosarum
CCTTTAATAATATTCTCATTCAATACATTATTCACTTTCAGCAGTAGATGCGAGCACCATAATATTAGATGCTGATAGAACTGTTACAGTTTAGCAGTTAATACTGAAAGGAGCTAATTCATGAGAATTGTTTTAAGATAAAATTTTAAGTTTATAATTTTTAAGTTTATTATTCTCAATTTTTAAGTTTATTATTATTAAGATTTAGAGTTACTTTTTACACTTATTAAATAATTTTAAGTTTGCTATTTTTTAGTTTTTATGTTATTAAATTTTTATTGCAACACAGTTAAAAAACATTAAATGAACATCAGGAATGTAAAGTGAGTAAAAACTGTCATATTAATATTCATTAAAAATGCTGCATCTTATTTTGTAGGATTTCATTCTTTCATTAATTTTTCTTTTTTCCTTGGCGAGCACTTAGCCGACTTAGGCTCGGCCATTACTAAGACCGGAAGTCATGGCCACTTTATTGAGGAAGCACTTAACAGTAGGGTCACCGTTACCTCCTATGAAGATGCAGACAATAGCAGCCATGTCTTCTCTGGGATTCGAACCCGGGTAGTTAAGTATCACAGTAGGCTTAAGTAATCACTGTACCGTTTAGGCAGCTCTTTCATTAACTTAATTTCTTGAATTTTACTAAGACTGGTCAGGCAGTTTATCGTCCCGTCTGTGCAAGTAACTAAAAAATGTGAAGAAAATTTAAACAAACATTTTTATTTAAAATTTTAACTTAACACCGGACGGCTAAGCAATGCAAGCTTGCGGGATTTCAGGTAACATAAAATGTGAATTAAAATTTAAGGTAAATTAACGCTGGAGACTCACTATGCAAAAATCTAAAAGTTTAATAAGCGTTGACTGAATTCTAACTAAATCCTCGACCGAATCATCTAGCAAAAAGGCTGTCGCTGGATAACGTAATTCTCAGAGCTGGGAGAGGAAATAATACTGTGGTCTGTGTCACTGCTAAAGCTCTCTCTCTGTCTAACTTTCAAGAACTCTGTTCTTAAATTAAGTTTTTCTTATCCCTCCTGGTAAAAGCTAATGAACTGTATACGTTTAAGTATAGTTCAAATAAAAGGCTAATGGATTAGTTAACGTAAATACTCTAAAATTTGACTGACAGATTTGCAACTTTTTTATGTAATTTAGGTGCGTTGAGAGTCAACTTCTGTGGTCTCTCAGTTCTCCTTTGAGATCACTCACAATTTTTTTCTTATCCTTTGATTAATCGAATATTAGTATTTATGTGTGGTTGTACATGGTCAGAACTGTTATTTATGATGAATATACATAAATTAGAATTCTAAAACAAACGGAATCGAATGTAACGACTTTTCTAATTCTTGAAAAATACATTGATCCTAATATGCTTTCTTCCTTTTTAATAAAAGATTTATATCTATGCCTATGACATCTAAAATTATTAACGAAATGTAAATTGGATATCTTTAACTCAAGAGACAATATCAGAAGTCAATAGTAAAGAATTTATTGCAATTTTACTTTTGACGAAACACAAAGTGTGCTTTCAGTTAACAGGTAGAAAAGAATAACACAGCATGCCAAAGCTCATTCAGCGGTTAAAATTGTTTGTAATTTATACATTTTGCTTTCAGAGGTCCATAAATAAAGTTATAATTTTTGAGAATACCCTTCGAGTGCACATTTATCCATTCGTAGTAATAATGAATAAGAATTCGATTCTAAAATACACTGAACACATTCACTCTGAGTGCTGATTTTCCAAGTTAGTGAAAAAAAAGTCATCACTTACATGCTAATATTCAAGTTCTTTCGGTCTCATCTCACCAGTTGATGGTTGGGAGGTCTCCTTGAACAATATTGTATTTCAATATATTACTATTTTCGATAGTAGCTGAAAAGACCAGAATATTAGATGCTAATAGTTAATAATTATTACCGAAAGGAGCTAATTTATAGGAGTTTTTTTGTACGTATGAAAAGACAGTAAGTAATTTATTTCTTTAAGAGCTGTTCATATCTAATGCGAAAACTCAAATAAAAAAATATAGTTTTTCTTAAGGTATTATATAGATTACTTAACTTATTAAAACTTCATTAAGATATTACTAAAAGATATTAAACATTGCGTAAGTTATTACATAAATTGCCTAAGAAAATCGCAATTAATTCAGTTGCTATTATTTCAAAACTGTATTTTTAACTATCTTCTTTATGATATCATCATAATATAATACCAGTTAACTGAAAAATGGAAAAAAGGGCTCGATGCCATCTTTTTCCTGAACCATCTACGATTATTGCTTATATTGAGGAGAAATTGATTCTTCAGTTTTGAAATGCAGGCCACTTGCTTTCTGCTAAAAAGGACTCTTCATGCTTGATGTTGATGAGAGCTATTGCAAAAAAAAGTCTAATTATGTATAGTTACAAATACCTTATCAACTGTAATATTGGAGCTAATATATATAGCACTCAGAAAGCGAATTTTTTTATGATAGGTTGGAAGTTATCTCAAAGCGATATCCATCTTTAAACAAGTGGCGTTTGCTGTTGCTGTGGCTGAGGAGAAATTAGAATTTGAGCACCGTGATTTGCATGTGGAAAACATTCTAATAAAAGAATGTGAAGAAAAGAAACTTGATTTCAAGCTTCGCAACCGAAAGTTTAGTGTCGACACTTATGGAGTTAAAGCTACCATTATAGATTTCACTTACTCTCGAATAATGACAGGTATGTGAATTTGAGAAATGTTTGAAATATAGTGATTTTCAAACATTTTTACATTGCCCAACCATACGCAAATAAAATCGACAATACAAATCCCATATTAAAAATGAAAATCATTTTATGCGTAGGTATCACTTATATACATCATGTAAAAACAACATTAAATTTTGTTACAGTATTTTAATTTTGATGTCGAGCATATAAAAATATAAATTGCGTACTCAATTAAAGGCAAAAATACATTCTCAGAACGTGCAGTAAGAATACTGTTACCTTTTTTAACTGTTGAGAACACCCTATATGTATGTTACAGCTTCCATTTCCCCTTTCGTGCGTGTGTGTTTTGTGACACAAATTCTGGAGATTTGGTTTTATGTGACTTTTATTCCACTGCATGATTTTAATCGGTATCGTAGTTTCAAAAACTACCTTAAATAAGCATGCGAATACACATAAAACTATTTGTGGCTTTAAAAAACTCTGCTTTCTAAACTTAAAACTCTCATGCTACGTAAAAACTGATATCGGAGTTAATTTTTCAGATACCGAATAATATAACATTTATAGGTGCCTATAGATGCCCTGAGTACACTCTCAAATAGCCTAGTAAACACCTAACACTAAGTACACTCACGTTTGTGAAAATTGCAACACCAAGAAGGAATCGTCATAATTGAATGCAATTTAATACACAGTTGAGTGGTAGTGGTACAAATAAATGATTAAATGTTCAAAGCAAACAAACAAGAACAAGAGATCAGAATCAGTATTTTGTGTGGCCACCACGCGCCGCAATAAGTGCTGCTACACGACGTGGCATGGAGTCAAACAAAGTTTGAATGTCTGACTGAGGAAGAGCATTCCATATCGTTTGTACGCGTACCCAAAGTTCGTCTGCAGACGCAACAGGACGAGGATCACGAGCAAGACGCCGACCAATGACATCCCACACATGTTCAATTGGCGACATATTCGGGGAACACGCAGGCCAAGGAAGAAGCTGTACCTGCTGCGCTGCAAAGAAGGATTTAACAATCCGAGCAGTATGAGGGCGGGCATTGTCCTGTTGAAATACAGCGCCTGGCAAGCTTTGAAGGAAGGGAACAGCTTCGGGCTGTAGAACTTCACGGATATACCGGTTGCTGTTCAGATTGCCCACAATTCGTAGCAATTGAGATCGTCTATGATATGCTATGGCGCCCCAGACCATAACTCCGGGTGTTCGTCCACTGTGGCGTTCGATAATGCACTCCGGAAGGTGGCGTTCACCGGCATAGCGTCTGACACGAATGCGGCCATCATGGTACCACAAATTAAAGCGGGATTCGTCAGAAAACACGACATGCTGCCAATCAGCACGCCAGTCTCTATGCTGATTGGCCCATTGTAGCCGCAGGCGGCGATGGTCGTGCGTTAGGGGGATCCTGTATAAAGGAGTCCGTGCGCGCAGTCCACACTGCAGCAGACGTCTACGAATTGATGAAGCACACAATGAAACACCTGTAGCTATTGACCACAGTGCTGCCAATTGTCTAGAGGAAGCTGTACGGTCCGTCCGCGCCATGCGGACCAGGTGTCTATCATCGCGAGCTGACGTCACATTTCGGGGTCCACTCCCGGATTTCCGAGTTGTCCGACACTCGTCCGTCCACTGCTTCCAAACGCGCATCACTGTGCTGCTGTTACGCTGCACACGAGAGGCTACTGCACGATACGACAATCCAGCTTCACGAAGGACGATGATTCTCCCTCGTTCAAACTCTGTAAGTTGTTCAAATCTCGCTCTCTTTCGTCGACGAGGCATAAGTACAGATTGAGTTAACGTTTACCACTAGCAGATAACCACCGATAACCATACACGCCTCGCTACAGCCGTCTATTTATTCGGATCCATCAGCCGTTCAGAGGGCGCTGCTCAGCATACGCATGCGCTACGGATTTGCAATTCTAATCATTTGCATATCATGCGCTACTTTGCATTTCCTGAAAATTTCAGCTCACTCGCGTAAGTCCTTCATGGTGTTGCAATTTTCACAAACGTGAGTGTATATTCTTCTGTAATAGAACTGTTTTAAATTATTATTGACTAGAAAAAATAGGAAACATTGTATTCACCCTGACACCCTAAATAGGGTCTTACTTTATTATACTGTTGTCTAACCTTTTTGCTCTTTGAACTAGTATTAGAAACGATAATGCAAATAACAGATGTTAGAGAGAGCTAACATATTAACTGCCGAGAAAACAATTCACTTTTATCAAGTCACTTAACATAACAAAACTCGATATCTGGCAGCCTGAAAAGCGTTCACACTATGGCTTGATGGCCATAAGTGGTATAAGTATAAAGTCACTGCTTGGCCACGACATCCTGCTGCGTCATGGAAGCTGGTATAAGGATTCTGCGCAAGTTTACTTTCACCTTTTCATGTGTGAGATCACTCATGCACAAATTTACCTTCATTTATTTTCTACAGCTTAGACCTATGCAACAAGTTTGAACGAAGATATCACTTACGAATGCTTTACGAATATGTCAACTGCGATGTTTAAGATATAGCGTGAAAGATAAATCTTTAGACTCTAATATATCAGGACAAATTGCCAACACAAAGGAAATCTGAATGTTTTGTCTGCTGTTCTGGTCCTGGTCAGGATTTTTGAATCAAGATTAAAAAAGCCAACCTGAGAACGGGGCGGGATAGTTATGTATGTTCAGATTCAACGTGAATAGATGCTTTACTTATAACTCCTCACCGATTAAGATTTCTCTATGGAGCGTACAAACGGATCGATATAAAAATATAAAGTTCAGGAATTTCTGCTAGGTAATGCAGTTGACATTTGCCTTGCCTCTTAAACATACGTTACGCATTAACATAATATTAATATCGCAAATACACATGTGATCGCCTAGGGTACCGAGGATGAGGTGTTGCTATCTATCCCAAACATACTCTTACATTATGCATCACTTACATTTCTTTGAAATAAAATTAAAATTGACCTTCAGATGCATGATAATAAGTTCTTCAGCTGCAAACACAATTCTCCAGACTATAAGCTTATTCGCAATTATAATTGCTCGACAGCACAGCTGCACCATCTTGGATTAAGTTTCAGTGAAAACAATATGAGTATGCCTATCCAGCAATACCTGCATCAGGACTAGTATGCATGATTTAATATCTACAGTGGTGGCCAAAATTGTGGACACTTTTGGAAATTTTTATATTTTTGAACTTTGTATGCTTATAGAAAACATTACGTTTCACAAAATGCAAACTTGTATATATCATTTTAAAGAGAATTTATTACTGAATTCAATACAAAACACAAAATTCAATTATTTTGCAATACAAAAAAAGTTAAACGATAATAGTTATCGATATACATTAGAAAGCGACGATTGCAGTGAGTTATCAGTACTTAATAGGGTACCCTTTATTTTTGATTACAACTTCACATCGACGTTTCATTGAGCTGACAAGAGTTTCAAGCTCTTCTTTCGTTATTACATGATGCCAGGAAACAATTATAACCTCAATTAGTTCCCTTTTATTTGATGGGTGCCTCATTCGGACAAGAGTTTTCAAACGATGCCACAAATTTTCGATAGGACTGCGGTCAGGACTGTTTCCTGGCCATGACAATTTAATGCTCTTTGCACGAAACCACTCTTTCGATATTTTGGCCGTGTGGCAAGGAGCAGAACCCTGCTGAAAAATAAACGAAGCATTGTTGAGAAAGAGATCTCTGATGGAAGGTAGAAGTTTTGGTTCTAGAATAGTGTCAATGTATTTTCTGGCATTCAGTGTCCCATCGATGACATGAAGGCGACCAATACCATCTGCTGACATGCATGACCAAATCATAACACTAACTGGGTTCTTCACAGTTGCTTGAATGCAGTCTGGATGTAGCTCTTCTCCTATTCTACGTCTTACATATTTTCGCCCATCACTACCGAATAACGATATCTTAGTTTCATCACTCCATATAATTTGTGACCACTGATCATCTGTCCAATTAATGTGTTCCTTTGCCCACTGTTGTCTTTTTTTTCGTTGCTGAAAATTAAGATAAGGCTTTTTTCGTGGAATTCTACCTCTCAGTCCAACATCTGTTAATCTTCTCCTGGTTGTTCTTGAACTGATAGAAACACCAGCATCATTCAGATCGCTTCTGATGGCCGCTGATGACATTTTTCTATCTTGGAGACATAGTCTTTTTATTCTTCTGTCATCAATAGACGTGGTGCAACTTTTTCGGCCTTTTCCTTCTTTGTTTTTTATTGAATTTGCTTCCTGATATCGTAAACAAAACTTTCGGACTCCAGATTTAGTCACTGAACTACCCACCTGTCTTGCAGTTTCAGCATAGGAAAGACCACTTTCTCGTAACACAATAATATTACATATCTTTCTAGGTCTCCAATCTACTCTTTTATTTGATGTCATTGCTTTCTGACTAAATATTAAAACTTTTTACAAAAATTCCTACTTGTAATTGCAGTGCATAAGAAACAGGCCCTCCTTCTACAGAACAAAGCAAAATAATGAATTGTCTCAAGTGTAAACATGATATCAGCTTCTACTGGCAGCTACTAGCATTTGATTGGTTCTCAGAACAAGAGCAGTGATTGTCCAGGAAAGCTAGACATTACAAACCACTTCATAACTGTGTTTTTTATTTATATTAAAGTACATATAACTTTTTTTGTATTGCAAATAATTGAATTTTGTGTTTTGTATTGAATTCAGTAATAAATTCTCTTTAAAATGATAAATACAAGTTTGCATGTTGCGAAACGTAACATTTTCTATAAGCATACAAAGTTCAAAAACATAAAAATTTCCAAAAGTGTCCACAATTTTGGCCACCACTGTAGTTACCCATATTTCTGACACATACTAGAAGAGTCTATTATTAGACCCAACAACGCCAGTATCTGACTCTGTATTCTGGATAGCTTTACCTGCAATAAAAACACTGTAAGATAGTCATTGGAAGTCAACTTCCAATGACTATCTGACAGAATATCAAACTCAAAATTGAGTCAGTGTCATCTTACTTGTGACCCAGGTATCAAAACCCAGAGCAATGCCTTAAGTCGCACGATTAAACAATAGATTAGTAATCTCAGAAACTGCTATGGAATGAAAAGATTGAATTATTGAATCTAAAAGAGAGTTCCGTTTGGTCCTTTGCTAGGAAACTTGAAAGAAACACTCTCATTAATTCTCTGTAATTAATTAAATTATTACAGTTCCGGGTATGTTTTTACGAGCTCCAACAAAATTTGTGTTTTTTGAAACACATAGACAAATAGATAGGAGCGTACGTGTAACGCTCCAATGTACAATTTGTATCATATGTTCTTTAGTGGGTCTACAGGCAGTTGCTTGCCTCTCTATCATAAGTTGTGCAACTTTGCTACTCGTGAGGAAATTAAATGCATTATCTAAAACTTGAACTCTGAAAAAAGTTCCAGGTTAAAATCAAGTTAGAAATAGAACAGTTAAAAGCATTCCTCAGAACTGCCAAGACTTAGCAACATATTCAATTCATGTCTGTATAACTCAGGTTACCCTCAGGGTTGAAAGAAAGCGCATTATAAAGCATTTGTCATTCAGAAGCAAAGCATGAATCGGAGAACCCGTAAAGCTTACTTTCGTCTACTGGTAAAATCTGTGAAAAGATCATAATAAACAGATAAACATTTGTATAAGCTTCTGGATAAACAATTTGATTTCTGAAAAGAACTCTCGTTAAGATGCAACTTGTGGCCATCACTAAATGTAATAGTGTTGCTATTAACTGCAAGCAAAATGTTGCCCTCCTGATGCCAAAAGTTTTCGACCCCCTTCGTCATGAGAGACTTATTTATAAGGTAATTTAGCTTAACTTGGAAAGGGACCTGATTCTTATAATCTTTCTACTTAATAGATCGATCACAGTTAAACGACGAAACCGTAACTCTCTTACTAAGACAATTTATACCGATATCTCACAGATGTCAGTTCTTGGCACTGTTTTACATCTTTTGCAAGTCTATAATTTTCCAAGATCTGAAGATAATGTATATTATTTGGCAACTTGCTGTACCAAAGACGCCGCGCCTTGATGTAATTCTAGAAGGCCCAGTAAGGCAAAAGAAAAAATGTAGGACAAATTGTCCTGAAGTGAAAGCATGGCGTGCGGGCTGAAAGATTAATATCATCCCAAAAAAGTCAAAATTGCTCATGATTCTTAAACACAGGTAGAAATATATCGCAGCAAGAATCACACGTTTTGTCAGAAAAGTACCTTTGGTAAGACAAGCGAAGAACTTTGATATAAAGCTTACCCGTTCATATGACATCATAACTGTTTTTTTTTTCAGTTTTTAAAATTACTGTAGCATAATTTTGTGTCCCTAACAGGTAAAGAAAGGTAAACAGGTAAACAGAGGTAAAGAAAGCTTATAACTATAATTATATAAAGTTTATAAACTTTGATATAAAGAACGGGTAGAAACATTTCAAGGAGGTTTTTGTTAGAGCAATATGGCGTGATTTTCAAGCTCAAGCCTATTCTAGCCGATAACTCGGAATAAGATCTTACTCGCAAGAGTCATCTTTAACATCTCAGGAATTAGACCGATTATTATATACATTTCTCCAGCCTAGACATAATACTCTAGACAAGTGCCATCTCTTTTTTCAGAAGTTCTAGAATAATTTGTAAGATTATTACTAGTTTAGTTTATTCCATCAAAAACTCCCACACAAAGATCTGACAAAGATCACACTATGGCTGTGTGACCAGATTATGGCTTTGTGAGGCAAGTCCTGCACAAAGATCTGACGCTGCCTATTGTTCGTGAATTTATCAACGACGAAAAGAAAACATTCAACAGCAAAATTATTAGAACGAATAATAAATTATATTAAAACAATCTGTTAGTTTTGCAGGAACAGTGTTAATCCTTGAAGAAGATTTCTATCTGAGCTCTTAATGCCATTCACTTCCTTCTCAATTCTGTTCCGAGACAAGCATCTTATTTTCTTGGGAATGACTATGCTGAAGTTTTAGTGTAATTTTTCTATCAAATTTCAAGTGAATCATTCTGATGTAAATACTCTTATCAAGTTTTGTGCAGTTTTTCAGCATTTTATGTCCAGTAATCATTGTACAACTAACATCCTGGTCTGTGTACGTACTATACTTTACAATGAGTTATGAAATTTGTGTACTTTTTTTCTATGTTCGAAATGTTTGTTTTACGGGCTGCTTTTCTGGGTAGGGACTTTTTATATTTGCATACGGAGGATGCTTGTTTTTGTTTCACTGACAATCATCTCCCCGCCTTTTATATCCACATTTCAGGACTCTGCAAAGTCAAGCCTACCCTCCTAAGGAGTAAATTTAGTTATGCTAGAAAATACCAACATAGACAATCTAGTGAGAACCTTAATATCTGAGTGAAGTCTCTCATGCTACCTGCAGCAGGTTTATACTGATTTCTATGTCATGGTTCGTCAACCTGCAAGCCTGTAAAGTAGTCATCACTCGGCGAAGATCTTTATGCGCTACCACACCTATCCTTTGAACAGCTATACCTGCCTTATGAAGACCCCGCGATACAACGTTAATAACAATTTTAAACTCGGCAATCATATGCTCTATATTCACCACTTCTTCCATCTTCTTAAGTATTTTATCATGTGTAAATTGATTTAAATATTTCCTAGTAGTTGTTTCATTGTCTGCAGTGTTTAATAAAACTCGCTGAATATATGTGATGACGATCGTGGTTATTTTAAAAAATTGTAGAGACATTAGTTTATTTCGAAGCAGGAGACCTGAAAAAATGAGCAACGCCTTCGCCGGAACTGGAACAACGGACCTCTACAATACGCGCCCAGAGTGCTGACTACTACACCACGAAGGCATGCGAAGAAGGAGGAAAAATACCTTATATACTCTCCTTTTAAAGGATGATTAGGGATTAGGAGACCCAATCGCCAAATCCTGAAAATCATCATCCACCACCTCTTTTAGTTCGGACGCCACTTGTAGAGACATTAGGTTTATTTCGAGGCAAGAGTTGCGAAAAATGAGCAATGCCCTCGCCGGGACTCGAACTACGGACCTCTCGAAAATACGTTGAGCGTGCTAACCACTACACCACAAAGACATGCAGAGAAGGCGGGAGAAACACCTTATAAATTTAAGGAGAATTATTGAATTCCTGTCCTTATCGTTTGGGCAGTAAAAACTATGATTGGAAAATTTCAATATTAATAAGCTTTTTGCTAAAGATCTACCATTATGTGAATCTCCAAATTCGCTTTATCCTTAAGTTAAATGAAAGTGTAAGTCTGTTTCATTTAATTTTGAGATTATAGCGTGGAATTTTTCTGTCAGTTTTATATTCAAGCGATTTGAAATATCAGTAATTCAGCAGCAATCAAGTGGCTTGAGCCACGAAATTTATATAATTTCTCCATGTGTATAGTAATAAAAAATATCTTCAATTACGAAGTCTTGCACAAAGGAATGTCTTTTTTTTAAAAAGATAATCGCATGTTTTTTCATAGTGAACCAATTATTCCATCAAAGATTATTGAAGATATTTGAATTCTTTACCTCTGTTTACTAAGACGCAAAATTACGCTACAGCAATCTTAAAAATCCATTATGATGTCATATGAACTTGCAAAAATTTGTCTCTCTTGATTTTTTTTGAATAGCTAAAAGTAAGCAGATATTTACAATAAACTATGAGGAATAAGCTATTAAATACCCGGGAATTAATACATATTTTTTTAATTTCAGGTGACGGTGTGAAATATTTGAACTTAGACAATATTTATGATCCGAGGTCCAGATCACCTGATGAATTCTTAGATCATCGATATGTGTATGCTAGAATGGGAGAAATAACTCAGTAATTATTTAAATTTCTAACTTTTGTGCTTCTGCAAGACAAAAAAATCTGCTCTACTTCTAATTTCATGATTTAAAAAGGGTTTTTAATGCCTCATATTTCATTATCAAAAACACATCTGTAGCATATCTATTTGAAATCTTCTATTTTTCTCTAGCTATCTTCAAAAAAATTATTTCACTTATTTTAAAGAATATTTTTAGAGCATTTAAATCTTACGCATAGTATCAGCTCAGAAGATGCATTTTATACGTTTAAGAAGATGAGAAATGCATAGAAATTTGCTTTACGTTTCATCACTATATATTCTGAGAGAATGATTTCGAAATCACGAAGTTTTGCTACTGATTTTTTTTTTATCAAAATGTTTTACGGTGATGTTCTAAAACTTTGCTTTCCTTTCTTTTTTACCTTTGACAGAGTTATGTTAATATTGCGTCATTGTTCTCTGTAATGATTTTGGTGAGCATTAGATTACTTTCACTTTAAAGAAATAGCTTCTCATTTAAAAATATATCATGTTCTTAAAACCGAGAAAGTAAAAGTAAAACAAGTCAGAAATTTTGTTCACTATCTTTTAATGTCTGTATTGGAACACACCTTATCATCCGTTACGCTTAGTCAACTATTGCCGACGATTGCGTGACAAATACGCGAGATCATAACGATTACAGCTCTGAGATTGATTTCAATAAACGTGCTTAGAATGCAAAAATTGTAAGTTATTATTCACCCATACGCTTATTCATTTAATTCAACTACATCTCGCTACACTAAAATGCTATCGTATAATTTGAAATTCATTTTACTAGATTCTGATTTAATGATACATTTTCCAAAAGGTTTTATAATCATTTATATTAATTTTAATCTTAGTACAAGCTCGAAATATCACGTTAAAAAGAAGTAGAAGATTAAAACGCATAATGATTCCAGTTCTTTTAACATGGAAAGAGAGCTAGAAATTTCTTCTTTACAATAGAATTACTCAAACAAGCAATCTTTGCTTTTAAACTTTTATACTTACCTTTGTAATTTTGTTAATATTTCAGGTTTCTTTCCACCATTATATTCTTCTGATAAATAATGTTGACAATAATATCTGCTGCAAAAAACATAATCATTTTTTGCACATAGCACATATCTTTTTTATGCTACAAAAGCTGGCTGATGAGACACCCCCTCAGCTGGCGCACAGTAAATAGAAATTACAGTACAGAAGTATAGTTCGAATGCATTACAGCATAACTCAAGTGCTTCAGTGCTGTTTAAGGAAACAGCGCGTAGAAAAAAAGTACCAAATCTAGAACTGTTCCCGAAGGTGAATATCCTAATGATTTAAGGAATATCACCGTTGTAGTTACTAAAGTACTTCTGCGATACAGCGGCCTTGGTGAGAAACGGGAATTGCCGTACCTCAGCCTTGGCGTAAAACAGACGGTTACTGATACACAAGAGTAATTCATTCAATATCTGCAGTACACAATTAAGTAATGTACAACACATACAGACACAATTTAATATAAATTTGTATTTGCTATTTTATTTAATACAATTTTGAATGCAATTTATTTAAATAAAAAACATACAGAAACATATTCAAAATTTATCGTATATAGATATTTTCTGGTGCCTCATTTCAGCAACTGCTGAGTTGAGAGTCGTCCCCAAATGCTTTGCTAAACTCGGCAAGAGGCTGATGAGCCGAGCTTGATGATGAGGGTTCATATGAAGTCGTCAGTGTTTAAAGTCGTTATAATGTTTACTTTTTTTTTTAAATGGTAAAAGCATACCTATTCGAAATCGGAAACGAGAATACAAATTCTAAAGATGTAACGAAGAAAAATGAAGTGTTTCTAATTTTTTTGTTATTATTGTATTTACTAAGGATATGGAAATTTGGAACTCGCCTAATGATGAAACATGTTCCATGCAATATCTTCAGGAATGAAAGTGTGCGGAAAACCAAAAAATGGAGCTCTACTTCAATTCGAAGGAAGTACTGAAAAGCAGATGTGAAGATATGACATGCCGAAGGAAAAAAAAAAGGATTATATTCTCAAAATTAGTTTAAAAAATGGAGAATCAGTTTCTTAACCGCGTTTCATTTCATTTATGCACGGTGTTTAGAATTAGCTTTCATTAAATTTTGTCCGTATCAGCTTGACATGAATCATTGCACTGTCGTTGGTTGGAACTTATATAAGGGAGTATATGGCCATGTATTAATGTCTAGACCTTCAGTTAAAATTGGTAGCACTGGGAATATTGTCGAAGTTGGACGAAAGTCTGTTTTCGCGTCGAAAAAACAGCGTTGCTGGTATCCTTCCGCTCCAGCGTGTGTGAAGCCAGCTTTGTCGAGGGGCAAAAGAGTGTTTTTTAGTAGTTGTGCCTAACTGCTCTGCCAACACTTTGCTTAAAGTTATTGAAGAAAATATTGTTGATGGCACTATAATATATTCAGACTGTTAGAAAGAGTATAACACAGAGGAATAAACAGAAGCCGGCTTTGAACATTTCATTACATATTCATATATATATATATATATATGAAGTTATATGCATATAATGAATATTTTCGATATATATATATGTTTGTGTGTATAAATTGATAATGAAGTTAAAGGTCAAAACGTAAATTAAATATAAATTTAGTTCCAAAAAATATAAAAGTTTACCTTCTTCTATCTCCGGGAAATGGTTACAAAAACCGAGTAAATTCGAATGTAGGGTACAAATTAAAAGCGGAAAAAGGTGTTTAAAGAAAATTTTAGAAACTGCAGAACACGAGACTAAAAATAAAAATTAAAAAAAAAAGGCGCACTAAAAATTAATCTCCTCTGTTTAACGCTTCAAACAGAACTTGTCAAGGGAAAAGTGTTTTGAAGCCTTGAACCAAATTTATTAATGATTTCCGAATACATGTTTCGTTCTTCTGAACCATTTGAGACTTTAAACTGCTTTTTCAATACTTAAATCATAATTTTAAAAGAAATTTCGAATTAGTCTCAAATGCTTAGATCTTTCCCCTATATGCATTCGTACTCAAAACAAACAAAAACAAAATAAACTAAAAGTAAATAAACAAACAAACAAAAAACAATATACAAATCCTAAAAGTAGCTAAAACTACTTAAAAATCGAAAACAAACGAAATGAACAAATGGTAAATTAAATCAAAATGGATAAAAAGTCAAAAAAAGAAATAAAGCAGCAATTAGCCTCTAAAACTTGAATATGACTAATTGTTCACAGTTGATGTACATAGTAAAAAAAAAGGGCTCCTTCCATATTACGTATTTTTTTCATTTTTGTGAAAAATTATAATTCTTAAAAAGCGAAGCAAGTAAAATTTAATGCTGGAACAACCATTGTGAAAAAAATGAAAAACTTATGTTTCCGTAAACTTCTAGTCTAGAAAATCAAAAGGCTCCTAAAGCTGTTAAAAGAACGAACGTAAAAAAAGGTTTACCAAAATTTAATCGAACCCTGCTTAAGCTTTTACCAAAAAGTGAGAAAAGTAGTTTCAAATTGGAACAGCCAGTGGTTGACAAATAGGAAAAAAAAACAGAAAATAATTAAAAAAGACCCGCTCTTTCAAGGTGTGATTCTATTGATGGAAAAACTGGAAGAGGGGTGTTAAATTATACAAACTATGAAAAACGCAATGAGTTGGAAGAAAAAAGGGCTTCTTGTTTTCTGGTTCAAGTTTTGCAAACTAACCAGTAAAGATGGTAACTTAATGACACAATTTTAAATTTTAATACTGGTCAAAAGTCCAGGAAAACGAAAAACAGGCGTTAAAAAAGTCAAAATTCTTCACGTAATCGAGCTATAATACGGCTTGGAAATCTGAAAAGGCCGTTTTTTTCGTTAGATACAAGACGTAAATGCCAGTATTTAAAAAGTAGATAAAGAAAATAGTACGCTCGTTAAAGCCTAGCATATTTACTAAGCGAAAAGAAAAGACTTTTAATTACATACGCACATTAAATAACTTGTAAAAAGGCATTCAACTATTACCTTGTTTTTAGGTTTGGGTAATAATTATCATTTCACTGTAAACAATTTAAAATATAAAGTTAATGCCAGCAGAAGTGTGTGAAATTGTGAATTTGATTTTCTAAGAGAAGATTTATTGATTCTTTTTGAAGGTAATCTGTTTCGTTGCAAAACGTTTGTAACTATTTCCCAGAGATAGAAATAGGTAAACGTTTATATTTTTTGGAACTAAATTTATATTTAATTTACGTTCTGAACTTTAACTTCATTATCAATTTATTATGATCTAGCAGATTCATCTTTCTTTTTTAATTCGTTACCTCTTCAGTGATGACTATTCTTTAGAGTATATGTATATATATATACCGAAAACATTCAACATTCGTAAATTATAAAGATTCAGAGTTATATTTGCAGATATACTATGCATTAAAAATGATAATAGTTGTCTCTAAAATATTGAATTTGATATTTCATAGCTAAACATAATTTGAAACATCTTAAAATTTTTTAATAATGGTTTTCATATTAATATATGTTCTGCATATATGACGAATTTTACGAAATAAGCTTAAAAATTTAACGCGCTTATCAACATCATCGCACAGATGTTATTTTCTTTACATCATGTGAGACTATAGCTTAAGTCATCCTTCATCTGTGCGTTTTTCAAAAAGGTAAACGAACTAAACGGAAATGAAGTGAAAAAAAATAATTACGGGCCTCGACCATTTTCAGCAATTGTCGTTACCATGATTAGGAACGCAAGCTGGCAAGGACAAAATAAGCTTGAGGTGCCAGCTTGAAATGACCTAAAGTAACATAACTCCGTTACATTATTTATTGTTCATTTTTACTTTTGAAACTATAAACTATAGATTTTGTTTATTCCAATAAAGACGTCAATACAATTGCAAAGGAAACCTGAAAAAGGCAGCTGCAGTTGAAAGAAAATTTATTGGAATTGAATGTATTAGCAAATAGTTAAACAAATTTTTAATTTTTTTTTCAGGCGAAAATGGCAGGAATTTTATCCGAAGACGAATATTCTGTGGTTGAAGCACATACTTGTATGCCTACTTAAAACCATGGACGCTCAAATTTCCAAACCACTCGGAAGGCTTCAAAACTACGCATTTAGAACACTGTGGATCTACAATTATACTTGTCTTTTATGTGACAGCGCTTCTCAGTTTGTGCGCGATGTTGTAATGGAATAATTTCATATTTATAATAAAACCGATTTTATGTTTTAAGAAACCATCTAGATTTATTTTTGGTTTAGACAGATAGAAATGAAATGTTTCATTTTATTACTTTCTTAAAATATAATGATTAATTCTATATCCAGAAGTCCAATTTCATTAAAAATATTGGAGCAATGTCAAATATACTCGCATTCGTTTTTGCTTGATAACTGTTGCAATAAAATGTATAAGAAATTTTTTAAATTATATGGTTTTAGGACATTAAAATGTAAAAATAAAATGGTGTTTAGCTGTCACAATGTTCTTGATTACATGTGATAAAAATTAAATCGTTAGATGCTCATGTATGAAATGTGTTAGGAATTAATAGAATTCCAAAGAACGATAGCAATAATAATATACAAATGTCTAAATACAATTGTATTAAATTCTATTCTGTTTTTTTTCCGTAACTTTGATCTTAAGTCATCCATTCTTAACAGCCCCAATATTTTATTTTTAGTGATATATGGAGTATTTAACATTAAAATATATTAATATAAAAAATTTAAATGGCTATTAAAAAATTAAAAAATATTTTTTAACTTTTGAGCATTTATGTGAAAACTTAAGAAATTGTATTATATATTTTATTTTATATATTTTAATCTATTAAATGCAGGAAATCAATAATGAAAAAAAATCAGTGTTTGTTAATACAGGCAGTTTTGTTTTTTAATCAACATTGTAACCGAAGACGTTTGGTTTTTCTCGAGAACTTGATCTAACCGATACTGTAAGTTTAAAATGAAGATGTTTCAGTGTTTGTTAATACAGGCAGTTTTGTTTTTTAATCAATATTGTAACCGAAGACGTTTGGTTTTTCTCGAGGACTTGATCTAACCGATACTGTAAGTGTACATTTAGTTCTTTAAAACTTCTATGTGATTGATAAATCCGACCTATGGTGACTTAAAAAAACATGAGACTATTCTTTATTTAAAAAATCATCATTAAATTGTTGACCTTTGCAGAAGAAATAGAAATACCAAAATGACTTTCGAGAACTCACAAAAATTCGGTAAATTATCTCAGAAATTACAAAACATCTTCATTTTAAAGGTTACTGTCAATAAGCATTTTTTGTCTGCCACAAGGATTTGTTTATATTGACGCGTTCTGAACACGAAAATGACAGTAAACATTTCATGTAAATAAAGGTTTAGCAAAAGAAGTAGGATGAATTTTTGAAAAAAAATATTCCGGCTTTATGAGAATATAATTCTATGTACATCACTGGTATACACTGGCGTGCAAAAATTAAGGACGAGACGGTTTTTTCATTATAACTTTATACAAAAGCTTTCCAAATCAACACATTTAATACCGTAAGATCCCCAATACGTAAGGACATGAGTAATGTAAACAACACTTACTAAAAGAGAAATCAGAGGGATAAAAAGAAGCTTCATTGAAAAAGTAGCATGGAGCGCAATGCGACTGAAGGCCGAAACATCCCTGTGATGGGTGTCCAGCAAGAAACATCCGGTCTTTAATAGGAGACATGATCTCCCCTGACTGCTAGGCAGGTTTCACATCATTTGTGCATGCTGGATATGTGGTTGTTAATGAGCTGTTGAGACACTGCTGCTCGTTCCTCTTGTAGCACCAATCGCAGTTTCGGAATCGTTACTGGCGATAAGTTACGTGCTGCCACGGGTCTCCCTAGTAAGTTCCGTACATGCTTGACGGGATTTAGATCCAGAGACCTTGCCGACCAATCCATGTGTTCAATATCTTCATTCTCCAACAGCTCTTCGACAGTAACTGTGCGATGAGGTGGAGCGTTGTCGTCCATGAAGAGGAACTGAGGACCCATAGCCCTTGTGAAAAGACGCATGTAAGGAAGAAGAACCTCGTTACAATAGCAGTCCCAGGTGACGAACCTCCTTGGGAGATATGAAGGTCGGTCCGGCTACCAAGCATTATGTCTGCTCGAACGAGAACTCCGCGACCTCCAAAACAGTCCCTTTTGATGATGTTGAAGGGGTTATTGCGTGTTCCCCGCTCTGTCCAGATGTGTATGTGTCTAGAATCGCAACTCAGACTAAATCTGCTCTCATCTGTAAAGAGTACTCGTCCCCATTCATTGTCTCTCCAATTCCGGTGTTCCCGGCACCACAGAGAACGCCTTCTCCGATGGGCAGGCGTTAGAGGTACACACCGTACAGGGCGTCGTGCAAACAGACCACCACCGTGCAGTCTTCTGGCCACGGTAAAACGCGATATCGGTCGTCCAGTCGCCTGTGTCGTGTGTCTAGCGATTTCTCCCGCTGTCTGCCGCCTGTTTCTTCTGGCCTGTAAGGCAATATACCGGTCATCTGCGGGTGTGGTTCCTCGTGGACGACCACTACTAAACCCCCGGATAGCTGTTCCTGTAGTTTGAAATTGTCTCCAAAGTCGTGAAACGATGCTGTGAGCAATTCCGAACTCTGCAGCCACACTTGTCACACTGCGGCCTTCCTCCAACTTCCCAATGATTCGACCTCGGGTAAAAGCATCCAGATGTCGTCTAACAGATTGATTATTCGCCATTTCTCGCTGAGGCAGCAACTCGGTGTGATTTTAACTGCTATACGGCGTGCAATCTCTTTGCCAGAAATACTGATCTTACACCGGCAACATGCTTTATACTACTCAGACACTCCCCCATTACGTTTACCTGCATATCTGCGCATGTGCTACCGTACATCACCTTACTTAATCTCCTGATTGGTCTTTTTGTCCGCTCTGTCTCTTCGTTCAGCTGATATGCTAATTTTTGGACTTCGTCCTTAATTTTTGCACACCAGTGTATTTAAACAATTATGACATCTGGCCAGAAAATACTTTTCTTACTAGAATATACTAGCTTAAAATAAACTAATGTTATTATTAAGAAGCTCCTCTTTAACGCAAGTGTTTTGTTTTATTTAAAATGCATTCACACTAAAATCTATTAAAATTAATCTCTCACTTTTAATGAGGAAACAAAAATCATTCAACTACTTTGCTAACATGCAATATAATTTTATCGATTTATTTAAATGCCAAGAAAAATATATAAAGTTAAATTGTACTTAATTCCTATGTAAAATAAAACACGAGGTCCTTATGTACAATTTCAATTATTGCTAGCACGACATTAAGTTGTTTTATTAAGAGTTAGGTAGTAATAACTTGAGTATAATCAATAGTTTTCAATCTAAGAATAATCTTATCCTATTCGTTTTATAACCAAACACTTCACTTTAATAATTAAAATTTTGATGACATTTTAAATTACACTTTTTTTAAGCTTTGGGTATTTACGCATAACAAATTTGCAAATTCCTTCGTAAGTTTGACTTCTAGAAATTGATTATATTCTTGTGCATTTTCTTTTTTTGTATATATATTTAGTACCCGTTCAGAAATGAAATTTTTATTGCAAGCAATGACCTGGTTTCATGATTATTAATTTGAAAACTATTTAGCAGGAGATAAATGGAAATACATTGCGACCCTTGATGAAACATAGGTTACCTAAATGTCTGCAACAAAAATTATCAAAAGGGAAGCGAAAAAAATGTACAAACTCGGTTTCGTCAAAGTAAAGAAATTTCTGTAAGGAGTTTTTGACTGTCGCAGGATGGAAAACACTGGAAATTTAAAATAACACTGGAAATTTAAAATAAGAAGAGGTAAAAAAAATGTTAAAATCAATTCATGGTGCTGTTAAAAGAAAGTTTTGCCTAAAGTATTTACTGAAGAATTACCATTGCTTTATCCCAATGACTTTCAAAGAATGAAACTTCATTAAGACAAAGCAACAAACCATAATCCGCAAAGTACCACTGTACTTCTTGAAAAAATGAAGACTGAGACAGGTATTACTTCAATACAGGTATTATTTTCAATGTATTCTTGCGAAGTCTCCTGATATTTCGTCTATGGACTACTGTTCTTCTGATCTTTCGAGCTCTTTCTAACCACAAACTCACCACTATTGAGAGACTCTGGAAAGTAGTGGAAGAGGAAGGGAAAGGAATAACGCTAGAAAGTTTACGAAAAATTCTTTCTGTCATGGGAATTACAATATAGACATATAGTCCAGAAAAAGACTATCAGATCGAAAGTTTAAAAAAAATATTCTCTATATTTTAAACATTAATTATATGGTCCCAAAATCGTTCTAAAAATGTGTAAACACCCTTTTACTATGATGAACTTCCTTAATTTCTAAACATTGAGATAAAGCATCATTTTACAGTTTTTGAAAAATCAAAGTTTTGATTTGATCGTTATTGAACGAAATATTTTGCTTTATAACCTACATATATAAGGACAAGAGTTATATAAGAATTGTATGCCAAGGAATTCATTTTGGAAAATGCGTTATTCAAAAATTATTTCTTGGATTGGATTTGATTAGTTGCTTCAAACACTTTGCTGCTTTTAGGTTTGTAAGGTGAAATAATAAAATTATACATAAAGAATATTACTGCTATGCTACAAATTATTGGAATATTAAATCATACATGTACACACACACACATACATATATATGGAAAATATGTGGCGGCAAAAATGTAAAGGCCTTAATAGGTTAATAGGATACCTTAATAGGTTCTGTAACGGAATGTGTGTGTCAAAATGGCACGTTGATGTGATACAGGACGCTGCTGAGAGGTAAGTTAAAGCATTTTGTTGGCGTAGATTTTCCTTTTGCTCCCACTACACGATTGCGTAGCTCGCCAATGTACATTTTATCCAATGATGTCCAACTGGTGGCTCGCGGGGAGCTGGTAGCCCGCAATCCTATTTTTAGGTGCTCGTCAGCCACAATCACAATATATCACCATAAGATAAAAACTTTAATCCTAATTAAAAAAATCTGATGTGTACACCACATGACTTTCTTGTACGGAATATTAAATTATACGCAATTTTCCTACAATTCATTTAAGCATATTGAATTAACAGTTAAGGAATTTGAATTAAATCTACTTCGTCGAT
>KK121305.1:1095277-1112254 GCA_000611955.2 Stegodyphus mimosarum
CACTATATTTATTTATCATAGCCACACTTCGGCGCTAGGTTCACTTAACAGCGTTCTCATTCATTTTATAACTCAGAGTGAGTAAAAATTTTAGCACTGAAGCATTATTTAATCGTTGCCACATGTTCTATTCAAATAGTATAATAAATCTAAAACGATGTATAAAAAAATTAAACAAATAAAAAAGAAACAGTTTTTACAGACGATTCAGCGCCGCTTGCCTAATGCGCATGCGCTACTAATTAATTCATTTCTCACTCCGCGGTAAGCCAAAAATACATAAAATTCAAAATATTTTCACTAAAAATTGGAAAATATAGAAAAACATAAAACACCAAGCGAAGTTAAAACAATTAAAAATACAATTTTTACGATTAAAATTACAAATTGTAGACAAAAATCAGCTAATAACTTAAATGATAATTCCAGAATGAATCAAGCATAATTTAATTCGCAATAATAAAAGAAAACGTTGCTTTGTTGTTGCAAAGCTTAGTTTTTCTAGATTAGCAACAAATCCACTATTCTGCTGTGCTTCAAATGTAAACAAGTATGACCACTATCATAACCAAAGATTAGGCTTAGTCGCACTTAAAAAACTTTTAAATTGTTGATAATTCCCCAATTATAGCATGCAGATTAACTAAGGGTATGAAAATCTTAACCGAAAGATAAGCACAACATAATTCAATCATTTTTAAAGCAAAATATGCACAATTTGCAGACTTATAAGAATAAAGAAATTGAGCTCACTGAGCCGAGTAACAGAATGGATATATATGTACATATATTTATATACTTTTGGTGCGGCTGATTGCAACCAAAATGTGAGGTGCACATCTACGCACGTCTACATGTTATTATAGCACAGCTATATACAAAATTTCAACGTTCTGAGTCTACTCGGTTTTGAGTTATGCTAAGTAAGTACGTACGGACAGACGCCATGAAAAAATCTCTTCAGAATCCATTTTAAGAATCCATTTGCAATAATTGTGGAATTTATAATTATTTGGGGGGAAAAGATTCCTTTATTCTGTTCTTACGTACGGATGTCACTCAAAAACATCGTTAAACTGCATTCGATAGCGGTCCAAATAGATATTTTCGTTGAAATATGGTACCCGAAATTTTTCTCAATTACAATACTTCCTTTTTACTTCGTACAAAGAAGCAAAAACAATCATAAAAAAGGTAAAATTACACATCATGTATAAGAGCGTTGCATTTATGCTCACTTACTCGCAAGTTACGTAGACATAAATTCGATCAATGGAATCTCTAAAAGCTTAAAAGTTGTATTTTTGTCCCATCTCAGTTTATGCTGTTCATGAGAATGGTGTGGAATGGTTTCTCCGTGAAAGAAACATTTTTGAACGTGGTGACTCAAGCAAAGCACACTCGAGAACAAGACATATATGACGCAATTAAAAATTATATCACTGAACAAAAAGTACCAATATAAAACTCGTCGCAATCGCAACCGTTAATGCGCCGGCTATCATGGAGAATATTGGGTTTATTGCCTCTGTAAGCATGATGACTCATTTTCCAATTTGTTTTCATACCACAGCATCATTTGTTGAAATGTTGTCGGAGATTAAACTTTTCTCATATCCAAAGACAAATATGACCATAATTTGGATGACATGGGACGGTATGGTGGCTTTGAATTTTCAATCGATATCACTGCAAAACTCAATGACTTAAACACCACGCTAGGAAAAGAAAATGAGAAGGAAAATACGTATTGGAATGGGATGAGCTCAATATCTGCTTTTCTGGCTAAAATCGATTTGTGGAAGAAAAACTTATTGGAGAAAGACAATCTATGCTTTTCGTCATTTACCCTCATCATAAACTGAGAATTTATTCTATGTATTCTTTAGTATGATCTATCTAAGTATATTGAAAACCTTCTGTTACTTTGCTCAGAATTTAAAAGAAGATTCCAAGGCGTGTTTACCAAGGAGCGCGTTTCGTTTTTCATAGAAAGTTCTTTCTTGGAATTGGAAATAATACAAGTGACTTCTTCAATTGAAAAATTTTGTTTTATTAGCAAATAAGAGTCTGAATGCGTGATTATTACTCTTAGCACTGATATAAAGCCATGGAGTGCTCTGACATATAAAAGTTATGGAGTTTTTAAACTAATGGACACTATTAAATACAAAAACATACCTAGGTATATACTAACAGTGAAGACAATTTTAAGGTGAACCTACTTTTATGAGCAGGTTTCTTAACAACTTAAAATAATAAAAAACGAGTGCAGAAATGTGTTGAATGCAGAGCAAGTGAAAAACAACATGGTGCTGATACGCTTGTGTATCAGAAAATGCATAAATTTTAATAGGTTGTCAGAGAATATTAATAATCAAATATCTCATTAATAGCAAGTTAGTGACTTAAGTGAAGCACTGCATTAAGGAGATATTTGACAATTTGACAATTTAATAGTTACATTTTCTTCTAGTATTAATTACTTTATTAGCGCGTGCTTTTCTTTATTTTTTAATTTGAAATAAAATTAGTTTGTACTTACACAGCATTTGCGTTTTATTAGTGAATTTTCTTCCGTTTTTTTGTCATTTAGTATTAATTAAATTTAGTATTTGTAAACACAGTTATCCAATAAAATCACATATTTTCATGAATTGTTATTTTTCCAAACATAAAACACCGGGTTGTTAAAATAGCCCTTAAGACAAAACCGTTTGACAGACCGATTTTTTCTACAGGGCTATGGACGGAAACGGAGCTCAAAGGAAGTACTCAAAAAAACTTTGTTTGTACTACCTTTTAAAAGCTAGTCTGTCTTTAACCGCAGTCCATAAAAGTAATGTGTGACGACGAACTCCACTTCTTAATTGAGGGTAATGAAAAGTGTATAAACTTAAATTGTACGAACTTCCTATGTAAACCAAAGCACGCACAATTTCGGCTGTTTTTAATAAAATCATGTTATTTTATTAAACGTTAATTTGTAATAAACTGAATACAATAAACAGTTTTCAGTTTAGGAATCATCTTATCATAGTCATTTGACAATCAAACATTTTACTTTACTAATAAAAACTTTGATGGCATTTAGAAATTACTTTTTTGGGAGGGGGGTTTGGTACTTGCTCCTTTCAGAAATGAAATTTCCTTTGTAACTGCACATTTAGAATCCAAAAATTGACGACATTTGTATTTTCTTCTTTTAGTTGTTTCTGTATTTGATACGTATTCAAAAGGAACGATGTTTTCGTTGCAAATTTCGAATAGTTTCTTGAAAATAAATAGTTTAATTTGCCCGAGTGAAGTGCCAGAGTGTTTGTTTCAGAGTGAAGGTAAAAGGATCTTTAAATTTCATGTCGGAAGCCACAGTTAAAATGTATCTTTCATTTGTGTCTCTACGATTGGTGCTCGAAATCTTAGTTCTTATCTTAGTTATTTATCTTAGTTATTTATGTTAATTATGTTTATGTTCATTAGTTAGCAATTATTTTAGTTATTAGTAACTTATCTTAGTTAATTATGTTCCATTCACACTAGTCGAAAGATATGTCGAATAAATATACTAATTCATATTATAAATATGAATTTATATAATCTGAATTAATGACATTGTTTGTAATGCGGAGAGATATCAGATCCGAGCTTAAAAGTAAAATATCCAATGTATTACACATTCCCCAATAAATACTCTCTTTTTTCTATATTTCAGGAATCTGCTATTTTTAATATTAGTGAATACTTTGCTTTAGTTTATATTAAAAAATTAGACAATAGAACAAAAATTTTCTCAGAACGTACTAAATTTATTTCTTTATTCTGAAGAATAAGTTCCAACTTTTTTGATTCTCCCTTTTTTTGACACAGACAAGCAAATACTAGCAGTCATAATCACACGAATAACCATGTGATGCAACATATTTCTGAGGAACGCTAACAACTTTGATAGTTTTTACAGGATATGTCACGACTTTAACTGGCTGAACGTAGTATTCATATTTTGGGTATTCTTTTTCTTGGTAGATAACTCCAGCTACAGCCACGCCGATAACAAGAAGAAATACCTAGAATAAAATCATTTGAGTTAAAAAATTTGTTTTAAAAAACTGGAAAATTATTTTACAGAAAACAATAGTAATATATGACTAGGTATATGTGACAAAAAATCGCACTTACTTCGAACCAGTCGTGAGGAACATAAAATGTTATTAAACAAATAAATGATATTCGTTCTTTTTCCTAATGCTTTAACCAGCTTATACTTAAACTGTTAGTGTAGGACCTGCTTGATATAAAAAAGTTTATTTTTGGATCAATAAAATATTTAAACTTCCATGAAATTTTCTTACCGTATTGCATCTGTATCTTGTTTCTTTTATAGTCTGGATTATAACGCTTTTATTTGTTGCAAGAATAACTTTTAGCTCAGGCTCAGTTTTATTTCAGTCTTAGTTGATAGAAATTTAACAATTTAGCGTACTTTTTTTAATATAACACTGGATGTTGCAATGCTTTTTATCTAGCGGTTTTTATAACTCACTAGCAAGCAGATAAGCGGACTGCGGCCCAAACAAAATTTATAAGTTTTATGTACATCTGAAAAAAAAAATTATAAAAACATTTCAATATGAATAAAATCATTTCGTATCAGTTTATTCTTTCCAAGCAACAACTAATTCGTAAATAAGTTTTCGTTGACAAACCAGGAAGCAAAAACTTTTGGCTTTTCAGGTATGCATACATCATGATTTAAATTTGATGTAATATAACAACTTTTTCTCAATATCAATAAAAGAATTAACGTGGCAGTAACATACCGTGTCAATTATCCAACCTGAAACAAAAAAGTTCCCAACAGCTGCTGTTTATTTAAACTGCTGACATTAACGAAAGTTTCTTCAACGCCAGAATATGACCTTGATTTTTAACTCCAGTGAGTGCGACTGTTGCCACTCGGAAAATGCGAGTGCGAAAATTAGCGTTTTCAGAGTTTTTAACTAATTTCTAGTCTGATTAAAGTCGTACAAAGATAAGAATGGTAGAAATGGCTTCCCACAAATTTTTTGGAATCCGGGGGGTAGCTCTCTCGAAACTCATTCCCTGCTTTCCGGAGGAGATGATGTTAAAAACAGACAGACAGACGCACATAGATTTTAATTGCATAGATTTTTAGGTCGAATGGAAAGTTTTCTTCTTTCCTTTAACCTTTAAAAAGGAAACGTTCGGTTGGTCTTCTGCGATTTAAAAGTCCTTAGTAATACAAAATTGCTGAAGTAATTTTAATGCCGCTGCTCTGTATAGATAGAATGTATTGAGTAGCAAATCAGAGTCACTTCTAGAGAATGAAAAGAGTTAAAACTCCTTTTTGAAATCTTTCAATATTTTCAAATATTTTCTTGCACTTCCGCGTAGGTTTGCCAAGTGAAATGCGTCACAGGATACTGATGTTTGATGATATGTTACTTAATTAAAATGAGCCGAATAAGCTATGTCGTATATTTTCATTGAAATTAATTTAATAGATCTTTATAAGAAGACATAGATAAATGGATTGAGAGGTAGATATATAGATATAATTTAAAATTAAAATAAAATCAAAACAAATTCAAACATAGTAATGTTTGGATAAGATTAAAAAAACATAAGAATTTACTGCACAAAATACAGAAAAAAAAGCAGCAAACAGTTTTTGCACAAATTTGAGAGAAGTGAAAACAAGAACCTTAAAATTTAAATAATACTATCATAAATTTTAACTAAAAGTTAAAAACAAAATCAACTTCAAAGCTGTCGCCCTCCCCTCCCACAAGGGAAAAAGGCACCAGAGAAACCAAATTTAAACAAAACCGAAATTGAAAAAAATAACCACTTCATGAACTCCAGAAATAAAAATAAACAAATTAAAAAAAATAATAAAAAAATAAAAGAGTTCAGATTTTAACGGGCGCCCAAAAGGATTTGTTAAGGTTTTTTACGCTTTCACTGAGCTGACAGTCTACCAGTTTGCTGTTGTACTCACTCCAGCTAACCCATTTCTTTCGTATTTTCAGCTTTATTATGAAGCATAATTTTCTTTGCACTTACGCCATACACACTTCAACAGCACAATTTCAAAAACCTTAAAAGCAGCATAGCAGTGCACATTTAGAATTTCCGATGCAGCGTTAAATGTTGGCACACATTTTTCTGTTTTTTTTTTTTTTCAGTGTTTTCTCAGTTCATCTTATCAGTATTCAGTTTTCGTATTAGATGACTTTACAAAACGTTTTTTGGTCTTTTTAGCATTAACATTTTGTATGTTTACTTTATTTATTAAATAAAACGCTCTTAACGCTTTTGGCGCATAAAATTAGATTCAACAGCGAAATCACAAAATATTTAAAAACAGCCTATCTTTAGAATTTACGATAGGCTGTAGATAAAATGTTTTTTTTTTTTTTTGGTACAGCGTTGCCACTGCTCTCTCTGAAATCGATGAGTTCGTTAATCAAAAATTCATTAAAGTTTTACAAAATAGGAAATAGATAATAAAATAAATTCGAAATTTTAAATTCGGGCTTCCAAGTGCCCAGATTCGGGTGGAGGTCTACGTTCTTCAAAATTTGATGGCCCTAAGTACCGCTGTTTTTCACAATGCGAGAAACATACATACATGCATGCAGATTCTTCGTTATTTGATTTCTTTAAAGATAATAAAGGGCGATAATATTAAATTTGGAAAGTGACACAGCCGTTTATAGTAGACGACGCGAAATTCCGTTTTCGAACTAACAGCCCATTTGGGACTAACGCCTTTTTGGCTGAAAAAATGATTTCAGGTTTCCTGGGATTTTTTTATCAAAGAATTGTCGTCTCGAGAAATGTAAAATAAAATTAGACTGCTTCCGAGCTAATCTAACTATAGTTAAGATATTGAATCAGTGAATGAGTATTTTTACTCTGATCACCAGCATAAGAAAATGAAGCAAACCTATTCTTTACTGTAAATAAGATATTTCATAAAGATGAAATTTTTGCAAAAACGCCAAAAGTGAAGCTTTTTGTTTTACATAAACTGATGTTTAGTTTTGGCATAGGCAAACGTTTTAAAATATAAATAATATTCCTTTATAATAATTTAAAAATTAATTTGTGTGCATAAATTTAAAGCCTTAGGATTTGTTTTCCGAAACTAAATTTCTTTTTAAGTACACTTGTATTTAAAGTTCTGACAAAAAAGGATGAAAATTTATCCAAACTGCTACTTAGTAGAATTTAATTCATCCGCAATTTATCGCAAATACGATATAAGTATGTATTTCATTTGACATAAAATGATTTTTGTTAACCATTACAATCGTGATTTCTTTAAATCAATATTTTAATTTAATATTATGCATTGAACTCTTGAAAAGAATGACTTTGAGTTAAAATCACTATCGAGCATTAATGAACAGTTAAAATTCTTACCGTGAATTTCAACATGTTGTCTAGCAATGAATTTTCAAAGCTCTGATAGTTGAGCAGCCAATTCTAGCGTTTCGCTTCGAATTAACAAAGAAGTCGCGAAAACCCTTTTATAGTAAGCAAAATCTTACTAGTGAATTCTAGAAAGCTAAGTCAAGCAAATTTAAAGTTTTTAATCTCTCCTTTGAACCGAAAATTGGATTTGCGATAAATCTTGACCTGTTTTCCATTTCTCATTGTCGATCACACAGATAAAATTTCGTGGTTGTTTACAACGATCAGTTTACCTTATTAATTAGTTTTGCAATCTAATGTAAATTACATTACGTTATTAGTTTTGAATATCATGAAATACATCAGTTACCGCATATGATCGTAGGAGATATATCTCGATGACCTGATGGAATTATGCATCTGCATATAAATGTACTAGAAAAAAGTTCTTTATATAACCGTAATATCTTCATATCAGTAAACAATAATGCAAATACGTTTTTTGCGTGGAATAAAAGCGAGTGAAATAAATGTTCATTCAACTTCGACAGCAGACGATGTTGCAGATTTGGTGGAACATTGCCAGAAAAAAAGAAAACGAACTAACCCTAAATCCTGATATTTACATATACAATTTTAAGCCAAATGTTTCTCTATATATCATTGAAATCATTTAATCTACTATGAATAAATGTAATAAAAACGAAAAAGCCAAAAATTGAATTTCAAATAGCTAATAACAAGTATGAGCGAGTCGGGAAATTATTTTTATTGGGCAGAGAAAAAAATTGAATAGTATTTGTTTTCTTTTACTATTACTTAAATTTATTAAATTTTTAAAATTTATTTAAAATTGTTAATTGATTGTTGATAAATTTTCAGTTATTATTATTTATTATTTATTATTAATATATTTTTATAACATTTTCTTCTGGATTCTTTCTTTCTGTGACTCTTTTCAACTATCTGCTCGCAAATCACTTTACTAAAAAAATCTAGGGCACACGTGATCGAGAAACTTCTGAATAAGAGGGTATAAGGGACTAAAACATCACTCTATTAAAGTAAGAAGTTATAATTAAAATATAATTGAAATTCCACCTTCTTTGCATGCCTTTGTGGTGTAGTGGTCAGCGCGCTCGGCGTGTATTCGACAGGTCCGTGGTTCGAGGGCATTTTTCATGTCTCCTGCTTCCAAAAATCTTAATGTCTCTACAGTGGCGCCCGAACTAAAAGGTGGTGAGTGATGATTCTCCACCACCTGGATCTGGCGATAGGGTCCTCTAATCCCCAGTCGCCCTTTAGAAGGGGGAGTATATAAGGTATTTCTCCCGCCTTTTTCGCATGGCTTCGTGGTGTAGTGGTCAGCACGCTCGGTGCGTATTCGAGAGGTCCATCGAAAATAACCTAATGCCTCTGCATATTTAAACCGCTAGACAAAATATTTAAAAAAATTGAACATTACAGAACTATTAAAGCTTATTAAATATTTGGTATAAAACATTAAATTAAATTTAGAAATCTATATTCATTCTAGATCCGAGGAAGAAAGTTATTAAAGAAAAAAAAATATACAGAATTGCTTATCATTGGTTTCTTTAAGATTTATATACGAATATTTTAGCACAAGCTTTTGTGAAAATAAAATAAGGAACAGAAACTTCGTCATTTGTTACCCTAACTGCAACTGCGTTGTATGGGTTTAACACAGTACTTCATTTTACAATATTTATTTATAATTTGTCGATTTGCTTTTGGAACACATCTAAGTTTTTACTCGTCAGGTATGCATTTCATATTGACGTTGTAAGTGAATGGCTTCTTTGTTTCTTATATAGGAAAATGGAATGATATTTTTCATAACGATGTCGATGAAAAAGAATGGAAGTTGATTCGTGAAGAAAAGCATGCATGATGTCGAAGTGACGATGCAATAGAATACGTTATCAGCAATACTGACCGATTTAACATTTTTTTTCTCTTGCCAAGCACATTCTTAACATCAATTCCTCAAAGTAATAGGCGCAATCTGCGCGCCAGTTTTTTATCACGTTTGTGTCTTTTCTACATCTAGTAGTCTACTCGTCATATGAGTGGAAGCGATACTGCGGTTAGAAGACGCTAGCAAGAATGGATGGACAATGGCAGATTTCAGTGTCATGATAGTAGCGGTCGACCTAGAGCCACAACAGATCGGGAGGACAGAGTGATTGTCAGATCAGCTGTCACAGTGCCTGATTCATCGCTATCAACCATCCCGCACACGAGTGTCCACCGTAACCATTCACAGACGGCTGCTAGAGCAAAATCTACGCTCGTACGGACCGTTACGCCACCTGCCTATTACGTCTGCACATTGTCGAGCCAGATTATAGTGGTGCTTGGCTCGATCAGATTGGAATGATGCTGACTGAGGGCGTATAGCCTTTAGCGACGAATCCCGCTTGCAACTGCGTCGAGACGATCATTGAAGACGGGTCTGGAGACGCTCGGAGTAGCGTGCCGATCCTGCTTTCACTATTGCACGCCACACAGGCCTTCAACCAGGAGTTATGGTCTGGTGTGCCATTTCCCTTGATAGCCGGACTCCTTTGGTCACTATAAAAGGCACATTTACACAGCGGTACGTCGACTACTTTCTGAGCCCTGTTTTACTACCGTTTCTTTAGTAGTAAGTTTTCTTTTGCAGTAAGTTTGCTTTTTTTTCAGCAAGATAATGCCAGAACACATACGGCACGCGTTGCTATGAACTGTCTTACAGCTTGTCGAACACTTTCTTGGCCAGCCAGATTGCCAGATCTCTCTCCCATCGAGCACGTCTGGGATATGATGGGAAGGCGACTGCATCTATCAGGGAATGTTGATGACTTAGCCGACAATTGGAGTAAATGTGGCAAGAAATACCGCAGGTGACCATCCGGGAGATTTATCAGTCTATGCCACGCCGTGTAGCAGCTTGCATCTAGGCTAGAGATGGGTGAACCCCTTATTGAGCTCGTTACTTTGTAACTATGTAACTCAGAAACAGACCATTCAATTGTTCAGAAATTTTAATCATTTTCTATTCTGTACATAATCTTCCTATCCACCAATTTTCGTCTGCATCGGACGACTCCTTCTTGGTGGTGCTTGGCTCGATTATTTTCATTATAGAGTGTATGTAATAATGAAAGCTTAGATGTAATGTTGTAGAAATATATAGGAAAGTTGATTGCATAGATATCGAGATATTGATCCATAATGAAGAGCAAATTTGGTACCTGAGGCATATTAAATATTCATTTTTATTTTAGTAAACATTTTGCAGCCACACTAATCATGCCGTTTTAAGAACATTTACATTTTTGATATTGTTGCGATAGGAAGAAAGCAACGAGGCAACGTCTTAGCGAGAGAAGAGGTAGAAGCAAAGTGTGCAGTTATCCACTATGACAGCTTATTAACAGAAGTTTCGGTTCTTGAAATTTTGAGTTAGGCTCCCAATTAGTTGCGTCACCATCGTTCCGTAAAAATCATAATAGGATTAATCTAGAAAAGACGCAGTCCAGAAAAAAGTTACTACTGTTTTTTGAATAGAGAGGGGAAGCACCCAAATTAAAACGACGAATTAATTCCTAATTGCACATCGTTTTATACCCACGTTAAGTGTGAGTGATCATAACGTTAAGTGTGCGTGCGTGGACACCCGCTAAGCACGGATATTGAAAGAACAAATTTTATTCACACGAAAATAGATATTACATAGTTGCTATTCCTGTACATGTGAATATAAATGAAAAAATTTCAAATAAATATAATATGAAAATATACTACTTTTAAATTTGAATCTATTATACTTTAAATATAATAAATTTAATTTCGCGCTACATAGACAATGGTAAGAAATAATTTCAAAAGTGAATACAGAGGCAAAGATATAATTACTTGCATCTTGTTGAATCTCTGGTAAAACAAACGAACATAATTTTGAGAGGGGACAAATGAATGTGTAGTCGGGGTTAATATTGGCGAATTTTTATTCTCGCCATGTAGTTTCGGAGATTAAAATCAAAATTAAAAAAAATAACTATATAAGAATTAATTTGGTCAATTGACAAAAAATTAAAATTAATTAACAAATGTTAAAAAAAGGAAACAATCTTCATGCTAATCAGCAGAAAACTTTTTAACTAGAAACCTTCAGAAAAGAAACATTGCCAGTTTTTCATTGAATGAAAGAATAGAAATATCATACAAAGTCTACAAAAACTGTGTAGAATCATTAGGATTTTTTTTGAAGGAGGAGACGTAAAACACGTGCAATGGCCTTTCCGGGACTCGAACCCTGGATCACTCGAATACGCGCCTAGTGTGCTTCCAATTACACCGCGAAAGCATGCGGAGAGGAGAGGAAAGTACCTTATAACTGTACTATTTAAATTTATACACTATGAAATTTCTTCTCACGCATCCGTACCGTTCCTCCTAAAATAAGATCTTAAAAATGTCCTTCATATTGTTACAAATTTTGTACATAGATAGATGATTTTAGTGCAGTTATATATGAAATTGTTACTCTGTGTAATGTACCGCGAAACAAATTTTAAGAGAAAACTATGGCGGAAAAGTAAGAATTCAGGAGGAAGTGCACTTAACATTAAGTAAATGAGTACCTCTGGAATTTGCCGAGATATGGCCAAGCAGACAGCGGTTTTGGGGACTTATTTTGTCGCCATTCTCGGCTCACCAAGAGTCGCCAAATTTGGTGACATTTGGGTCAGGTCTCTGTATCACCGTAACATGTATTGAAATTTAATAAATCTAATTGTCCAATATGTTAGCTGTAACCATTATTCCACACTCATATTATTTTCCGATAATTTCGAGAAGCAAAAAGAACTAGAAATATCTCGGAAATCTGTTGAAAACTATAAAATGTCGGAGACAGAGCATTTGCTTTCAGTCAGTTAGCTAGTTGTTGTTGCTGTTTGTTAGTTCAGAGTGAAATGAGATATTCGGGTTAGCATTTTCTTTACTTGCTCTTTGGAATGCGTTGTGTTTACAGAACTTAGTAGTTTGAGGTGCAACTACTGATTGTAATCTGTGATAATGTGAACACCTGTACGAGAATTTCTGTGGAAAAGTCCAGAATTTTGAAGTGTTTCTTTTCATTAGATAAATTTTATTAATCTATCATCGGACCTGTATGCATTCAATCTATTACGACCCGTACTCTACAATCATATGGTTAGATAAAATTTCACGGGTTGACTAATCCAGCTTTTTTATTTCCTTGTACGAAGTAAAGGAAGTATTGAAATCACGGAAAATTCCGGGTAATAATGTTTTAACGAAAATATCTATTTTGACCGCTAATCGAATGCAATTTAACGATGTTTTTGCGTCACATCTGTACGTTAGGACAGAATAAAGGAAATTTTTCCGCCAAACGAATTATAAAATTGATTTAAATGGATTCATAAGAGACTTTTTATGGAGTCTGTAAGTACGTAAGTATGTATCTCGCATAACTCAAAAATGAGTTGTAGAGACATTAGGTTATTTAGAAGAAGGAGACGAGAAAAATGAGCAATGCCTTCGCCGGGAATCGAACCACGGACCTCTCGGCTACGCGTCGAGCATGCAGACCACTACACCACGAAGGCATGCGAAGAAGGTGGGAGAAATACCTTATAGAGTAGTCTCAGAACACTGAAATTTTGTACATAGGACTGCTATAACATTTAGTTGTGCATCTGCCTTTTTGGTTGCAATTGGCCGCACCGAAAGTAGTAAAATATATGAGTAGAGGAATCGGTGCGGTGGGTATATATACTTTCGGTGCGGTGCTGAGTGAACACGGCTCAATTAGCTCAGTTTTTTTTGTTCCTTTATGTTGGCAAATTGTGCATTTTTTGCTTTAAATATGATTGAATTATGTTGTTCTTATCTTTCGGTTAAGGGTTTTATGCCTTTTCTGCAAGCAATGTTTGTAGAATTATCAACAATTTAAAAGTTCTTTAATTGCGGCTAAGCCTATATTTTTTACTGTAGCAGCCATATTTGTTTACATTTGAAACTTAGTAGAATAGTGAATTAATTCTTTCTGCTTCTTCAGTGGCGTTTTGCCGAGTGGGACCAAAAGGAAACTTGTAGTTTTGTCACCGAAAAATGTGTCTTTTTACCTGCTGACCGAATTGCTTGTCTTTGTGTAGAAAGTGTAATCTTAATGGTAAAAGTAATATAAAGTAACTTAATGGTATTTTATGTTTTTCTATATTTTTCAATTCTTAATGACAATGTTTTGAGTTTTTACGTATTTTTACCTTGCTGCAAAGTGAGAACTGAATTAATTGAACAGGAAATATATCTCTAATGAAATTCGAGGAAATAAGTGTTTAGTATTAGTAGCAAATATTGTTTCCAGTCTGTCTCGGACAGAGGAGAATGTTTACGAGCAGCGCATGAGCATTAGCTGAATCATCTGTGAAAAAGTGTCTTTTGTTTTTGCTTAATTTCTTTTATACATCGTTTTAGATTTATTATAGGATTTGAAAAGAACATTGAGCAACAATTAGATTATTCTTCAGATGATATAATTTTTGTGTATTCTGAGTTATAAAATGTATGAGATGTAGCTCTGTTAAGTGAACCTAGCGACAGAATGTCGCTATGGTAAATAAATATTGTGAATTTTAAAGAAAGTGCATTTATTCTATTGTGGTTTATGCGCTATTGACAAAATAGATTTATTACAATTCAAAAGTTTATATGAAATGCAAGAAAAAACGCGTATGATTTAATATTCTATACAAGTAAGTCATGGGGCGTACACATCAGCCTTTTTAACTGTAAATTAATGGAACTTTATTACCTTTTAAAAGGCCTATAAGTATTAAAATTTCTTTTTGTTGCTGTTCTACTCTAGTACAAATATTCTTAATATGTTTTATTTGATTATTAATAGTATTACTGAAAACGCTGTTTGGAAATAATAGAAAACTAGTCATTACGTTTTATAGTAGAAAAGTTGAAAATGTTCGTTTGCCATAAAGCCTCAATACTGTTTGGATTGGCAATAATGAAGATCACTACCTCTAATGTACTACCTCTAATGGCTCTTAGTTAGTTTTACTTAATTCCAGGCAGTTAGAATGAATACTGCTGCTCTCAGCGGTATTAAAATTGTTGATGGATATTATATCATCAATATATCGTAAGGTGAAGGCAAGTATTTTGAAAATCACGGTATGGAAGTGAATGAAGAAATCTGAATCCGTTAGAAAATAAATATACTAGATTAAATAATTGAGATGAGTAATTTGCTCCGATTGGAATATCTCTGACATATCTTGAAATTTAATGTAATTATAAAAAGAATCGAAAATCGAAAAATATCTTGTTGTCACTTCCATGATCTATTATAGATTTTTCACACTGTACATCAAAATTAAAAGATAATCTGAAATTTAATGCTCCCCGACTAAAGATTTTAACTTATGCCAGTATTCCGCAAATAAACGTGAAGGCAAAATTAGACTTCTGCCCATAGGATAGAGAATAAAATATGAAAGTGAAGGCATTGATAACGTATTGTGCAATAGATGCATATTGGAATTGAGATGTATAATGTTGTTTAAAGCCTAATGGTGTTTCTAAGAATGATCAGTATGCTTTATTTCTGAGTCACATGCGTCATTAAGCGAAAGGTAAAAGCGGCAGTTAATGGGTAGACTTGAGGGAAGGCAAACAAAAGTAGAGGCCTACCAGGATCTGAATATTTCTCAAAGTTTCATATCAGAAAGAAGACAACCTGAAACAGGGCTGCCTAGACAATAACTTCATCTGAATACCATTTTCTGTCACTGTCATCTCGAAGAAAGCATAAAGCAACTTCAAGAAACTTAGTTTCAGATCTTCAAGCTACCATAAGAACTTGACTCAGCCTTTTATTTACTCACAAAAGCTTTACGATGTTAAATATTATGGGAGAAAATGAAAGGTTCATATCCAACTTATTCTATCTTTTAAAGAAACTCTTTAAGGTGATGTCGCCGTCATGTTCAGTAAGGCCAAAAGGAATAAGAACGTGTTCTTTTTACTGACAAGTCCAGCTAGAACCTGATCTATGATTATTCTAAACATGTTTCGATCTAGAGTGAGCAGGGAACTTGTCTTCTCCTGTTGGCGAAACATCCCGTATCTCCCAAAGTGGTTTCGTGATTAAATGTTCGGCTGTATCGATTATTACAGGTGTCACAACAGTTGAAAAAGGAAGATATCACCCGAAAGAACTAGACAGTTATTCACCAGCTCAACAGTGGAGGAACCCAATCGAGCGTGGATAGGGTGCTTTAGGCCACTGAACTGTAGAACATGAAATGATATGAAATTAAAATGTGAGGTTTTCTTTATGAAAGAGTGATTGGAAAATATCTAGCAAAAATGCAAAGGCAAAAGAATGGACCTAAATAAGGAAATTCAGTAATAGAATGTGTGTATTATAATGGCGCATTGAGGTGATACAGCGTACTGTTGAGGGGTAGATGAAAGCATTTTTTGGTATAATTTTCCTTCCGCACCCGGAGATTTCGACCTTCATGCAGCGCTACATGGAACTTTCCGATATGCATTTTAACCATAGGGCTACGGAAGAAAGCGGGGCTTAAAAGAAGTACTCGGGAATCATGCTCTCTACTTCTTTAGAGAGTTGCTGCGTTTCTAGCAGTAGTCCTATAGATAAAATGCGTGCCGACGAACTGTGCTTCTTAATTGAGGATCATGAAAAATGTATCAAATTAAATTATATAAGCTTCCTAAGTATGTACAATTTCGACTAATTTTATCATAAAATTAGGTTAATTTATCGGACATGAGTTTGTAATAAATTGAGAATAATAAACAATTTTGAATTCAATAATCATCTTATCGTATTCATTTGATAATCAAGCGTTTTACTTTAATAATTTAAATTTTGATGGAATTTTGAAATTACGTTTTTTAAGGTATTGTCGGTATTTGCCCTTTTTAGAATTACAAATTCCTTATAAGTGCATATACGGAACCCAAAAATCGATGGCGCATTCTCTTCTTCTAGTTGTTTTTATATTTGTTACGTATTAAGAAGTAATGATGTTTTCGCTGAAAACTATGAATTACTTTCTGGAATATAAATAGATTAATTTGCCATGCTCGAAGTATAAGGACTTTTAAATATGATGACTTGAACAACAGTTAAAATGTATCTTCCACTTCTATATCCTCTTCTACGCACGAAAATTTGCTTGTATATTGAGTAATTATTTATCAGTCTGCATGATCTGAATTAATGTATTTGTTTTATATATGCATGGAGAGAAATAGGATACAATGCTTAAACAGTAAAACATCCAATGCTTTAGGCGTTCATTAAATAGTCTCAACTTTCTATATTTAAGGGATCTGTTATTTTTAATAGGATGCCAGTTTTGCTTAACACTGTACTAAAACATTAAATAACAGAACAAAAGTATATTCAGAAAAAAGTGAATTCATTTCTTTATTCTGTAAAAATAGCTC
>KK121305.1:1112316-1139730 GCA_000611955.2 Stegodyphus mimosarum
AAGGTTTCCCTTCTCTTTGCTTTTGACATAGAACAGGCAAACTGCTAACAGTCATAATCACACGAATAGTCATGTGATACAACATATTTCTGTGGAACGCTCACAACCTTGATAGTTTGCACAGGGTATGTGACGACTTTTACTGGGCGAACGTATTCGTATTTTGGGTATTCTTTTTCTTGGTAGATGACTCCAGCTGCGGCCATGCCAATAACAAGGAAAAAAACCTAGAATAAAGATGCAAAAATTAACTAAAATTAATTAATGCTAAAATTATTAAAAAAGTATAGGAACAAAATATTTTGTTGAAAAATTATTTTACAAAAAACATCATCTCGTTATAAATATAAGGAGATGATGTTTTTTGTAAACAAGTAAATGTAACAAAAAGTCGCATTGACATCGAACAACACGTGAGGATTGTAAAATATTAATAAATAAATCGATGATGATTGATCTGTTTCCTAATACTTTAACCAGCTTACATTTTAAATTGCTGAGAAAGGAAATGCTTCAAATAAAGATTGATTAAATCCTTGTAAATATTTTTGAATTAATAAAAAATTTAAACTTTCGTAAATTATTTGCTTACACTCATATATCTGAACCTTCTCTCTCTCTTACATTCTAGATTATGACGTTATTTTTTGCTCAATTTCATCATTATTTAATGTTGCAAGAACGTCCTTTAACTCATTCTAAAATTATACGACACTGATTCTTCGTGAAAACTCTTCTAATTTTTAATTTATTGCTATTATAAAGCAATTATTTCGTTTAATATCACAAGTAATCTTGATGGACAGGGACATAACTTTAAGTATTTTTAACTAAAACTTGATGGGTCTGAGTAAGACAGAAATTCTTCAATTTCCGTATTTATTCCATCCTGTCTGTTTTATTTTTCTGATGTTTTCACAGAGTTCAAGGGCTTGAATTCGGAGAAATTTGCTCCTTTCGTGAAAAAAAAAAACAAAAACTTGTGACCCGTAGAACATGAATTGACCGTGATATTTGATATTAAATCGGAGACCACATTTAGGAACCGTCATAAATTGTTTGCAAAGATGCATAACTAAAAATCTGATGTGTACACGACATGACTTCCTTGTACGGGATATTGAATTATACGCATTTTTTCCTGAATTTCATTTAAACTTATTTCCTCGAATTTCATTAGATACATAATTTTCATTCAACTAATTCAATTCTCACTTCGCGGCAAGGCAAAAATGCATGAAACCTCAAAATACCTTTATTAAAAATTGAAAAATATAAAAAATATAAAACGTAAATACCCTTAAAACAATTTAAGGAACAGTTTTTATAATTAAAATTGGAGTTTCTACAGAAAAACAAGCAATTCGGCCAGCGGACAAGAAGGCAGATTTTCCGTTGCATAAAACTGAAAGTTTTCTTTTTATCTCACTCTGTAAAAAGACACTGAAGGTGCAGAAACTAACTTAATAACTTACTACTTTGCTAAGTTTATTATGCAAATAAATATGGGTGCTATGTTAAAAAAATGAGGCTTAGCAGCACTTAAACAACTTTTAAATTGTTGATAATTCTAAACATATTGCATGTCGATTAACTAAAGGCTTAAAAACCTTAACCGGAAGATAAGAACAAAATAATTCAATCATTTTTAAAGCAAAAAAGGCACAATTTACCAACATATGAGAATTAAAAAACTGAGTTCATAGAGCCAAGTAAATGTGTGGATATATATATATATATATATAATTACAAAATAAATTTTTTAAGTTCAAAATATAAACATGCCTACTATTTTCGCGCATTGAGCTGCTGAAAAATTATCATTAAACACATAAAGTAAGAAATTCAGAACTAATTTTTAACAAAGACAAAATTGAAATTCATAACCAATAAATTTCAAATATACCATTAAATGTTACAAAGAATGTAAAAGATGTTAAAACCAAAACTTTTCAAACAAGCAATACCTAAACTCAAAAAATTAATGAAATTTAAAGGAAAATGACCCAAAACAGAAGAGGAATTCAATCAACTTCAATAATACTCCGTCATGAGGGAGGAACATTGAAATCAACTGAAATCTTTCTAAAAAATCTTTCCTTTTCTGCATCCAGAATCAGACGAGGAACCATTTTGATATATTTCAATTATAATAGTTCATCCAAAAATTAAGGCCCCTCCCCAAAGCAAGAAAAAAGCAAAGCAAATTCTAATTAGAATACTGAACTTTAAATAAAGAGAATTCCATTTAATTTAAAGAATTGAAAAAGAAAGTGAAAAAATAAAATACTTCAGTGAAAATTTAAATCAAAATTTTTATCTTTAAACATACAGCAAATAATCCAAAGAATTTAAAACGTTATAACGTTATCACGTTTAATGTTTATAATTAACCTTATAACGCTTACAATTTAACTCGTTCGTAATTAATCTCAAATATGTATTTTATTTCAATGTATTATATAATGTACACAACAATTGTAATATATACAAATCCTATTTATAAATATATATTTCATTTAACATAAAATGATTTTCTTTAAAATTGTGTTTGTTAAATCAGCTTTTTAATTATATTTAAATTTTCTATTATTTGTAAAGACTATGTAGTATTAAAAATGATGCTGAGTTAAATGCTGAAAATTTATAATGCTTACCGTGAATTTGAGCATGTTGTCTAGTAGTGAACGTTCAAATCTGAGACTGTTGAGAGGGAAATTCCAGGGTCTTTGCTGAGAATGAACAAAGAAGTCGAGAAAACCCCTTTTATAATGGGCACCAATTTGCCAGAAAAATCTCAAAACCTACAACAAACCTACTTAACGGTTTATCTATCCTTTGAACCGATTGTTGGAATATTCGACAAATTTGATCTGCTTTACGTTTGTCAGTTTCAGAGATATAGATAAAATATCGTGGTTCTGTATAATGATCTATTCATGTTATTAATTAGTGCTGTTACGAAATGTGTATTACATTATGCTATTTTTGAATATCTGGAAATACATATCTTACCGCATATAATCGTCGGAGATATATCTCAATGACCTGCTTAAATTTTGCATTGGCATACAAATGTATTAGAATAAATTCTAGAAAATAATCTTAATATCTTTACATCAGCAAACAATAATGTAAATATGTTTGTAGTTAGGAATCAAAGCGGGTGAAATATTCATTAGGAGACTGCGGATTTTGTGGAACACTGAAAGGGAGAAAGAAAAATAAAATAATCTTGAAATCTGATATATAAATATAAAAACTTTTAGAAAATTATTTCTCTCTGCATTACTATGATCATTTAATCTATCTATATACGAGTAAATGTACCGAAAAGATGAATGTAACAAAAATGAAATTTTTAAGAAAATAGTAGTAAAGAATAACAGGTGGGTCGTGACCGAGCAGTGAGTTGTAAAATTATTTTTCTTGAGCAGAGTAGAAAATTGAACAGTTTTTGTTTTCGTTTACGTTTATATATGTATATATATATTTAAATATTTATATATATTAACAAAAATGATTAATTATTGCTGCGAACTAATTTGCAATATCATTCAAATTCAGAAAGCATAAGTAAATCAAGTGCAAGCATCTAAATACATGAAAAAATATATAATAATCTTAAAATTTTATCTTGAAAACTTAATTTTTTTTTAAACTAATTCATTAAGTGAATAATTGTTGAGCAGGCAGGAGACAGATCTTTTCAAATTGAAGTTGCCTCCAAAAATAAGTCTTCAATTCGTGTTTCGTCATCTACATACGCATGGGTAACGAATTACATAAAACCAAAAGTAGTGAACAGTTTAAATGAGAAATTTAATAGTAAAGAATTTCGACAAATTTAGTAAGCAAATTCACTATAAGAAACAAAATTATTAATTAAAAGTACATGTCTAATGTAATTAAGAGTACAAATCGAAAGTAATTTAGAAATACCTTTACCTATACAGGTACTACCTCGACGCGAATTATGCATGAAAACCAAAATAAACTTAAAAAAAAACTAATCTAAACATCATAAAATGAAAAATAATATAAAATAAATACAACTTGTAAAAATAATACAAAAAAGGCAAGTAAATTGTAAGCTTCAATTTAACTTACCACGTAATTACATATTTTTGTAAGCGAGAGAGTGTGCAGTTGCTAAAAGGTAACTTTAGCAACTGCACACTCTCTACTACTACACTCTAAATGTAGCAGTTGCTAAATAATGTAAGGGTGAATAGTTTGTAGCTGTTACACGAATTGAGTAATTGAAGAGTTAGATTTGGAGGTAACTTTTCCTTGAAGAGATCTGTCTCCTGCTTGCTCAACAATTATTCACTATGCAAATTAATTTAGTTTAAAAAGTTTTTAAAATAAAATTTTAAGATTATTACATATTTTTTCATGTATTTAGATGCTTCAACTTAATTTACTTAGGCTTTCTGAAGTTGAATGATATTGTAAATTAGCCCGCAGCAATAATTAATCATTGTTGTTTACAATTTAATTTAAAATTTTAAAGAGCTTTATGTGAATGACATAATAATGTATCGTAATTGTCAAATTCAAATTTCATTCCCTGCAGCAACGGTGCAAGAGAATTCTTTAATTTTATTTAATCTTACTAATTAGTTTCTTATGTAACAATATTTTATAATAAATATGTATATATTTAAACTTATATATTCCGTCTTTTTATTCCTTTCTTCTAGAGAGCAACTAAGAGATCTTAAGTCGCTATGCCAAAAAATTTAGGAAAAGGTACACAACAAAAAACACTGAATAAGGGAGGGGGAGCTGAAATATTCCATTATTAACAGTAAAAAGTCTTTTTATATCTAAAATCCAAACGTAACTTGATAGCCAAGAGAAAATTCAGGTAACATACTTAGGGCATAACATAAAATGTTTAAAAATTGAACATTAGATAAAGGTTTGGTTTAAAGCATGGTATTAAACTTACGGTCAAAATAATTGGCCAGTTTTTGATTTCTTTGAGGTTTACGTATGAGCATTTTAGTAAAAGCTTTTACAGAAACAAAAAAAAGGGAAAAGAAACTGCTTCATTTGATGCACTAACTGCATTGTTTGAGTTTAAAGAAAAAGTACTTAATTTCAAAATACAATTTTACTTTTAAAAAGTAATTATTTTACAATATTCAATCACAATATTACTTTTAAAAATTAAACACGTATTTCTTCTTTATGCAGTAGTAAGTGGATTCTTGCTATTTTATATTTAACTAACAGAAAACATTTTTAGTTCTTAAACTCCGTAAGAATGAAAAATATAATTTTTGGGAGTGGCTACTGAGATCTATCAGAAAAATATTAAAAGTATGCAGAATTGAGAATATGATTATCATTAATCAAATTTGTGAATCTATTGGTAGTGCCTCAGTGTCGTATAGTTTCTTGTTGCTGTGATCTTGTTGCAGTATTCATACCTGAAAATTTCCGAAGGCGACGAAACAACTATTATACACACAAATTACACAAATTATTAATCTTTTATCTCGTTACGCATTTGCAGTAATTAGAATAGACATAAGAAAATAGAAAATTAGCATCACGTAGAAGTATAAGCACCAAAAATTCATTACTATTTTATTAAAAGTCATTACTACTTTATTAAAAGCTGAGGATTTCGTCAGTTCGTAAGCTGAACATATGTATTTTCACAATTGAACAATAGCTTGCTTACTGAAAAAAATGGCTAAAAGGGTAAGATCAAAAGACAGAAAGAAAATATTTGCCTACGAAAGTTAAATTTCTAATTAGATAGAGAGCAGATATTAAAGTGCAGATACCATGCGTAAATGTTTGTTTTTACTACTGCAATCGAAAGACCCAGAGATACCTATACTAAGAAATAGTAAAGAAACTTTTCGGAGAAACGTGTTCTTCCCGGAAGTGTAAAGGAAGAAATTTCAGAAGTATACTATACAGAAGCAGAACCTTCGTCTGGTTTATGAAAAAATGAGGTTAATGAGGTCAATTTTTCTTCCAATAAAATTGATAATAAATAAAATGTTGCGTTTACGTAGATGAAACAAACCACTGAATCCAAGATTTTCCTCGATTTGCGTTTGGAAACTTGCTGGGTTTAGCCCTGAAATTTCAAAGTTCCCAAAAATGTCATGAATAAATGGTATTTTCTTGATTATTATTAAAACACGACTCTCTTATTTTGTTTCCTTTTCTTCCAATAAACATTCAAACTGAAATCGGATACATTGAAAGCTGGCAGAAATTCTCATGTGCAATGAATAGGAAGCCACCTTTTCTATACGGAATTTTAAGTCCATTACACTGAGAGGGCTAGGTAAAATGCTTTTCTGGGAAAGAACTTAATTGTTTTTTTTGGCTAACGGCGGATATTTTTCTAAGAAAACATTTGTTGCAAATTGCTGAACTTATCAGTAATTTAGCTGTCTCAGCAGTGAAAGCGTTTCCCATAATACGCCACAGTTTCTCAAAAAGATTTTTTATTGCATTCTGCGTCTGTAGGTCTACATTAACAATATAGAAGGGATTTATTTCTTGTCTTCCAGTTTTAGAGATCGCTGGAAGTTAGACTTATAGCATGTTTATCAAAAGAGAATTCTCTATCAACTTTAAAAATGAGAACATTTTTTAAAGAATAAAATAACGTACTTATTTTGAACTCTTAAAGGGAGACGAAATCAAGCTATCATGTAGCGGAATTTATTTCTGACAGCTTAGGTGTTGTATTATGATATAGAATCAAGGATGTTTCAGGATGATCAGGTTACATCATATAGGGACAAAATATTAACTAATAATACCCGAATGGTGACTTTTATAAAGTTTTCATCAGACTGGTTTTCGTCGGTCTTTTAAGTGTAAGCTTTTGCCATTGTTCACACTAAAACTGCTCCCTTCATTCTATATTTATGAATGTAAACAAAATGTTAATAGATAAGAAAATAGAAGATAAAAGGAAAAAAAATGGAAAGTAAAAAATCTTGAAGAATGAATGCAAATAACTCTACTTTCCGTGGTGTTGATCGAAAAATAATGAAATGTTTCGATAAAGGAAAACATTCCTTCTTCGTAAATCTCATGTCAGTTGACTTGCATATTTTGTTGGCTACCAAAAAGAACAGAGAGTCGAGAAATTTCTTATCAGCACTTCCACGATCCCTTACAATTATTTCACACTGCTCGTCAAAATTAAAGGATAATATAAAATAATATTCTCCTTGACTACAGTTTTTAACCATTGTACAATAATGTAATTTTTTATGTCAGTTTTCTGCAACTGAATGCAAACTGGATTTTTGCGCATATGTTAGCGCATGCAGTATGGCAGTTAGGTAATTGATAATGTATTTCACAATACTGGACGCATATTGGAATTAGAATGTGTATTGTTGTTTAAAGTTGATGAGGTTTCTAAGAGTAATCAGTAGTCTTTAATTATTGACTACTTAATGGCATCATTAAGTGAAGGGCAAACGTATCAAGAGGATAGGAAGCACAAATGGAAATCGCCCAAGATCTGAATATTCCCCAAAACATCATATCAAGAACTTGTAACACTTTGTAAGCAGTGTATTAGCACGTAAGCAGCCTGATTAAGGGCAGCCTAGCGCAGCAAATGTATCCAAAGACCGTTTCAGCCATTGTCATCTGGAAGAAATCGTAAAACGACTGCAAGAAAGTTGACTTCGGATCTTCAAGCTACCTCAAGAGCTCGGAAAAGCCGTTGTGCTGCTGCTGTACAGCCATTGCAATACACTGGACTTTATGTGAGAAAACCAATCATTTGTGAACCACTCATTTTATCTTCCAACGGGACCCGTTTAAAGTGATGTCTTTATCATGTTGAATGGAACCAAGGGGAATGGAAATGCGTATGTTTTACTGATGAGACCATATCTAGCCTGAACTCTGATTCTAGATATGTTTGTATGTGGAAGAAACTTGAAAATTAACTTGCCTTTCTTTGTTAGTGAAAGATCTTGTTCCCCCGAAAGCGGCTTTGTAATTTGATGTCAAACAATAGAAATGGCCACATGGAATTGTTCGTCTTTTATGGAAACACTGTTGCATACTCACAGATATGTGGATAAAGTGTTGGAGCAACATGTAAGCTGTTTAGCAGCACACCAAATGTCACCTCGGATCTTCTAGAATCTAAATTGGGGACTATAAGAAGAGTGGTGTGTAGTTCCCGAGACCCTTTTCAGACAGAAGTTTGGTAAATTCTGTGAGTTTAATTAACTTCCAAATATGGCAATTTATATAAAATAGTTTTTGGAAAAATTGTTTTAATCGTTCTTTAATAAGGACGGCTGGATTTTATCTCTGTCAGTGATCCGTGATTTTATCGCTATCTGTCAGTGTCTCTCGTACACGTGTGCGTGCATGTCACACACACACACACATACTAGAGTTGGACGATCCGCTCCTGAACGGATTCACTTGACTAAACGAATGATCAGCGCTCCGGCGAAAACGGAAAGGCAGTTCTTTAACAGTTCACCGAGAGCTGTTGTTGGGAAGGTTCCTCTTAATGTAAACGCTAGCATTCTGTCCTTTATTATTTACTGTGTGGGGTTTCACTCTTATTTCTCAGTTCAATGTTAGAAACCCCTTAGACTGATAAGCAAATAATCGCTTGAGTGTGTGAACAGCGACCTAAAGCTCAAGAAGGATTAACTACCCTTTATTTCTCAAAATAAATATGAACATAGGCAGCTCTTGTCTCGTAGTGTGCAGCAAAGCCTCCACTTGGGCTTGAATTTAAATTAATAAGGATTTAAACTTAACTAATGCTTAACTAAAGGACATAGGCGAAGCTATCAAGATTTTAAGTAGTTGGTTTCTAAATCTCAATTAAGTCGGCGAAGTTATCAAGGGCCTACAGTACGAGCGTAGCAATAGCTTAGAGAGATACGTAGCCAAAGCCAAACGAGCGCTAGTCAGGAACTCGGGTTGCCTAACGAAATCAGTGAAATATCGACTTAAATACCCCTCTTACTTATTTGCATTACTCGCGTTTCTGAAAATACATTCTGGTAGGAAATTGTAAGCTGAAGCTAGAACGTATAGGATAGATGCATAAACTTAAAATAACTGTTATAAAATTAGGATAAAGCTTACAATTGCAAAAGTCTCTGACCTATTTTTATGTTGTATGTGTCTTATATACGTGTCCTTTTGGCTTGATTCTGTTCCATCTAGTATTTAAAAAACAAAACATTAAATAAACCCTCTGGTGGGGTTTATTTAATGGGTTTATTTATAGGGTTTATTTAACATCTGAACGAAACTGACCACTCCTGTTTGCAAATGAATGGAACATTTTCCCCCTCTGGTAGTGAGAAGATCTGTTTAAAGTATGTAGATTATAGGAACTAGTTCCTCGGATTCCCAGCTGTTAGAGTTCCAGAGCTAATCGTAGATCTGGGTCCTTCGGACTCGTGATTATTCGCTCTTTCATCGCTCTAGCCGCGGATCTGGCTTCTGCGGACTTTTGATTACTCCCTCTTTCCTCGCTCTTGCTCTAGCCGCGGACCTGACTCCTGCGGAGTGTTGATTATTTTCTGTTCCTTTCAGTCTCATTTCGATTCTTTGACTAATGTGTCATAGTATATATATGTATATTAAATATTACGTTTTTATGGAATATTGCTGTAATATTTATGTAAAATAATAAATTGCTGCTATTTTACTGAGGTCTTGTAATCAGTAGCTGTGAATTTCTCTTTATCTTCTTTACAATTAGAACCTATATTTATGAACATAAATTTCTCCTTCTAATGTTTTTCAAGGTTGCAGAATAAAATGCGGAACCTACTGAATAGAAGAACCTCGAGCGATATTTGGTATCATTTTGTCAAATTAGTTAAAAAAAAGGAAAATATCGATATTGTCAGCAGACAATTTCTTGTTCTTTGGGATCTGCCTCCAATCTAAAAATTTATTTTTACACTGTGCTTTGTAGCAGCAATAAAATATCAATTATAATAATAAAATAACGTAATCTTTATCAAAAGTGAGTTTAGGTTTCATTATTTTTTAACTTTCAGTATTTTTGCATTCCAGAATTTTATTGTTCCATGCAAGAAGGCTGTTTAAGGAAATCTCAAAAGTGCAGTTGAAGGAAATCAGTCCAGGGAGTGAGCGGTTTGAGTTGATTCCCGAGATTCCACTCCTTGTTCAATTCGCTGTGATTTTCCCCCAACTTTGCACACCGCTCTTGATCTACGTCATTTCCGAACGCATTCACCAAGGTCATTCTTAGTGAGCAGTGAATCGTTAAAAAGAGCAGATTCACTTCAGTGAACGAACGGTTCCGATCTGATCCCTTTAAGAAGCGATTTTGCCCATCACTAATACACACACAGAAGCATTCCACTTTACGAACTTTAGCACGTATCGACAAATTTGTTCTCAAAGAGTGACATTTGTTCGGAGTCGAAAAAAATAAAGGAAACTGTCTCTTAGGCTCCAGGCCGTTCGGCCCTATCGTCTTACTTACAATGAAAGGAAGAGAAAACTTGCCAGAAAATTTTAGAAGAGCGCCATTTTTGTTTTTTAAGAACGACATTTCAGAAATCGATGTTGTTGACCCATCTAACATGCCAGATTCTTCCACCTCTCATGCATCTTCCTAATCTATTATCATTGGAATGGTGTAGTAATGATGTCAGCAAGCTAAGGAATAATATTCTGGAAGCTACGGATATTGCTCACAGAAGATGGAACACTCCATTTTGTTTTTATTTAAGGATTTCTCCTTTTCTCTTCTTATATAGTTGTTTACAAATGTAAATAAATATTTTGTGTTGTTTTTAATCTGTGTTCTAGAAATATATTCCTATGTCATGTGTTTAATTTTTTGTGAGACGTACTGCACGCTTTCAGCGATACTCAATGGAAAGCACGCATTTTCTGATTCAATAAAAACTAATCGAAAAGAAAAGCTCTTTACAATAATATATATGTGTATTTGAATGAGGAATGGCACAGCAATTTGAAAAAAATAGTGATTTTTTTAATATTAAATCCGTAATTTTCTTTTCTTTTTTTGTAAAGCTTAAGAATGAGTGAGGCACGAGAGCTCGGGTTGTGGTAAAGTTGTAAGCCAAGATACGTCAATTGTTTTAAAATAACATGCCAACAGTTTGCTGTTTCATTTTTTGCTGCATCGACTGCACTGATTATTGTAAAATTAATATCACCAGGTTAGTAAACTGCAGAATATGCTGCCTTTTATTTACTACTTTAATAATTAGAATAAGTTGCATAGTTTTCAACTGCTACCCACTTATTTGTGTGCATGATGTCATTTGAAAATACAAATTGTTATTTTTAAAGAAAGCATTATAGAACAATTTTTTTAAAGAAATTTCACATTTTAAGCAATAATTAGATTTTAGAAACAAAAAACTACTGATTCTTAAAAGAGGAGCCCCATATAACGAGCCAAATTCTTGTATGTAGCTCCCCAACCGCATTTTAATCACACCACTATAAAGATGTCAAATATAATCCTTTTTTTTGTACGTGCGTACGTGTGTGTTTTTTTAGTTAATTGTTATTAAAATAATTATTGGATTTTCATTTTGGAAAATATCTTTATTTCTTTTATTATGTAAAACAAGTTTTCCAATTACAGGTTTTTTCTTGGTGCTGATAAGGAAACTCTTTTAATATGTTTTCATTTTTTTCACGTACAAGGCAAACTACTAGCAGTCATAATCACACGAATAGCCATGTGATGCAACATATTTCTGCGGAATGCTCACAACTTTGATAGTTTGCACAGGATATGTCACGACTTTTACTGGTTGAACATACTCATATTTTGGGTATTCTTTGTAGATAATTCCAGCTACAGCCACGCCGATAACAAGAAGAAAAACCTAGAATAAAAACACTTGAGTTAAAAATGTTGTTTTGAAAAACATAGAAACGACTTTTTTTCCTTTGGGAAATCATTTTATGAACACAGTATCTCTTAGAAGTTGAATATGTTGATAAGAAAATGTTATTTGTACCATTTATTTCATTTAATTATTGTTCGTGATGTCATGGGCATCACGAACAATAATCAAATGAAATAAATGGTACAAATCGCGATTGATGTTTTTATTATTACTTCTTTAACGTTCTGTTTTTTAAAATGTTTGTGAACTTACATCAAAGCTATAAATATGAAATACTTAAGGTAGAGAATTGTTTAAATTAAATTCAATATTTTGAGATTAATTTTTATACATATTACATTCCGTAAAAATTAAAATATTTACCCTTCCATAAAGTATTTCGTTAGCATATTACACTTGCATGTCTGAAATATTTCTCTCTTACATCTGGATTATGACATTAGGTCAAATTTATAGTTATTTATACTGCAAGAAAATGTTTAGATCAGCCGCAAATTACACTTTCAAATAGCACTATGTTTTTAAAATATTACTAGCATTAAGAATTCAATTTTTTTTGCGATCTCGTAAAATTTACATATTTTTGAGTAAAATTAAATAAACCTAAATGAATGTTTCAATGGAAATTATTCTGTCGCTTTCATTCCATCTTGTCTGCCTTATATTTTATGATGTTTTCATAAAATTTGTTTCTAACAATTTTATTTCTTTTCAAATATATATTTGACTGAGTGTTAGCTTTAAAAATCTTGCTTTAATTATTCTTAATCTCACCTTAAAATGTTTTCATAAATGGTATCTGAGAATAGCTTATCGAATGAAAAGAATCAAAACCTGTTTTTGAATCATTCAGGTTTTTTAAACAAAGTAGTATTTTTATATGAGAGGTAAGTAAAAAATCTCATTCCTTGACCAATGGCTATAACTCCGAGAACCTGCGATTCACCAGTTTGAGAATGACATAGTTTGGCTAGTTATATCTGATCGTATACCATTCATATGTAATGATATATTAGTGAATTAAATGAAATCAGAAAGGTACCGCATATTTTTAACTAAATGAGTTTAATAGATTCTTAAAGATATAGGTCACAGTAGTGTCACTTTCTATATAAACTAAATCAATGGAAAAAATTAAGAAAAATATTAATCGCAAATTTATATTTACATAACTTCAAAAGAAAATTAAGAATTCAAGGCTATTCGACTCTAGATAATTAATAACACTCTAGATAATCTAGTACACTTTTTATACTTTTTATTCTAATAAAACAGCAACATAAGAAATGAGGCAGTGAAAATGAGTTGCTATAAAAATGAGGTCACAATGAAATTTTTGAATTTTTTGTGAATGCCGAAAGAGAAATTCATTTTTTATGTTAAACAACAATTTAATATTAACATGGTAAAGTATGTTTCAAAAATAAATAATGTTCCTTTGCAATATTATTCTATAATTACTTTGAAATCCTAAATAAAAATTTCTGGAACTGTTTTCCCTAAAATTAAGTTTCTTTTTGTAAAGAAATTTTATTTTAAAGGAAAAAAAATTAACTATTTTTATGCCATGATATAAACGATGAAAATGTAACCAAACTGAAATTTTGTAGGATTTAATTCATTTGTAATTAATAGCAAAAGTATTATAAAGCTTTTTTCACTAAGCACATCGCTACAATTTTCGTTAATAATTAAAATTATGGATTATTGAAAAAAATTTTAAATTACATAAAAAATAAGTAAGGAGATGCTGAATGCAGAGATGCTGAAAACCTGAAATACGTACCATGAATTTGAGCATGTTGTTTAATAATGAGGGTCGAAAATAGAAACTGTTGTGACGGGTAGTTCAATGTTTTGCTACGAATGAACCCAAAAGTTGATGAAACCCTTTTATATTGGGCTGCGAGTGAAATCTGCAGACCTAAAAATTACCATTCAAAGTTTTATCTGTTCTTTGAACCGAAAATGGATTTTCAGTACATCTTGATCAGTTGTTTCTTGTCATGCTCAGCGCCATAGATACCAAATCTTGGCTATATACATGATTTCTCTATCTCCTTAATTAGCACTGTTATGAAATGTACAACATGCTGTGTTACTTTTCAATATCTGAAATACACAAGTTGCCTTACACAATCATGGCAGAACTATTTCTTTGACCGCTTCAATTATGCAGATATATGTTAAGATTAGTAATCCTTAAACTTAGTACCTTTATCAGAAATCAGTAAGCTAATGTATTTGTTACAAACGATGAAACCAAGCGAAAGCTCATTCAGATTGAACACAATGCAGTATTGCTGACTTTGTGGAATGTTACCGGAAAGAAAGAAAACAAAGTTACCTTAAAATTTGGTATAAAGTTTCTAGAATTTCTGTCTGTTGTGTTTCTATGCCTTGTTATATTCCTTTAATTATTTATTATTTAATTATAATATTATTTATAAATATTCCAACTCAGTTTCAAAACTTTTCCGAAAATAAAATAGGAAAAAGAAACTATATTATGTAGTTTAAAGTACATAGAAAAGTATTTAATTTCTGAATACCTCTCTCCGTATTTTATTTTTAAAGACCTGTTTATGACGCTTTGAGTTTTGTCAGCACTTGAGAAACTATTATTCTCAAACCTCACTTTTGCGGTGTATCATTTTTTTAAATAAAAAGTCGATCATACCTATATACGCTTATAACGCGATAACGCTTAGATATATAATGATACTTATAACTCATTTAACGCTTATAACTTATTTTTGTAACACTTAAACTCAAATTGGAAAAGATAATATGTAACGCTTATAACTTATCCTCACTTTTGCGTCGAATGCAGTGTATCATTTTTGAAATAACACGTATTCTCACTTTGCTTCGAATATGGTGCATCGCTTTTGAAGTAACATTTATCACTTATCCTCACTTTTGCATCGAATGCGGTGTATCACTTTTGAAATAACGCTTATTTCTCACTTTTTCGTCGAATGCAGCGTATCGTTTTTGAAATAACGCTTGTAACTTATCCTCACTTTAGCGGTACATAACCTTTCAAGCAAAGCGCATGGACCACTTACAAGCATCAGAAATACTATATTGTTGAAAGTTTGTTTTTAAAAAGATAATATATATCATTCACAGCACTTATATGTAATAAATATGTATACGGAAAGAAAGAGAGAGAAAGAATTGTCCCACAGGGTTTTTGAAAAACCTCTAACAGGATTTAAAAGTCTGAGCTCTTTCAGACATTTTAAGAATACTTTTCATATTGCTTTTGGAACACATTTAAATTTTTATTCGCCTAATATTTAACTCATGATGCCATTGTAAGAAACACTCTCTTTGTTTCCCACCATATTTATATAGATTTATATATGTTATGGCTTGCTCATTGTCCCCGATTTCTTTTATGTATGTTTTACAGCAGAAATATCGACGATCATATCATAACATAATTTTGACAAAAGAACTAAGAATTTAAAAATACTTAGCAATCTTTCTGCTGCTTTCGTTAATTAGCGGAATCTTCTTATTTTTGCTTTAATTAACTAAAATACTTTACGTTTATAGTTCTTAAACTCCGTGAAAAGAAAACTTTAATTATTATAAATAGTTACTGAGAAATATTAGTAAGAATTTTATTAGTATACTGTGTTAAAAATAAGCATACCGTTAATTAAATCTGTGAAAAATGTCTCTTTATAGAGTTGTTTGCCGATATGGTAATCCTATCGCAGTATCAATGTTAGAATAAAAAAGTATAAAATTAGCCACAGTAGAAATGCATATATAAAAAATCTGATATGTACACCATATGATATCCGTATTAAATAGTACATAATTTTTTTTACCACATTTCATTTAAACTTATTTCCTCGAATTTCATTAGAGATATAATTCTCATTCAATAAGTTCAATTCTCAATTCGCGGCAAGGCAAAAATACATAAAAACTCAAAACACCTTCATTAAAATTTGTAAAAAACAGAAAAACATATAACGCGAAATACTGTTAAAATCCAAGTACAGTATACGTAAAAACAAGCAAGTCGTCCAAAGGACAGTAAGACAGATGTTTCGGTTCACAAAACTGAAAGTTTACTTCTCATCCCGCTTCTTTTCCAAAAAGACATTGAAACTGAAATAATTCACTCTTCTACTACGAATTTCAAATGTAAATGAAATGACGGCTTCGTTAGGCTTAACCGCACTCACACAACTTTTAAATTGTTGATAATTTTACAACTATTTCATACAGATTAAAACTGAAGCATAAAGTTACATACAGATTAAAACTGAAGCATAAAGACCTTAACCGTAACATAGCAACATATCACTTTCAAAGCAAAAAATGCACAATTTAGTAACATATAGAAATAAAAACTGAGTTTACCGAGTCAGGTGACAAAGTGGTTATATATATAAATAAATATATGTATATATATGTGTGTGTGTGAGAGTGTGTGTACTTATATACTTTTGTGGGGACCGGTTGTAATCAAAAAGGGAGGCGCACAACTACATGTTATAACAGTCATATATACAAAACGTCAACGTTCTGAAGCTACTCGTTTTTGAGTTATACGAGATACATACATACGTATATATGTTCATACGCACAGACGTCACGAAAAAGAAAAAACCTCTTCTGAATGTATTTTACAATATATTTTTTTGGGGGGGGGCGGGAAGTCTTCTATTCTGTCCCCGTATGTACAGTGCACTGGAGGAAGGGGCTCCCTGACTATGGCTGGCTCAAGGCCGCCTTAACACGGTTATAACCGTCACAACCTTAAGAGGCTATTAGAGAGGACGCCACTCCCCTCGGTCAACCCAGGGGGACTTTAAATATCTTAAAGTCCAGGTTAAGATCTCAACGTTTATAAAACAAGTCAAAGCAAGTGTAACTTGTGTTAAGTTACACATCATCTGCCCCAAGTGTTGACCGAACAGAGCCCATTCTCTCGGACAACCTGCGGTATCTGATTCCGTAACGTCCCCACAACCAAGGGGCAGACAAGATAGAACCAGTACGGTCCCTGCCAAGCCTGAATAAATGATGAACGAACCAACGAATAAATGATGGTTCTAGTCTTGTGAAGACTGTTTATTTACCCTAGAAGTTGAGGCTGTCTAGACACTGGTCTAGCCAGTTTACTGGACAGAACCCTGCCTCTCCTTCCATAAAATGGTCGGTTTCGGTAATCCTAACCCAATCGACCCCCAGGGATGATATCCGTCATAATCATCCCAGGTGAAACTGGTTACCAGCGGGGGCTACGAGGAGGCCTATATCGGATAGGAACAAGAGAGGCCATGTGGTGCGTGTCACTGCCCTGGTAGCTGCACCCACTCTCAGAAGGTTCATATCGAACGCCGGGTCTCTTCTCATAAAATGGTCGGTTCGGAAATCCAGTCCTTCCCAACTTCGAGGAACTAAAACTACTTCCCTCTTGTTCGTATGTACAGATGTCACGCAGAAATATCGTTTAAATGGATTCGAGAGCCGTCAAATAGATATTTTCGTTGAAATGTGATCCTCGAAATTTTTCGGTATTTCAATACTTCCTTTACTTTGTACGATAAAGTAAAAAGCTGAGAAGTTTTTCAATTTGGGAAATGAACAGCATTATTTCATTATTTAACACTGGATGACTGAATTCAGTTATCTCTATTTTACCCTGTGTCAATCAGTGTGTCAGGGTGACGATAACATATATTCTTAGCATTTTTAAGAATGAAACTAGGTTCTGTGATATGTTTTAATATATGCATAATTATTTTTGACAAACTACGTTACTCATTCTTCGAAAGTCTGCTTGGAGAAGCACTCTGGACAAAGTTATTTATATAACAGTTCTCGTTCTCTTGGAGAAGGACAAAAGAGCGTGTACTTAGAGATTATAGGCTATTAGATACTATGTTTAAAGAACTATTAGTAATAGGATATTAGATACTATGTGTAAAGAATTTTTGACATTAGGGAAATATGCAGCAGGGTGGAAAATTTGGTTTTCCATTAAGAACATTAAGAACCCAATAGTAATGGAGCGAATAAAGCAATGAAATCATCGTTATTCATATTTTGTGGATATAGTTTCAAGCAGTTAATGCAGTTCAAGCAGTTCGTGTAATTAATCAATACAAAATTAAATTTAATTTTGGACGACTATTGTTTTCGGTTCGACTTAAGTTGAACTTTGACGTTAAATGTTTAAAGTAAAATTTCATTTATGATTGCAAACTTAAAGGAGAGGTTGTTTTTGGTTGCAAAAGTTAAGAAATTATTGCAAAACGCTTGTAAATTATAATTTTCTTTGCCTTCTTCACAAGGGTTTTCGAAATATGTTGTTTATTTAGGAATGAATTGTAATTACTGATGATGCTTCTAATAGCTAATTAAATGATTAAAAATTGATTTTTATTACTCATGCTACTTACATTACAAATAGGTTTCGAAACCTTTGCATGCAAATATGTATAAAGACTCAGATTTCTAGAGCATGACTTTAGAATAGTGAGTCTTTTTATATGGTTTTCATAATATTATCTTGTACTCTAAATATGGTTTGAAAATTCTACTTCTTTGGTTTGTCTCATTTTGCATGCAGTTTGTCTGATGTTAAAATAGTTTTTATTATATTTGCGCAACGCTAGGTACATTTACAGAGTTCCAGTCATACATAACAAGAAATAAAGCTAATTCTTTAATTCCAAATTGCCATACCATGAGAATGTTTTATAAATTTTCATTTTTACCCTAAAGGGACGATATTGGTGACAAAAACACCTGAAGCAAAACAAGCAAAAACGATTCTTTACCCTCTGTTCAATGGTCATTTACAAGACTAAGGGCATATAGGCTGGCTCAAAAGTAGTAGCATTCAGTATTAAAAGAACTGCTCATTTGCAGAAAAATTACAGTTTAAACGCTTCAAAATAGAGATCTTGGATAGAAAATGGTAATTCTACCTCTGCTGTCGCATTTCATAGCAGGGGAAGAAATTTCTTTTTTAGCGTAAAATCATTTACTGATGATTATTTTGAGCCTGAAGGAAAAAAAGAAGAAAAAAAGAAGGACGGGGCTGTATCAGAGCCGTATAGTGAATGAGGAAGTAACGTGATACACTGTGAAGCAAAAAACTCTTTCCAAACAGTAAAGCGTGATTTGACGCGTTCCGCAATGAAAACGTCCATGTGTTGCAAAATTGCAAATTAATTATAAAATTTTGACGAGCCTTGCATAACTCTTTTGTGCATGCTTCTTTATGTATTCGAACATTATTCTGAGCTCTTGAAACTGAAAGACGCACCGAAGCGCTGCTTGCCTTTGACAGCGATTTTTAGACTTTGAAGACTTTTTGTCATCTGAAACCTGAGCTCAAGTATGTGCTCTTAAGTTGACCTTGAGAACTGCGACACTTTTCAGTTGCAATTTTCAGACGAAACTTTGTCACATACGCTTCTCAAGTATTCTCTGCATTTCGTCTATAAGAAGGTAAATATTTTACAACAGATTTTGCTAACGCAAACATTGTCTACAAAAGTGAAGAATGAAATGAGCCAAAGTTATATACTTTGTTCTACATCCACAACTCGATCTTCTCGTTTCTTCCTACTGTTTTTGCGTAGTAAAAAAAATCCGTCATTGTTTTTAGGACAGATTGTACGAATCATCCATTGCTTCTTGCGCGGTCAAAATTAAAAGTGTTTCATATTGCAGAAAGTAATCTGCTTTGTTAGAAATTAAATAAGGCTCCGCTTGCCTCATCGATTCTCAGAAAATTCTAATTGAAATTTTTACTATAAAACTAAATTCCGCTTACAAAATATTTAACCGAAGGAAAATCTTATCATAACTAACGGAGTCTCGACTGGAGGCAGAAAACAGGCATAGTAGTCAACACCTTACTTCTCAATTACGTATTAAGTTTTTAAATAGCATGCTGGTAATTTACCGGAGGAAGACAGAAAAATTAATGAAAAGAAATATACTAAAGCTAATACAGAAGCTTGTGGTGCCCATTTTGATGCGAAAAATATTGATATCAAATAATGCTAGCTACATCGCTTCTCATAATTCATTTTCCTTAGTAAAATAATGATGTTGCATGAAAATTATGATTAATCAATATTATACATGATTATGTTCTTATCTTGTAGAGATATTTGGATTTTTGAAGATGAAAGCGTAATAAATGAGCAAGGCCCTCGCCGGGACTCGAACCTCAGATCTCTCGAATACGCGCCGAGTGTGCTACCATTACTCCACGAAGGCATGATAAAAAGGCGGAAAAATGCCTTGTATACTCCCTCTTTTAAACGGCGACTGGGGGTTAGGCGATCCAGTCGCAAATCCTTGTGGTGGAGAATCATCATCAATTACTTTTTTTAGTTCGGGCGCCACTGTAGAGACATTAGGATTTTTGAAGTGGGAGAGGGGAAAAATGAGCCATGCCATCGCCGGGAGTCGAACCTAGAACCTCTCGAATACGCGTCAGGTGTGCTGACCATTACAACACGAAGGAATGCTAAGAAGGCGGAAGAAATATTTTATAATCTAATCAAGTGGAAATTTGTGGCATTACTGATACATTTAAAATTCGATAACAAACCGGAAAGAATATTGTGATTAATAGCTTTTTTCTAAATGCTCGCTTTACTTTTTACATGCTGTAAGTTTCATAATTTTCAAAAGGGAAGGAAATCTTTAAGGCATTTGAGCACAACAATTTTGTCTGCATTGAATGAAATGATAAGTAGTATGATTGAATGAGGGAAAAGATGAGAAACTATTAAATTTCATCTTGAAATCGATGAAAATGGAATAAGATATGGACTATAAATAAATAAAAATATATCTAGAAAATACTGAAAATCACAAAACCCCAAAATTTGCTCTAATATGAATAATGCGTGAAAAATGTAAACTGAAAATGATAGGAAGCAGAAGATACAAAAATCAAGAAAAGCAGGTGGATGTAGATATTAAAAAGGAACATGTGAGGATCGAGAACGGAGAATATGTGAGACTTCACTTGCTGAAATGATAAAGAGAGAATGAATATAAGAGTTTGCTGAATCGTTAATGGAAAATTATGATATTGTCTTAAATCCCTTGGTAATAAAGCAAATTCTGTTATAAAAAAGTAACTGTTTCGAAGTTTTTTTTAACTGCAACTGTATTTTTGAATGTATAAATTATCGTCTATTACTTAACAGTTATCTTTTTATGTAAAATGGCTCTTTTAAAGTAGCAGTGAATGAAAGGCTATGTTTCTACTTTTTCCGAAGAAAATTATTCGTAGCATGTTATTAAAAAACATTTTGAAAAATCACGAGTTTTCGATATCTAAATCTACGATATGTAATATTGTCAGAAAAAAGGCAAAGGATGTCAAAGTTTGACTTCAAGTGGAAAACGTTTCCCAATTGCTTATCCAAGAAAAAAAAAAACGGTGTGTTTCGAATGTTTACAGAGGTAAGAAAATGCCATCTTTCATGTTGAAAGAAAATCCACCAACACAAAGGACAATTGCAAAATCATTAAAATGATATGTGTCAACTGCAAACCAAATGATTAATGCTAATGTGAATCTAAACAAGGCGAAAAAACATAATGTCCATCGTCTTTCTCCACGACATATCGCCGAACGCAGAAAGCGCTGCAGAATTCCTTATGAGAAACATTTATTAAATAAAAATGGAAAATTGTTGACACAATAGACGTATTTTTCGTGTATTGAAATGACTGCAATAAAAAGAGATTCTTTTATTATTATCAAAGAGTAGAAAAATATCTCAAAACATGGGGAAATCCTTTTCAAAGGGATTTATAATTCAAAATAAAGGGATATAATTCAAAATAAAGGGATATAATTAAAATAAAGAGAGTGAAGAAAAATGTTAAAATCAACTTCACGTATTATCAGGAACATATTTTTTACCCAATTTTTAAACATGAAATATCTTCCCTTTACCCACAGTGCCATCAACAGTAGGACTGCATCAAGACAAAGCAAGCAGCCATACGTCTAAATCAGCTCTTAACTTCTTAGGAAAAATGGATCAAGAAACAGGTGTGAAAACCATAAACTTCCCGCATATCCTTACTAAATTTCGTAATGTATCAACCATGGATTTTTGTGCTTTTGGACTTTTAAGAAGCAGACTGTCCAAATGTTGAGCTACAACCCTCCTTGGATTTCGAAAAGATGCTCAAGAGGAATAGGATAAAATATCTGTTCCGATGCTACAAAAGGCTTTATTGTCTTGAAAATTACGGTGTAGATGGATGATGAAGAATAAGGGTTATCAAATAGAGCATTTATAACCCAAAAAGTTTGGGTAAAAGTATCTGTAAATGCAATGAAAATCTCTAAAAGTGTGCGAACAGCTTCTGTATTTTTAAGGACAACTTGTAAGCGTAAATTTATAATGTATATTTTACTAATAATTTATACCTGGTAATATAATTAAAATGAATTCCAATCAAACTTAATTAGTTAAGGATGTGCATGCGTGGCTTCAGGTGTAGGTACTTGGGATCTCAGGGATTTCAAAAGTTGCTAAATATTACGTATAATGGGAAAAACGCAAATATTATCTTTCAGAAATTGGTTCATTTCTAAAATATAGTTTTTAAAATCTTATGAAGAGAAACAGCATCCAGTATTAATTATAAACCATATAGTGTACATAATATTCCTTTGAAAGATCCTGCTTAGTATCTTTAATTGTTTCTCGTTTAAAAAGTTTATTATTTTTAATATGATATATACTTGGAATATTATATTAAAACTTTTGAAAGTTGCAAGATCTAAAACAAAAAGCATACATGTAAAATGTTACGTTTAAAACAATCAGTTACCTTTTTGTTAATTCTTTTCTTTCTTATTTTTTACAGTGAAAATTAGGCAGGCTTTAAAATCAGGTGTACTACCTAGAATCGTGCATTGGGAAATAAAGTATGAGTATTTGCAAGAAGTCAACAAAATCTTGCTGTCGTGGGATCAACCAGACGGTGAACTGAGATGAAATCCTATGCTTGGTGAGAGCAAGTTCATTACTTCTTTAATAGCTGTTAAAAATTTTTTATTATTTTTTTTGTAATTCATAAGATTAAACTTCTTGCAAATAACGGTGGATTAGAGTTTGAAATTTTTAATTTTGTCATTCCCGTGTAGTTCTCAGAATACACATTTAATTTTATTATATTCCCCGATAAGGTATTGAAGAAGTTATGGTACAGATCAGTTAGCCACGATGGCGTTATTGAACTTAAAAGTAATAGAGTAATACAGTTATTGAACTTAAAAGTAATAAATTACAGAAGAATGTTAAGAGTTAGGTTAAGTAAATTTTATATTAAGAATACTAAAATTCAGGTAAAATGCACTAAAAGAAAAGGAAAGAGAACAAAATTGACTCAGTATGTAATTACTTTTATTTCGTTCATTTGAGAAAACAAATTATATTTTTTCTAACAATGCCATCCGTAGACCTGATATAACATTTGTTTTACTCTGCATGTTTTCATCACAGGTAAAAGAAATTACTAGCAGTCATAATCACAAGAATAATCATGTGATACAACATATTTCTGAGGAACGCTCACAACTTTGACAGTTTGCACCGGATACGTCACGACTTTTACTGGTTGCACATATTCATAATGTGGGTAATAATCTTTTTCTTTGTAAATGACTCCAGCTATAGCCACGCCGATGACAAGAAGAAATACCTAGAATAAAAAATAGTTTTTTTTTTTAATCACAAACAAATTCAGTGTTTCTTGTAAAATTATTAGTTACTACAGTTTGAATGTACGAGCCGATTGTCTTAAAAAGTTTGGAATTTAGTAGTACTGTTGCATCATTACTAAAGAAAAATATAACAGAAAATGAATAGTTAGAATATTTCAGAAATGTGTACACTGCGGCAAAAAAAGGGGGAGGAGGGAGAGGATAGTTCTATATCTCTCGTTCTACTGGACCGATTGACGAAATACAAATTGCGTTTTTCATGCCTCGAAAGCGCGACGTAGGATATATATTAGATTTATATATAGCATTGTTCTAACATAGGTATTTTGACACAAAACCGGACTTTTTCTAAAACAACATACCAATGTTTTCTCATATTTCAACTTTACACCTTAAATTATGCCTAGATATTAAATTTTGCAATTTTTGATGAAAAATTTACGGAGAAATTTAAAAATTTATCTTGGCGTATTTTTTTCAGTTTGCGCCAAGAATAACTCACTCGGCGAACTTCTTAATTTATGGCAACCTATCTTCCTTTCCTTTTTTTCTTTTTCCATGAGCGGAAAAGAAGTCACCGTTCATACTTTCAAATAGTTTTAACAAAGTGTGCAAACCACATTTTCGTTATTATCGCTTATAATAAATACACCAAATTTCAAAGCGTGCCAAAATGTAAATTAATGTATATCTTAGGAAATTTTGAATAAAAAGCTCTAATTGTTTGCAAGTATGCTTAGAAATACATCTACTTTAAGATGATGGCAAAAATTTTATAGATTATAATTCGCAATTTTTTTCGAAAAATTTATAAAAATTATTTAAAAATTCAATTTAAAAAATAAATCATAAAAAAATGCCCGAATTTTATTTGGAATAAACTTAAATTTCGAAATGGGAAAGGAAGAATCAAATAAGCTTAAAAGAGATACTAATAAATATATATCAAATTCAATGGAGGAGCTAAACTTTCGAGAGCTAATTTTTTAAAAACTACTCCTGCGATTTTTAAAAAACTTGCCAGTTTGGCATACTTTGAGTCGTAGAATCGAAATATGGAAAAGCATTCGGATGCCATTTCAGAAAAGTCCGAGTTTATGTCAAAATACCTATATTAGAATAATGCTATATAAAAACTAAGTGGCGCTTTCGAGACATGAAAAACGCAAGTTGAATTTCGTCAATCGGCCCAGTAGAACGGGAGATATAGAACTGTCCCCACTTTTTTTTTCGCAGTGTACATGAGCAATGACTTAAAAATATTTTAAATGATTCTTGAAAGACTGAAAAAACAGGAAACACTTGACATAAAATACTATTTAACTAGCATTTAATATGTTTGAATAAATTTTCATAAATGTTTCATTTCATTCCAGATTAAAAGCTTCTTTCTATATGTCTTTTAATCATTTACATTGTATTTATTTTCTATTTTATTGCCGATGGCAATAAAATATGTTGTATGTAAACAAAAAGTGTGTTGGTATTTAAAAGAGGCATTGTAACAGATTTATAAATTTTTTCTAATATTTCCTCATAATGTAGATTCAGTAATATATCTTTCCGCGACTTCTACTGAAATAAAGTCTTAAATGTGTTTTTTATTTAACAAAATTATCAACAATTGTAACTAATTGCTTTACATTTTATTAAAATTTAGTAATTACAGTCTAACTATTTCATCATTAAACACACTGCATTCTAGAATCAGTTATACAATTTTTACATCAAACTGCTTTTTTCTTTTGAAGATACTAATTTTCACATGTGTTAATTTACATACTCTGAACAAAATTAAATGAAAATTATTAAATTAACAGATTGCAGCATGGAAACATGTGCCTCCAAAATAAACTACACTTTACATATACTCTGACTAAATATTGATGCATGAAAATCATTTTTAATAATAAAAGTCTGACAGCTCATTTTGAGCTGTGGCGGCAAGAACGGCTGCTTTCAAAAATTTAGTAGAAAGATATTTTAAAGCTATATGTAAGAAATATACTATGATAGATTAAAATTTATTACTTAAATATTAAATGAAGCTCATTGGGGTATTCTGAATGTTAATTAATATCATTTATATATCATTTATATATCATAATATATACCATTTAATTAAAAAGTCTACTAGCATTTTAATGACAATCAGATTTTTTTAATATTTTAATTAATTTTTGAACAATTAATTTAAATACATTAAAAATCTTTATAAAAGACAAAATGGTTTAAAGATTTCATAAAAGACCAATTTAATTTATCACAGTCTTTGAACTAGTGGGTGAAACCTGAATTTTGAGAGGAAATATTTTTCAGGAACTTATGATTTGTTATTCTAAAATAGTAGTGTAGTAAGTAGTAAACTTGCATTAAATGAAAACGAAGTATTTTAGCCACATAAAAAAATAATTAATTTCTTATAAATATGAAATGCTTACCAAAAATTTGAACATGTTTTCTACTATTCGAAATTAGTCAGTTCTATGGTTTTCTCTACGAATGAGTATGGAAGGTAACAGAAACCCTTTTATAGGAAGTAAGAGTATCTAAATGATGTTTACAAGCCATGAAACTATGCATTCAGTGTTTTATCTAGTCTCTGAATCGGGAACAGATATTTTCCTGTTTCTTTTTAAAACTTCTTATTTACAATAGCGTAGATTTACTGCTATGATTATATAAAAAGGATTAATGTTTCATTATCACCAGATTTTGCGATGAATTATATACCATGTTATGTGGTATTTGAATATCACAAATCATATCATTTAACTTTGCGTGTTTGACACGGATACATAGCTTTAACCTCTCTTAATTATGCGCATACTCTTAAATGCATCAGAATAATTTCTTTAAAATAACGTAATAGCGTTCCAATAGATAAAATATAATTGAGTAGTGCTTCTTACGAGTGTAAAGAAAACTGAATGAACCTTAAATTTCAGAGGTATTATAAAGAAATAATCAAAGGCAAAAGTAAAATTTTCAGGAAACAAAATTCATATGCATGAATAAAATTCTCAAGGAAAATACATTTGTATCATTTCTAAACGAAATTACCATTCAGTGGAAGATAACAGTTTGAATTATATTGAAATTAAAACTGCTTTATGCGAATACCTGTTCGATTCTTCGGAGTTCTGGAGGGAGAGTGACTTAAGAATTGCAAGCATAATAACTTAACATCCAGACGAAGTTATTGCATCGATTTTTCCTACTTTCTAATATTTTAATTTGATTATGAGAAGAGATATTTGGATTCTTAAGTATTAAATCTTCGTATTTTATTATCTCGCTTTTAAAACCATAGTCATGATTTAACCAGATAGTTTTATAAACCGTACCGACAGTTATTAATGTAAATCAAAATTTAAAGTAATAACCACTGTTTACACACAAAACGAGATAACAGAATTCACTGTATAGCAACTTGGTAACATACGTTATTTATTTGTAAAGACAGAAATTTCTTGCATTACATCAGGACTTTCCTACCTGTTGCACGCTTTATAAAGTTTATTTCATCAGTGCTGTGTGAAGACTTAAATGTCTCGCATTTTGAATAGTGTGGAATATGCCAACATGGTGTACTACAAAAATTTTTCAGTGATAGTTCCAAGTTATCTACTTGCGAATATCAGCAATGCTTTTTTATTTGAAGGTTCTCATCGATTAGTGATTCAAGTGATAACGCCTTATTAAGTTAAAATAGCAAAGTTCTAGCGTATAATA
>KK121305.1:1146789-1156855 GCA_000611955.2 Stegodyphus mimosarum
TCATAAATACGAAGTAATCAAAAATCAAGGAAAAAAGAGCTTGTTAATCAACATTAAATCTTTAATATTTTTGTCTATTTTCATTCGAAAAGTGTTGATACTCAAATGATGCCAGATTCTACTATATATCTACGACGTATCTTTCCAAAGCTCATTTTTCGAGAAAAGTTTTATGTAGTTTCATAAAGAGTATAACTACTCAAAAGGAAAAACACAGCTGGGAAAGTATTTTTACACATTCTTTTAAGAAATTAATCGTGCTATTTATCTATTTAAAATTCAATAGAGATCATGTCAAAACAATGATTCTGATTAAAATATTTTCAAATAATTTTGTAAATTCAGTAGTTAAAGGTTAAGACTGCTGAATATTGTTAGTCCACCTTCGGATTCGAACCCAGGTGCATGAGCCGACTGCATGATTGGTTTTAACGTTTCTTTGATGTGTAGCGTGAATACCAGCACGTTTTCCCCAGAAAGTCTTTCACGAAGGCATCCCTTCCTTGAGTGACATTAATGTGAGTCTATTTTAGAAAACACAAATGGTATGATGCAAAAATGACATGGTAAAACGATATGCAATTCCATAGTGGTAACTAAAATGGAGACCTGTGAGAAATAAATGATTGCGAACTGAGAACAGTACGTTAGTTAGATCTCACTTTCAGAAACAGTAAAGAAAGAACGAGGTAATATTGACGAACTGTGAATATATTAACAGAAAGGAAATGATGTAGATCTAAGACTCCTTGATAGTAAAACAAATTCCTCTGAAAAAAATTAATAGAATTTCTTTTATTATTATATCTCTGGCTCATCACGTACTTGTTTATGTGTATGAATGCTAAAATTTCTAATTTTGTTTAAAAGCTTTAGAACTCTTTATTCAAAATATTTGGATCAATGCTTTTAATTGTCTGTTACATTACAACAATTCGCAGTAACCCTTACAGGTGTTAAAGATAACTTGTTCGTGTATATTAGTGCATATTAATTTAAAATTTTTATATAGTTATAGAGAAATTAGGATATTTTGGAAGCAAGAGAAGTGAAAAATGAGCAGTGTCCTCGCTGGAACTCGAACCATGGACCTCTCGAATACGGGCGTGCTGACCACTACATCACGAAGGCATGCCAACAAGGCGGGAGAAATACCTTATATATTAAAATGAATTCCTACTTATAATAATATCCTTCTTATTCAAAGATACTACTAGCAGTCATAATCACACGAATGTTCATGCGATATAACATATTTCTGTTTAAGGCTCACAGCCTTGACTGTTTTCACAGGATATGTCACGACTTATACTGTTTGCACATACTCATAATGTGTATAATCGTTTTCTTGATAAATAACTCCAGCTTCAGCCACGCCGATAACCAGAAGAAAAGCCTGAAATAAAAATAGTAAAATTAAAAACATACCTTTAAAAATTATAAAATATTTGATTATCAGTAAAATTTTTGTTTTTGTGATTTTTAATCAGGGACTATAGTTTTCCAATACGTTTAAACTTAAATAAAAAGCATGCATCACTATTTGTGATGATTTTAAAAAGCAAATAATCGATTATATGATAGTGATATTGATATTTTTATAATAATGTTCTGCTCGAAGTGCCGTTTAACCGGTTACTGTTAAAATTGATGAAGTAAGAAATACTTCATGTTCAAAAACTCGGTCTTTCCCAACATTAAAAATTTTAAAGTTCATTAAATATTTCTTTTCATCATTCGTATTTTAATGTGGATCTGCTTTTCAAACACTCATTCGTTTTTCAAAACAGAGAACCAACTGTAAATAAACTATTTTATTTTTATGATAGCACAGAAAAGAAAGCTCGTTTTTTACTTCCTTATACAAAGTAAAGGAAGTATTGTAATCGCAAACAACTTTGGGTATCTTAATTCAGCGAAATATTCCATTTTGCTCTCGATTCTATTTGAACGATATTTTTGCATTATATTCGTACGTACGGCAGAATAAAGGACTCTTTTCCCCAAAACGTATCGTGAAATGGACTTAAAATGGATTCAGAAGAGATTTTTTCGTGACTTCTGTACGTACGTATGTATGTAACTCGCATAACTCAAAAACGAGTAACCTTAGAACGTTGAAATTTTGTATATGGGACTATTATAACATGTAGATGTGCATCAAAATGATATAAATATATATTTATGTATATATAAGTAATAAATAGTATAAATATATACACTCATGTCCATAAATTAAGGATAATGCAAAATCAGGCAAAGGAAGAGTTAGAAGCAAAACAAATTTGACTTATTTGTAAAGCTTATTTATTAAACAAAAGGTAAAGAGCAAAAAAAGATGCTATATGTTTGATATTATTAAAAAAATTACAGATTTTTAATCCCTGGAGCAAATTACAAAAAAAACCTATTTACAAAAAACCAATATTACATGGTTGGTATGATTGTGAATACATTGTATGTCTCCCAAACGATGCAATACAGTCCGTACAACGTCTAGGCATGCTGATTATCAAATTATCAATCTGATCTTGGAGGATATTACACCACTCAAAACACAATGCTCTCCGAAGTTCCGGTAGACATGTAGGAGGAGGTTGACGGGCTGCAACTCGTCGGTCAAGCATGTCCCACACGTGCTCTATTGGATTCAAGTCTGGTAAGAATGCTGGCCAGTCCATACGGGTGATATCCTCCGATTGAAGGCATTCGCTTACGATGTTTGCACAGTGAGGACCAACGTTGTCATCCATAAACACAAATTGTGCGCCCATGGCACCCCGAAACAAACGTACATGTTGTTCCCGAATGACGTCCCGATAGATTTGGCTTGTCATGGTTCCAATTTGAGCATGCAGGTCAGTTCTGGAACCCAGAATAATTCCACCCCAAACGAGCACTCCTGCACCACCGTAACGGTGTCGTTCAATGATGTTTTCTTGGTGGTAACGGGTACCTGGAGCTCTCCATATGAAAGTCCGGCGAGAATCAGACTGCAAGCTAAACCTGGACTCGTCGGAAAACATCACACAAGCCCACTGTTGCGGTGTCCACAATGCATGCTCTCTACTCCAGGCTAACCGCAGGCGACAGTGAGTTGCAGTAAGTGGAACGCATCTGACAGGTCTACGAGCATATAGACCAATCTGCCCTAAGCGTCTGTACACGGTCTGCCTTGAAATTGTCGTACCAGTGGCTGAAGAGAGCTGACGAGACAGGTCTGAGGCTGTGCTCCGCCTGTTTCTTTTGGCAGTAACTGCCAAATACCGGTCCTCATTCGGCGTTGTAACTCTGGGGCGACCTGTGCTGTAACGTCTACTCACATTACCATCATCTTGGAATCGTTGCCAAAGCCTGGAGATGACACTCTGGGCAATTCCAAGTTCGTCTGATACTTCCAGTTGGGTACGCCCACATTCCAGACGGCCGATAATTCTACCACGTAAAAAATCATCCAAATGCGTCCTTTGTGTCATAATTATTCGGTTATTGCACTGAAATGCTTATAAAGCGCCTGCGAACAATTTTACTTCTTTGCCTGTATTCCTTATATATCACTCTCTTACACTCTCGGCATTGTGACATACCATCGGTGTCATCTGGTTACTTCCTGAAATTTGCATATGATTCTTGAAGATGTGTGTAGTGATTTTACAGGTGATATATTTATTTTAGAGTTCGATTTCCGCGTGACTCCGAATTATCCTTAATTTATGGACATGAGTGTATATATGCAGTCAAAATTATCACATATATATATATATATATGCCCACTCTATTACCCGGCTAGGTGAGCTCAGTTTTTTAGTCTTATATATTGGTAAACTGTGCATTTTTTGCTTTAAAAGTGATTGAATTATTATTATTGTTCTTATGTTGCGCAGTGTCTTTTTGCCGAGTGAGGCCGAAAGTTTTGAGCAGCGAAAAGTCTGTCGTTCTCACGCATACACATCTATGATTTGCATAAATTTTGCAAGTGTATCTAAATATTTTAGAATAAATTATTTAAGACGTAAAGCGTTTAAATCCATAAAATAAAATGATAGGAAGCAAAAGAATTGTATTTTTTCTATTCGCTGAAGAAAGGTGAATAATCTTTAAGCATCGAAGTTGTTATGATAAAATACTAAACAACAGAAAGAATGTAGTATTATAAATGCATCATTCTCTTTTTGAGGGTTACTATACAACTGTTACCATTGCCAATTATAGAGGTTAAAATTATGCTCGATAAACAAAAAAGTAACTGTAACTGACATAGCGTCATTCCACAAAACACAAATAAATTTTTGATAGAAAAATCTCAATTTTCTCAGAATATTCAAAAGATTGATTTCTTTTGCAAAGCGCAATTTTAGACAATGATACATTTTATGAAAACATATTTAAAATTTTTAATATTAGTAAAATCGGCAGTTTACACTTTTAAATAAATTAATTTTAAGTTTTAGGAATAAAGTATGTCATCTTCCGAAAAAATAAATGTATTTTATTCTGATTTAGAATAAAAAAACAGAGGAAGCCATGTAACTTTTTAGCCTTCCTGTCAATGAAATAATGAAATTTCATATGTAAGTTATTGTTAAAAAACATAGAAAAAGGAAAGAAAATCCGTGAAACTGCCCGGTGACGTATTCAAAAATAACGAAATTTCGCAAAAATTTCAAAGTTAATTTTTTTATTTACGTTTCCTTGGAGGATTCATGTACTTGAAAATGAATGGAAGGAATTTGAATACCTAAAAAATCTGTGAAATAACTGGTATCTAATTGCGGAACAGTATTTTAAAAATTTCATTAAGGCAGGAATTATTTTAACACTCTTAAAAACCGCATAGTATTCTTAATTCGAATGCTTACCGTTTTGAAAGACGAAGGTCCCCGTTGCTCTCTCAAGAATACAGTTGTCCATTATTTTGGCATTTTTCATCACAATAAATATGTGTCGAGAAAAATCGTTTTATAATGTGAGCAATTTTTACACTAAATTCAAAATCTGAACAGTTTTGCAGAAAGTACATGTGAAGAAGGCCTCTTACAAAAAGATAATAATAATAATAATTAAAATATGTGCATAAGAAACCTATTTATTATGAAATATTTAGTGAAATAAAACTAATCTTTAATATAAACCTCAAATTAATAAATAATTTAATTGATATCAAATTAATAAATTTCCTCTGATTTTCATTTTTGCTGTTGAGAATTGCAAATTAGTTGCAGGCTATATTGCTTTAAAAAAAGCATGTTTATTATTGAATGCTTTTCCTATTTGACGATATTTCTATCATATAAGACATATACTGTTCTTATTTGAATGGATTCTTTTGATTACCACTGAGTGGCAACAAAACGAGTAGAAAAATTTAATTTGATTTAGATAAACTATAAGTGATAGTTGAGGCGAAGGAACATTTTTTTTATTTGTGTTTTGAATGTATTAACTTTGTGATAATTCTAATGAATTTCTTTTAAAGCTAGGTTTTGTATCGGTTGAAATAAGCTATTACTGAACCACTTGTTGCAGAATTAGATCGGTCGACCTCATTAGATCTTAACTTATTATAGAATTCGGAGACAGGCTCGCCTATTTTTACAAATACTGTAGATGCGAAAAATAACCCTTCCGCCATAAGTTTAACATAGGAAGGAGGCAACTCAGAAGGCAAAAATGACTCCCGCTATTTCGGAGGAAAAGGAAGGGGAAACGGAATTAAAAGGAATTTAGAGATATTATAAATCCAATGAAAAAAAAAGTTCCGGCTACCAAAAATATTTAAAAAAGGGTTTGAGGATGTCTTTGTCGTTGATAGCAAGTTGCTGGTCAACTTCCATCTTTACTTATAACAAGTGATATTGGTTCAGGTAACAATTCGATGTTAAAAGAAGCAAAAATTTTATTTTCTAACAGGATTAAAAATACATAAATTAACTGCCGTTTCTTTCAGGGAAGAAATTAAAGAAAAACTATTCATTTTGCCCGAAATTAAAAATTCTTCCTCATACCTCAATAGTTTTTCTAAATTTTGACTAGAATCTTGGCTAGTATATTATTAAATTCATCTTACTGGCTATTCAGCCTTCATACAGGCTTAATACAACTAGTAGCGGAGGTCAGAGTTATCAGAAGAAGCAAACCGGTAAAGGTTACAGTCAACTTATTTAGCTCATATACACTGGTATTTAAAATAAAGAGAATTTTCACATTTGGTAGATTATAACTGGTGGTCAAATTTTAAGGAAAATTCGTATAGACGTAGGTTGATAAAATACAAAATGTATACCATACAACCAGTATCGGCATTAGATATTTTGCCGTGCGTTCTCTGCAGGTACTAAATTAGACCACCTTGGGCCTGCTTAAATTCTAAACGTTTTGCTGCATCTAAATTCTGCCGCTTGGTTCTGCCGTAGCGGTTGCACCGCTCTAACGCCGGCTCTGCATACAGAAGTCGATGTGCATATGCATGATTCTGCGTAAGTCTCATAGGCGCAGGACATTCTAAAACAGAGACTGAAAATCTGGCCAAAAAGATAACTTATTTTCCTGCATAACAATCATGCAAATCTTACAAAATGACGTCGTATTAGAAATGCAGTTGTGAGTTAATGGAAATTTATAAGTCCTGTGGCAAACGATCCTACTCCTACAGCCACTCTGTTTTCAGGTCCTGGAAAGCAGAAGGCCAGTTCCAGATTTCTTCTCAAGAGCGTCTCAGACATGTTCTGGAAGGTTTAGGTCTGGAGATCTAGCTGATAAATACATCCCATTAACAAACGGATTTTTCGTAAAATAATCCCCCAGATTAGCCGTGTATAAACGAGCACCGTCATTCATAAAAATAAAATGAAGACTAACAGCATCCCTAAAAAGTCGAACTAAAATCTCGTCATTGTACCTCTCAGTAGTTCCTTTTCCTGATGTTGAGGAACACGTAACGGATATCATCTTCTCTCCATTTGAAGCTCCGTTCATAATCAACGGTTAGAATGGATCTAGATTCACCTATGAAGAAAACGGGGCTCCACTGATGATTGGTCTAAAGTTAATGCTCTTTGTACCATGCCAGACATTTTCTCTTGGGCGTAAAAGTGAAAGAAACTAAAACAGTAGGTTTTTAATACAGCTAAATGAGATCTTAGACTCCTTTTTTTCTCATTTTCTGGGGAGCTGGCTGTTCCTCAGTTCATTTTTATGGATAACAACACTCGTCGCATAAGGTTAATCTGACGGATAATTTTCTGGAAAAGAGAATATTAACCATATGGATTAGCCAGCCACATCTTCAAACCTAAAACCTATAGAGCTTATCTGGGATGTTCTTGGGAGGACAACTGCAACTCACCTTTACTCACCTGGAATATTTCAGGACCTGAAAACCTTATTACTCCTAAAGTGCGATCGACGAATAAAACATTCCTAGATTTCCTGCCTCATTTCCAACGTGAAGTTGCATTGTGAAAGCTATTTGACGTTATAGGGCACTTTATCCCTCTAACAGTCATACTATAACACTCTCAGTTTTTGTTCGATCTTGCAATCTCTGCATTAGATCTTTATGTGCCGACCGTCGCATACTGTATCTTTTAATGTTGTATCAACCTATGTCCATATCAAATTTCATTGAAATCTGTAGATCAATTTTGGAGTTAATCGACCAAATGTAAAAATTGTCTTAATTTGGATAAACAGTGTAGCTTATATTCAAATAGTGTGCGAGTAATTTATGTCTTCTTGAAAAAACATCAAAAGTGAGAAAATACAGAGAAAAGAAGTAAATAAACCTAATTTCTTGAGATAAAATTGCAAATTCAGATTAATTTTTATTCGAAAATAGTGTATTATATTTCTTCCGGTAACTCATTTTCCTTGAAGTATAATTAAGTTTATGGAAATTATGACTATCCTGCAGTATATTTGATTTCTATTTTTTATTTTGTATAAGAAGTGAATCATTTTGTTGATATATTTGAAATCTGTCAAAAAGTCCTGTCCTGTATTTGCCCTATGATGTCAAAAATATTTTGATTAAACTAAATGACATTTCTCCACACATTCTTTTCTCCGTTTTGTAGTGAGAAAATGGGAAATACATTGTTAGAGATGTTTATCATCTTCAGGTCTTGATGAATGATGTTCAGTGCAACAGATTTCTTGCATCCTTAAGTTTACTGAATGTGACTAGTTTGTTTGTTGTTCAAGTCAGATACGCGTTGTACTATTTAAAAATAGTAACTGCGTGCACTTGTCGATCATCCCCTGCTTTTGTCTTTTACCGCACAACTCTCGTGACATAACTCCGATGCAGTTCTGTAGACTTTAATGTGTGAAATCGTATTGCGTTCTTAGATTTGGCTGCCAATTAGATATCTGTTGCAGTCATTTCTTCCCTCCAAAAATTCGCAGTGTGCATACTTACACATATTTATCTACTTCCAGGATTTTTTTTTTTTGCATTCCAACTCAGGCGCATACTTGCACGAATAACATAGCATGCTATATTTTTCAATTTTCTTACAACCACAGCTTCATATTTGCACATATAACTTAGCACCTGTCTTCTTAGACGCTGCGACAACATCATTTTGCATCATTATCATCAATGCACACTGAAATATATGCACGTATACACACATTTATGTGCATCTTACAAAAATATTTCCAGCTTCATTTAGCTTGAGCTGTGGCAAAAATTCCACTGATTTTAAACATATTAAATATGTTCTGAATTGCCCAAAATTACAGAAGTAAATGATAAACTTAAGGCATTTCGATAGAAAAGTTATTAAAAATTTCAAGATCTATGTTTCCAAAATAAGAAAAAACAAAATATAATATTATAAATAATAGAAAGGAAATGCGATATCGATTATAGATGAGGAGGAGGTATGTCAGGAAATTGCTATAAAACATAATTCGTAAGATCAGAACTGAAGTAAACAGGTTGTAAGGCTTTTCCTGATTTTATTAACAGTTATTTTAAGTTATGCAACTTTACTATCTATTCTAATTTCAGCTTACAATTTTCTACCTGAATGTAATTTCAGAAGTGCAGTGAATGCAAATGAGTAAGAGTACTATTTAAGTCGATGTTTCGCCGACTTCGAAAGAGAGAGTCTGATTTTCCTGACTAGCATGTGTTTACCTTTTGGCTACGTTCTCTCTTAGATACTACACTCGGCCATACTTTAGGCCCTTGCTTGGCTTCGTCGATTTAATTAATATTTAAGGGCCAACTACTTAGAAACCTGATAGCTTCGGCTATATCTTTCAGATAGCTTTAGTTAAGCTTAGTCTAGTTTAATTTCGTGATTATTTAAGTTCAAACCCAAGTGGAGGCTTTGTGTACGTTCCGAATTAGGAACTGATTGTAAATTTTCTGAGAAATAAAGGGTAGTTAGCCCTTCTTAAGTCTTACGTGTTTATTCACACGCTTAAGCGATTATTCGCTTGTTAGTGTTTGTGGGGTTCTAAGACTGAACATTGGATTAAATAAGTGAAACCCCACAAGGTCATGAAAACATAAATGATAGAGGAAAATGATACTGACATCGACACTCCTCAAAAATGACGTGGAGTAGACTAAAGGATAAAATAAATAGCTGAATGATAGTATTTAGGAAACAAAAAGGAAGGTGACAGAGAAGAAAAAATGATAGAACTACTGAAATGTTGGAACAGCAAACAAAGATGCTGTAGAGACGTTAAGTTATTTAGATGCAGAACAGGTGAAAAATGAGCAGTGCCCACCCGGGTCGCGAACCACGGACCTCTCAAATACGTGCCGAGTGTACTGACCACTACACCACGAATGCATGCTGAGAAGGCGGGAAAAATACCTTATATACTTCCCCTTTTAAAGGGCGACTGGAGATTAGCTGACCCAATCACCAAATGCTGGTGGTTGAGAATCATCATCCACCACCTTTTTTAGTTCGGACGCCACTGTAGAGACATTAGGTAATTTTTTGAAAGCAGGAGAGGTGAAAAATGAGCAATGTCCTCGTCAGTACTCGAACCATGGACTTCTCTAAAACTCGCCGAATCTGCTGACTACTACACGACG
>KK121306.1:5203-15636 GCA_000611955.2 Stegodyphus mimosarum
CATACGCTTATTTACGCCACTGCAATCAATGTTTGCGAATTTAGTACAAATAAAATGATATTGATATAATAATGGTTTCATTTAATGTATATAAACACTATATGCGCCGAAGATCATAGAGATTTATGGCACTTTTTAAACGTCAGATCATTTTGCGAAAGTATTCTTTTGCAAGGTATATATGGTAGTTATTATAAATATGAGTTAACATTTTCGCACTTTGAAAAGCGTAACCATTTTCTCAGATGTTAGAAAAAATAAACATTATTGCACTTGATCATGTTAGGATAACTGTAAAATATTTCCATTTAAAAAAAAACAGTTTTAAGATAATATTAAGACATCAAGGTTTGTGGTGTTGATGCCAAAAATTAGGTTTCTAGTTGCCGAGAATTTCCTGATTTCTTTAGGTAAACCACTTTATTCTGACATTTCTGATATACTTCAGATGTTTCGGCGGATAAATGAGATAAAAAAACAGTTTGTTAAGGCATGAAAATGCAATTTGCTCAAAATACATTTTGTTTGAAAACTGATTGCAAAGTTAATCAGAAGCTGATATAGGTGTTGAAGGAAAACGCAGCTAATTTATTTGTCCTAAACTCAGCTAATTGGCGATAAGCAAATATTCATGTGGAATCAAAGAGATGAAAACACATTTTGTTATGCAAATTTTGAGAAGTCGACGGATATAAACCTTTCAGTCTGCGGGATTTAGACAATTCGGAGTTCCATGAATGCTTTATGTTACAGAGTGGGCTCCTTCATCCTCTGTTAATGAGAAAAGAAGCAGTGTTTCCGGCAATTTCACAAATGGGAGAATCGGAAGAATTTATTAACTGAGTATTCATGTAGGATTTCCACAGATATTGGAGAACTATCATTAGAAATCTAAATAACCTAGATAGCGAATATTTTATTAAACTGACGCGTAAAAATTAAAAACGAAGTAGAGAAATTAATATAATAAAGCAATAAACAGGCAAAAACGATCTGGAAGTCAATCAGGGGTTGATATAGGTTTAACGGAACACGCAGTTCATGTGTTTGTTATTACGCAGTTAGCTGGCTATAAGCAAGTATGAAAGTAGAATCATAGTTTCTTACCTTGTTAAGAGATAATCCAAACTGCGAACACGAGACATAATTAGAATGCATAAACATATTTATATCAGGCAAAAGAGGTGAAACGCATGCGCGATGATACCACCATTATCAGCTCTTCATGACAGGATTGTAATAAATTATATAAAAGAGAGTTTCCGTAGGAGTAAGTTTATGTTTTCGTTAAGGAGGTGAAAGTAACATCGAGCGGGCATCTTCTTCGCTTCCGCTTTTAATAGTGATACGCTGAACATTTCAACTGAAGCTATCGCCCAGTGCATATCGATTTGAACGATGTCGGGTTTCTTATGCAGAATGGAGTGTCTCATGGACAGCTACTCAGCCAACAAGATAGGAAGACGCAGGCAGAACATTAAAATTTCATCAATGATTTTCTTCAGCCGAGATCGAATCACTGACAACCTGGAACAGGAAGGACTTTTGCGATCGTGACGAAATTTCGTATTCAAAAGCATCTTTATCGAACATGCAAATGAACAGGAATTGCGATCATAGCGCGCAATTCGAAAAGTATATAACCAGTAACAGAGAAGGAATATTTATTTTTTTTGTTGCTGCCATTGTAATTCCGTAAAGCAGCAACTAAAGATGCCGTTACGACGATATCGAAGGCTATACAGACAACTAAACGACTTCGAACGTGGTAGCATTGTAGGGTTGCGTGAAGATGGGTGGTCGTACCGAGCAACAGGCCACCACCTGCAGTGTACAGACACTGCTGTGCAAAGATGTTGGCAGCAATGTTGGCTCTGGAAGACCAAGGAGCACAAACGCAAGGCAAGATAGGACGATTGTTCGCCAGGCTCGGACCGCCCCAACAGTATCATTGTCGACTATTCAACGCATTACAGCCACGTCTATACGTCCCGTGGTACCGTCCACCATCTCACGGCATTTGTCTGAGGCGGGTTCACGCTCGGAACATCGGAGTCTCTGGAGTGGTTTCGCAGCCGATCATCATGGCTGCCAGCAGACTAGCATCGTATAGTGTTCAGCGATGAATCCCGCTTCACTCTTGAAACAGATGACCACCATGTTCATGTCTGGAGAGGACGTGGCCAGGAGTCCCAATCAGCCTTTGTTTTACAAAGGAATACAGCCATATACAGCCCTAGTGTGATGGTGTGGGGCGCTATTTCTTATGACAGCTAGTAATCTTTAGTCATCCTCCGTACATCTTTAACAGCTCAACGACATGTTAATACCATCCTGTGGCCGGTTGCATTACCCTTCATGGCACGTCACCCTGGGGACATTTTCCAACAAGATAATGTCAGGCAACATACTGCTCGCATATCTCTAGACTATCTCCGTGAGGTAGATACTCTTTCTTCGCCAACAACGTCACCAGACCTTTCACTAATTGAGCATGTATGGGACATGGTAGGCCGCGAGATTCGGGCACCGTAAAATATCGCAGATGTTGTGTAGATTTCTTAAGTATTAATTTAGAGTGTTTGATGATTTTATTAATTTACAGTGAATAGTTAAATTTTAATGTTCATGTTTGAGATTTAATTTTTAAATTATACTGTGGTTTAAATTCTTTCATTGGATTTCGATAAAGTTCTTTAAGTTAGCAGAAAAGCTTGTACAGCAATAAGCAGTTTTTTCAGTTCTCACGAACGGAGAATTTTGGGGTCAAGGGTCGGCAGCCAGCTGCATTGCCCCCCTTTTCTTGAGGGGGCGAACATGTGTTTTTCTCGCTCAAAGGCGAACAGCTCTAGCGACGGCGATTCTTGATAGAATTATGGGGTAAATTACTTAGGGTGTCGCATTTGTTAACCGATTTACGTTGTAAACATCCCTTGGTTTTGCGCGTGAAAATAGGGACTTGTCACTGTGAAAAGTGAGGACTGATTTTCTTAGAATTTTGGTTAGTATTTATTGCTCTGGTTCTAGTGGTTACAGAGGGTTATTGTTTTCTGTAGGATTGGTGGATTTTAATTTCATGGATTTTTTTAACCAATAGTAATTATAGAGGCGATCCACATTTTGACCGTCGCGAGGTTTAGCAAATAGGCGGACACAGAGACGGAGAAGATTTTTTAAGATTTTTTGTCAGATTTTCGAGATTTTTGGAGGAGAGAGAGAGGCCCGACGCCCGCTGTACGGTTATGGTTGGACGAAATTATCGGGCCGAGAACTTGTCTGAGAGCGTTGCGGGCCCCTACCGTTGCAGCTTCGGCGAAGTTCAGTTAAGTTCTACGCTATGTTTTAATTGTCAAACGTTTGGTTCTTTTTGCGTCGCTGGTGGGTTTTTCCTTGTGGAAATTGTGGACATTCACGTTGTAGGACTCCCTATTATAAAGAATCGGTGAGGCTGACGGCGTGATAATCGGTTTCTGATGATTGACTGTGCTGGATTCTTAAGAAGGAGCTGAAGTGTTGGAAGGAGTCGGCCGACTTGATTTTTGACTGCGTATGAAATAGCTAATCGTGAGTGCCCCTATTCGACAACTATTTGGTTTCGTTCGAATATTGTTTCCGACGTGTGCACAAAATGATTCGGGAGCTCCCCGAGTTCCACCGACTGGTTACAGCTTGCAGAATCGTCGTGGCTGTCTGAGTGATAATGGTTTTCTACTAATTGACGGTGTGGGATTCCCGAGCTCTACAGACGGTCGGTGTATGTGGTTTACCGTGAGTGTTTATTTTTGTTTCTCGCTCTCGTATGTCTTATTGTTACTGGTTATTTCAAACAAACAAAACATGACAAAACATTTTTATTGGAGTTTTCCCAAAAAGAAATGTGATGATTTATGCTGTAAATACAAACCCAATAACTTGACAAGATTACTAGCATCAGCCGTGGAGAACCTATTGAGTAATGCTTGAGAACCTACTGAGACCTTTATAGATTATAAAAGTCATAAAATGTCAGTGGAAGTTGCACTTAATGATGATTACAGTACATTATTGTTGTGAATTCCAAATTGAGTAGGTAATTCTGAGACCCGTATTGAGTAGAATCCTGAGAACAATCTCGGTATGAGACGATGTCAATGCGGCACAAACGTTCATCTTGCATGCATTTTACCTCTGTGTAGTCGTTCGTTAACAGCTTGTGGAGATACCACTCTTCCTGTTGACACTGCAAGGTTGGAAGGAAGCTCAGACGCAATGACTGATTTGTGGCATTGCGCCTGAAATCATAGATTTTTTTTCATTCTGAGCAGTTGTTACCCTGAGACGTCTACTTAATCTCCGCGATACAATTAATTTAATACATACTCCACAGATGTCAAGGGAAGAAACGATTGGTGTGTGTGAATTTCATCTTCCACTGTGAAACCAATAAAAACATATTTGAGAAATACCATGACACAAGATCGGCTATCAAACCTTTCAATATCGAGCGTCGAAGCTGAGATGGCTAAGAAAATGGACGTCCAGGTATTGATAAATAAATGCGGAAATGAAGGTTAGGAAGCGTAAATTTTAATAAAGAAGTCTTGATGATGAATTTTGGCCACCAGTGTTATAATTACACTTATTGAGGGGGAAAACACCATTAGAGAAGAAGAGCAGTATGGATTGAGAAAAATTATAAGAAAACAGGAAAAAACTTTAGCATTCATATTTTTTATAAAAATCATGTACAAGTAGTTTAGTCTACCAAAAGGTTTTTTAAAAAGGAAACAACTTTACCATACATATTTTCTCCCAAACTTGTATGTTCAAATAGTTTTCTTTATGGAGTTTGTGATAAATTTGTTTTATATTTAGCAAAAATATCATTTATATTATAAAAGTTCTTATTTATTACTTGTATATTATTGCGTAAGTCATGCCCGTAAACTGAGTAAATCGCAGAGTACTATATATTAATGTAATATCTTTTCTGTACGTTTATCAATTATCTTGTGTATAAGTTTGTAATATAACCACTTATTTATAGTTTGCTAAATTAAGCGAAACAACTTAGATAGCCGCAGATTTTATACAAAAAGTAAAAACATATTAGTATGTGAAACCTCTTGGATTTCATACAAAAATCGCCGCAAATCTACGCTTTCTTTCTCTTCTTAATGCCATACTTTACGTCGACATGTTCCTTTTTTATATAGACTTATTCATTTATTACCAATATGTATCTCAGTGAAAAAAGAGAAAAATCTGTCTCTCGTGCTCACACGCAAGCACACAAAAATTCTTAAATAATTGATTAAAATCATCTGACGTCAAATACCCAAGCTAAAGCAAATTTGCGTTTCACCAGTTGGTCAAGGGAAAATATTTTCGTTTTTATTTTTTTTTTCATGTTACATACCTTTCAAATGGTTTCCTAAGTACGTGCTTTTATTTTTTAACAAATAATACAGATGTGATGCAAATCCTCATGAAAACACTGGCTCGTGGAATCCTTGACTTTTTAAAAACGTTTCATATATATATATTATTTTTATTTTTAAGCACATTAAATTTATTGGGAAAGGGACACAGGAATTTTTTTTTTTTTTTGCATAGGGGCCCAAGAGTTCTAATTACGCCACTAGTTGATTGCATGATGAAAAACGATAATCATATTGAACTGTGTTAGTGTTAATTACAGCTGCTAGAAAATTCATATTAACATTTTGCTCACCATTAACGCAATTTGAAGCTTAAAATATACTTAATAAATCTAAATGCGATACATATATTTGATTTATTTCGAGCAATGCGTGGCATAATATGGATATAGATATGACAATTACAATATTTTGGTATCTGTCTTAACAAATACCATGCCATTTTTCTAGTTCTATCCATAGGACATATTAAATCTTCAATATTATGTTATGAGATTGGAATTCGTTCAGGCATATACAGAAATCAATGTTTGCTAAGCTTAGCAATGCGTAATTCGTTTCGTTTCTCTGAAAAGTCAATACGAATTTGTAGTGATTATATCTCAGCTATTAAATTGACTTTATACCTAAAGGGTACAGCTATAGTAAAAGTATTTTGGCATCAATATAGAGATATCCCCTTTCTAAACTGAGAAACTTGAACTATATTAAATGTAAAATAAGAATTAAGTCATTTAAAAGTACTCTCGAAATATGATAGAAACACCTTACAGTGTTGGAAGTAGCGGCAATACATTGTACTTATCTACCAATAATTTCAGCTAAAGTCTTGATATTTTTCTAGAGGATATATTTGCATCCTATTTTTCCTAAGAAATCTCAATCTAATCAGTAAGCAAATACACAATGTAAGGGTCAGCTATTTGTTGGGCCGGATATTTCGTTGAACCACCTCCATTATTTTTTAGTTATTGACAGTAGGGGTTGCCTGTTGACTATTTAGTATAAAACCATGAAGCACCATCATTTTGACTCGGAGTTGATTCCACGCTCAAACAAGGTTGCCTTAGGTAAGATGTTTCTATTTTTCTTCTAATTATGAATGTAAAGAAAATATAGATCTCAGCGAAATGTTAATAGTATTTAGTTGTTACTGTTAACACTTAAAACTGTGTTAAATCATCGTTAATTGCCTATATTAACAATGTTTGTTTACTTTGTTGTAACAAAACCACGGACGTATTACATACCGACTGCTAGTTGCCTTCAATAAGCCAGCCTGCGGTACAGTAAACAGGCTGGCGGCCCAACCATGGAAATCCTTTTTAATCTAATATTTTGTAACATTGTCAAGCTGAAGAATAAAATGTCACTGTGTCTGATTTAGTAAAAAGCTATCATGAGTAATAGAATTCATAATTAAGGAATGATCTTATTTTCTTTGCTATAAAAATAATTATAAGCTAGTAATCTAACTTTAATCTAAACCGGAGCATTCCTAATTCGTGTGTAAAGTGAATATTGTATTGAAATTAATGCCGATTTTCATCACTTATTGCGTAATTTATGTCTATTTATAGTTTTAAAATTGCATCTAAACAATAAATAGATTAAGGAACATGCATAGCGTAGGAACTAGTGGGCTTCTACTGATGGGCTGTAACATGACTCCATGGAGAAAATCTGTTGCAACTACCAGTGGAATAGAACCAGAACCACTCTCAGATGGTGCATCAATATTGTTGACAAAAGTTAAAGTTTTTTCGGATAAAATCTCTCCGATTGCATCTAAATTCTCAGTTGGAAAAGGCTCAAACAATGCCCAAAAAACAAGACTGATAAAAAGTACCCCGTACAAGCAGATCCTGGAAGAGACTGAAAAAAAAAAACGGAAGAAGAGACACCGCTGTGAAAAGTCGGACCAAACTTCTGGACCATAGAAGACAGTAAAGGCTAAATTTTCAGTGCCTTCAATAAATAGGCCTATCAATTCTAAAGAAGATTCATGATTCTGGGCTATCTATTGTGATGACTTCTAAAAATTAGTTTTAGAACGCATCTGCCTATACCAGGCCACGTTGTGCTGTGATTATTAGCATCTGGCGTTAGTGGTATTGAAGTTATAAGGTATTTCTCCCGCTTTTTTCGCTTGCCTGCGTGGTGTAGTGGTCGGCACGCTAGAAGCGTATTCGAGAGGTCCGTGGTTCGAGTTCCGACGAGGGCATTGTTCATTTTTCTTCTCTCCTGCTTCGAAATAACCTAATGTCTCTATTGTGGCGCCCGAAAAATAAAGGTGGTGGATGACGATTCTCTACCACCGGGATTTGGCGATTGGGTCTCCTAATCCCCAGTTACGCTTTAAAAGGGGGAATATATAAGGTATATCTCTCGCCTACTTCGCATGCCTTCGTGGTGTAGTGGTCTGCATGCTCTAAGCGTATTCGAGAGGTCCGTGATTCGAGTCCCTATGAGGACATTTTTCATCTGTCCGGCTTTAAAAAAATATCTAATGTCTCTACAACCTATCAATAGTTTTGATGCTCGTTTTCGTGTATCCAAACATCAGTTTGTTGATCTATCTATAGCTGTAATAACCACTTTGACAATTACTGTGCCTTCACATTCTATTAACGACCTAAGATTAAGTACTGCTATCTTGAAGTTTTAATCTGTCATTGTACATTCATTCCTCCCAATATCATTTGATCGCAACATTGCTCTAGCTGAAATGTCGAGCTATTCTTTAACTCACCCAACCATCCCCTTGGCAATATTGCAGTCTAGTGGATAGTAGACAATACAATCGAAATCTGAAAGAAAGTTTTTCCTCTAAATAGAGTTTTGCTTATTAATACACATTCTGGATACTCAGTTTCGATGCCCTCGAGCCCTGGCATGTTTATACATGGGGAGCTAAATTCTAATCATTTACATGCTAATTCGAAAGGTATTCGCTTACGAAGTTTCGTTTCAATAGGTTTATTTTTATTGTTGCGGTCATTTTTATGCTTTTGATTTATTTCTGTATTTTATTAAAATTGCTTCTTTGTACGTTTTTAAAAATTAAACATTTTAACGGTAATATCTCTTGAGGTTAATAAAGTCATCATATGAATGTTTCTTTAATTTTTAAGAAACATCTATATTTATCACTTGCTCTGATAAATTTTGTTCATGATGCAAAATATGTATTTTTAATACTTTATCTTATGTCACCTTTATTTAATCGTTTTACCATGGTTTAATTGACTAGTCATCTTGTTCAATTTATCAGATGTGACTTTTATTTTTATTTATAGATAAAAATGTACATATGTCGCATTTCCTTTATTCATAGACGCTATTGATTCTAAGGAGTATTCCTTAATTTTCCCATACTAAAAAGGGAATAGTTAAAACAATGGTGGGGGATTCTAAGAAAATTAAATAAATGAAATGTAAAAATAAAACTATTAAGCGTTTTGAGCAACAAATAGGCTATTAGTCTCGAATTGGGATTTTGCGTGGTTCGCTATAAACGGCGAATCACTTTTCAAATTGTTGCCGCCAAGTATTATCGCATTGTATAATTGCTTAAGAAATTTAAGTAATGAAAATTCTGCATGTAGATATGAATGCTCCTCTCATTGTGAAAAAACGACGACACCTAGAGCCGAGGGTATAATAATATGTCCTATGGTATCATTCTGAATACAGTAGTCTTCTACCCCAACATGAGCACTTGGAAGCCCGAATTTCAAATTTCGCATTTGTTTCATTATTTATTTCATATTTAGTAAAAATTGAATGAATTTTTGATTAACAACCTTAAAGATCTGAAAGCTAATACTTTTCAAAATGAAAAATTTTTAACTCCAGTGCGCAAGACTATTCCCATTCTAAAAAATGTAAGATCTTTCAGTTTTAATAAAAAACCTGGGCTGTATGAAAGCAGTGTTTTCTGTGGCGGGAAATAAAATGCTTTTGTCTTCTACTCATCGATGTGTTGCTATTCAGTAAAGCCTAATTTACTTTCTAATTTAATCTGGAATACTGAGTGAATTTTTAGAATACTGAGTAATAAATTAAGCGATTTAAAATTAATAAACGTAACTCTTAAGAATATTTTTTTTGCTGTTTTTTGTTATTAATTTCAATAAACATGTATTAAAATCATGAGATGTCCAATTAGAAACATTTAATATTTTTATGAAATAACACCAGGACTCGTTAAAATCATTACTTCTTATTTTTCATAATAACTATTTTAGGCGGCTGACGGCGCGAGTGGATGAGTTTTAAAGAAATAATATACCGAATATAAAAATATGTAAGGCAACCCTTAACACTCTATCTGTAGTTCTAAAGATATGCTATTCTTAAATATTTTTTATTTTGCTGTTGAATTAAATTTTATGTGGCGTAATATTTAATGAACGACATTAACACATACAAAAAATATGGGTAAGCGGGGATAACAGCAAAAGCAGACTGGTAGACGGCGAGCTCATCGAGAGCGTAAAACATCTTAACAAACTGTTTGGGTGACTGTTAAAATTTGAAACATTTCAATCTTTTTTTTAAAAATTGGTTCTGATTTATTATCAAAAACATACTCTTGTTTAAATTAATAATTTGAAAAGTATCTGGGATTCAAAGGGCCTAACTATTTTCTAAAAATGCGTTTTTTTTGCGCGAAAAGGGTTTTAGAAACGAAAACGTAAAGCTTGTTAATTTTCATATGAACTGGATCTTTTCGTTGGCTTATATAAATGTGTGATAAACATTAATCAATAACTAACCAAGGAGAAGAATCAATGAAATATCACGATAACATGTTACAAAATTGAGTTGATAAATTTGTACATATAGCTATGGAATTTTTATATATAGAGATACAAATAGTACAAATAGAAATTTATATATATATATAACTACAAATAGCATAAATAGAAATTTATATATAGAGATATATTAACATATATGGCTTTAGATATATATAATAAGCTAATTATATATATATATATTAGTATT
>KK121306.1:15667-65304 GCA_000611955.2 Stegodyphus mimosarum
TTTACATGAAAAATTATTTAATTATTTTAGGCAGACTATTTTTGCTATAACCTTTTACTTAATGCGTATTTTTATTTGAATTTTTTATCTGATATGAATGTGCATAGTTAAGCCTTTTACGTAATAGGCATTCGTATTTTAATTTATTGTGTTATATAAGACGAAAATTATTAATTAAACATCAATACGTTAAGTTTCGGTAGTTGATTGAAATATTAAAGTTACCAAAAAAAGAGCAGTGCATGTTCTTAACAAAACATCAATGAATTTTTAAATAAATTTCTAATTTTCAAACTCCATAAATTTTGACATTATAGGAAATGTATTTAAATGATTGGAATTCGTAATTATAAACAGTGTTTTCGCCTGGAATTAGACAGGCTGTTTTTGAGTAAGAACCGAATCAATGTTGTGACCCTTACGCCTCAGGAACACATAGGAGGAGTGTCTTAATTGCTCGTAGTGAGTTTAAACGTTCAAAAATTAAGTATAAACAGATCATTTCCTCAAAATGATAAATTTATATGAATTGCACACGACGAAGGAAAACGAATAATGATAAAGATAAATTTATAGTATACAATTAACAGTTCAGAATATGGTTACTGTTCATCCAAAAGCTGAAATAAAGTAAAAATGGACTAAAGAGACGAGACTACCAGTTTTTTTTTTTTTTTTTTTTTTTTGTGTGCGCATCTTCACATATAAATGTAGGGTGCCCTAACAAAGATTTATTATGTCCAATAAACTACTACTTTATTTTCAGAAAATAGAAAATATTTTAACATACTTACAACAGGTAAATGTTCCGATTTCATGATGAAGAATAAGATATGGCTTATACTCTCCCTAACTTGCTCATCAGCACCGCAGTCTCTCGATGAAATTCGAAATCAGTTCTTCACGTATCTGCCTATCGAGGCGGATAACGGCGTATTCAGTTTTCCGTTTACGCTTTTTCCTCGATTCTCTTTAAAATCGGATTTCTTGGGATTTGCAAGAACACTGTCACACAAAATAGCGATGTTTTCAACAGACCGAAGCCAGATAGACATTATGGTAATTTAATGTCTGCGATCAATCTTGTGTGCTCAGATTTCTTTATCAATCTGCGAACTGTTGTTCCATTAGATGCACTTTCATTTTCAAAGATTGTACGAAGCTTGCATAACACTGGCCATCCTTGCAATCAGTTTTCACAATCAAAACTCGTTTTTACTTTGTGTAGCTTTCCATATCGATTAAGCTGAAACGAAGCTGCGAAATTAAGTGACACTGCAAAAATACCAGTGATACCAGGTTAATTAAAACACGGCATTCATAAAACAGAAAACTTACGTGCTGTAAGTATGTAAAAGTATTTTTCATTTTCCAAGAATAGAGTACTCTTTCGGTCATATTAAATCCGTTGGGACACCCAAGCTAGATAACCACACTATTGCATTCCGGCAGCATTAATATGTATAACTTGAAGTGCTGGTTGCATGCTATAATATAATCTACCGCAGATAAAGCGTTTGGTTAGCATTACACAAACTCTGTTACATTTCGCTAATAAAGGATGCAGTGTGAACTGTAGACTAGGCAGAAATTAATTGCACTAGTAACGAATATGTTGTCAATATTAATGTTACAAACCAGACAATCGCTTGAAAGATGGTAACAGAAACGACATAAATATTAACGAGTACTGAGAAAGAATATTAACTTCTAAAGATAACAAGTATAATTTAAAAAATTCGATTTGTTTTAACAAAATCCAGATGTTTGCATTCCATAATTATTTTTTTCTTTTCTAACTTAAAATCTGTTTATGTAAACAACCTTGCAGGCGTTTCAAGAGCTGAATTACCTTATTAAAATTTTAATTTATCTAGATTTATTTATGTATAAGTATAGAAAAATAATAGTACCCGCTCCTAGAAAACAGAAGATAATTAATTTTTTCTTTTCAGTCCTATGTTGGGCGAAAAAAGAATTTAAGAAAAATGAACCCAAAGCCTCATCTGGACTTGGGAAAGAAGGCCTTTTTCAATTTTATGTGGCTATTAGAAGAAATGGTCGAATTTTGAATGGCACTGCGCTGTTTATTCTTTGGAATCTTAATTAAGAACCCGATTACTAAATGTTTCCCCTTCTCCTCAGGCTCCTGAACCATATCTCTTCGAGAACAGAACTTTAAATATTACAAATGAAAACATACATACTGCATATTCCGGCGTATATACCGCACTTTTAATACAAAAAATAAGAAAAATGTACGGGTGCGCGTTACACGACGGATATAAAAATGATATATTTAAAAATAAAGAAAAGATGAAAATATAAAAATTAGATCTCAACATGTATCAAAATACTGTTTATTTAAAAGAAATGACATGCTTTACGAACTTAAATATTTTCATTATCGGATAATATGAAACGTTCGTGATATTCGTTTTCCGTTATATTTCTAGCACATCATCGAATTCTATTTCATCTTCGTCATTACTGTTACTCTGATTCCTAAATAATCATCTTTCTTTCCATCTAGATTCTTAGATCTTCTACTCTTTTTAAATGACTTATGAAGAATGACTTATGAAGACTTTTTAAATGAATTATGAAGTGTTTAATTTCATTTCATGCTTTTATTATACATTTATAGACTATTTTCAATCTGACATGACGCATTTGGCCTCCTTTTGTAAACATTTTTTCACCTTCTAACATCCACGTATTCCGTTGTCGCTTTAAATTGTCTTTGAATGGTTTATTGACACTTACATCTAAAGGTTTAACTAATGGCGCTAACCACCTGGAACAACTGCCATGTTTGTAATTACACCCTCTCAACAATTTCTTCGTATTATCCTTTAGATGGGAACTAAAAGACTGGATTCTTTAAGGCAACCGGACGCTTTTGTGAAGCCTTTCTTATTCACAGCTTCCACCGTTTTCGTCCATCCATCCTTCTCGTGAAAATGAAGGAAAACTCCATTAGGGTAATTACAATATATTTCGGCATCGTTTTTCTTTTAAAAATAACCAGGGGTTTTAATTTTATGTCGTCCACTAAGCAAAGCACTACGGTGAGATAAGCGTTTTTGTAACCTGTTGTTTTATATCAACCGTTTTTTATTCCTTTCACACCATTTTTTTGTTTTCTGTCGTATCAAACATTACTGAAGTTTCATCCATCTTTCCAAAATGTGAGACTAAGTAATTGTTTTGCCTTCGTAAGTCAACAACATACTTCTGGAAACTTATTAATTTGTTGTCCAAATCTTTCAGAAGTCTTGGCGAAACTGTTTTGTTTTTTCACGTAGAACTAAGTTATTCCGTGCTATAAATCAGTTACACCAACTTCGAGCTGCTTAAAGTTTTCCTTTTATTTGCATTTCTTTTCACTTTAAAGCAAATAAACATACGCTGCTTTTTCTTACAATTAATGCATTCCGGTAATTTGCTAGGACTCAGTTCGCAGCATTTTCTTCTAAGATAGGCCATTTTGTTACTCCTTTACGTAAAGCACATTTATTATTTGGCATATTAATCATTGTGATTTCATTTTTCTTCTACTCATGTATGGAGTTTCATCAGCACCAAACATTCTTGCGCAGCCCAATTTCCATTTTCTTTCACAAACTGAAATGACTTTGCATTTGAAACCAGCACTTTGTTTGTTTTGTTGGCAAGAGAACGTTTGGAACATTTGTTCGAAAACCTTGGAAAAATCTTTGAATAAATGACTTCGAAAGATCTTTCAGGTTTCGTCATAAAGATAAGGGTACACTGCGCGTTATATGCGGGAACACACGGCATATGGAATTAGATTTATCATAAAATTTGTTTTATCTGAACAAAATGGGATAAAAGTAATATCGGAGCCATTTTCGATATACGTTTATACAGGAGAGTCATGTTCATTATTTTAGACAATCAAAGGCACAATTAAATTTCTGTGAATGTTACATAACTATATGATTAAAAATAATAACGGGCTTTTTAAAGTTTTATAGATCCATTTAGTTATTTGCTAGCATCATATGCATTACGCCTTGACCTGTTATAGTGTTACAACACGTTCGCTTATTTGGGACCACCAACGTTTGGTTCCCAAATTATAACAAATTTTCCTTTATGTCGGATTAATATCCAGGAATAAAGACATGAACTTTTTTTCTTCTTCTTGAAAAAAAAATAACTGCAGGATTTTCGTTCTTCATCTAAACAGCTAACCAGCTTCAATCTTACGATTTTTTGAAGCACATATTCCTACTTGTATAGTATTCATTGCAATGCTCAGCGGCTGGCTGTTATGCATTGTGTGACAAAGAAACGAAAGTGCATAAGAGAACTTTTCGTATCAAATATTTTTATGTGTGGTACCAGCTTTAGATAAGAGTAGTTATCATAAAATTAACAACAGCTCATTTTTAGAACATAATTTTCGACAAATTTATTTCTTAATATATTTTACTTAAATAAAATTTTAAAGTCTTCTTTTATTTTTGTGCTTTTATTTGTACCATTTGTCGGAAGTAATGTAGTTAGATAAATAAATGAAAGGGATAAATTTTCATTTTTATTGATATACAGTAAAACTCCTACTTTACAATTTTTTTGTAGAAATCATTTCAAATTGATCTGTTCATGAACAAAGGTAGGCAAAAACTTTAAACTACAATAGCTTACAGTCATAAGCCTCCTCTAAAGTACAACTGCTAATAAATAATAAATAAAATAATTCATAATGAATAATAAAATTTTCTAAGTTTTTTTAGAACATTTGATGGAATTGCGTCATCATTAGCAGTAGGCCTCTTTCAAATATTCTGATAGAATCCTTTTAGAACTCACTATTTCTGTATGTTGATAGAGCTTTTCCATAAAATCAGCCAAATTTCAGTAATTAATTGGTATTTCTTTCCTGGAAAACTCAGTTTATGAATTTCGTCAGTTTAAGTCTGTTATTAAACCAATATTCATTTACGATTGGCATTTGAGTAATTTTACATTTCTCGTTGAGGTATGTTTTTTAAAAGGAAGTCCCATTCTCTAAAAATGAAATAAACTAATATGTAGCGCAATTAGTAGTCTTAACTCTTTTATTAAAGAGCTGATATAATAATAATTATATTAACATATTAAAAACCATTACAATATTGATACATTATAGTTTTTCTGTTTTATTTTAAGCGGTATTCAAAACTTAATATACATAAAGTCAAATTTAGTAAATGATTGTCTATAAAGAATTTAAAAGTGAGCATTTGTGCAATAGTTTTTATTTGGTTTGTAGATATGTATATAAGTATAGGCTACAATTAACGTACTTAACATACTTATCAATAGTTATTAGCATGATTACATTTGAACAGATTTTAAATTTTATGTTTTTATATAAATTTGTGCTTCTGAAACTTAAGCTTAACTTTTAGACTGATACATTTTGCTTTGCCTATTGCTATGAAGTATTCAATATTTTGCTTTAAAAATGCTGCTATTGCACAAAGGTAAGTCTCTTACACGAAAATGAAAACAGATCTATCATATATAATCAAATATCAACTGATACAACCTATGTATGATGTCAATGAAAACATTATTAGAAAGCAAACTATATAACCTATTTTCGTATAGCTTCCAAAGACTGAAACAAAGAATTTCGTTTACATAAACTTCATTGTTTGGTTTTCGTATTCGTTTATTCAGCGTTATTTTTTGCCTCCAGTTAAGACAAATTTCGATTAAGGAAAGAGGATTTGAAGCATAAGAGAAAGTATTTCTTCTGTCATTAATCAAAAATAATGACGTAAAAGTTTGTCCAATAAAGTTATTTCATATGCAGTTATTATTAGTAATAACCTTACATTACTTTCGAATATACACAGAGAAAATGAAAATGCTTCTTACTCGTTTTGGTATTTTGAATTCGCAATCAGATGCAGAAAATTCAGTCACTAACCTGAAACTATGAATAAATATATGTAATTATAATGGATGGTAAGAAAATACGAATATATGGTGGAAATTCTAATAAAAAAATTCGATTAGAACCCTCTCAGCGCACTTGGTTCTGTGGATTCACAGGATTTGATTTTATGACTGTAGCCTTTGTCTACCCAAAATTTATCCCTCTGCGAGATAATTCACTTGAAATTTGTTTTCTTTAATTAAAATCTAACCTGAATGCCAAAAGCAGACATGTAACTGTAGGTCTGAGAGATAAATGCTAATAAGTCAAACAGATGTGTTTATACTTTAAGTATTCTAATTAGCCAAACCCTATTCTTGTGCTATAATATTCTAAATATGTAGCCCAATACCGGTAAGCAAATATATGTAATTTAATCTTATAATATTCCCATATCATTGAGGCAGAATATCACGAGAAAAAATGTCTATGTCCAAAATATAAGGGAGATTTTTTAAACATAATCCCCGAAATGTAGTTTATTTCACAAGAGTCCAAAAGAACTTTTAGGAGCCAGAAAAAGTCTTTGTCATTTGGTGGGCTAGTCTGCACATAGAAGTTATTGATTAATTATTGTGGCTATCAAACACATGTCACACTGTTTATTTGTTGGTTTTACTCTGCCAAGACTAAACAGGGTTTAAATCAGAAAATGGCGATAGAACTTATAACTTGACTTTTAAATTTTAACCTTATAACTTTTGATTACATTTACAGACTCTCTAAAAATATTTATACTGTAATAGTATTCTGCAAAGTCTGCTGAATTCTACATTCGTACGTTATGTGCGAAAGAAATGAAAATGAATCTTTTTAAGGAGAGTCGATTGCATGTATCTTACTGTTCTGTTTCGCATACCAGGAGCTTCGCAAAAAGTAAAAAAAAAAAAAACTCAAACGCTGACAACCTTATTTAATTCTTTCATACAGCTTTTGTGTTGGTAGAAAAATAAGTAGTATATCAAAAGACGAGATTAATTTTTTGAAATTTTTCCGCATGGAAATATTTAAGCGATTTTTCGTTTAGAAATTTAATTCTTGCAAATAGCGACGGATGAAGAAGACTAAAAGACGCAAAGAGACAGACTTAAAAATGCAAAGTTTTATGTGGATAAGTTTAGAGTAAACAAAAACAAAAGATTTACGAAGAGAAACAAGTGAATAGGGAGACAGACAGCTCAAATGAATTGTCTAATTAATATTTGTCTTTCTGATCTCATCACAGATGACGTGATTATAATTTACAATAACCTGCTTGCTTTGAGATCAAACAACGAGATGCTTCATCTTCTGAGATCGATAAGAAAATCATAAAATTGGATAGTAAATTCCTTAGATTCGTTCATTTGTCTGCCAGTTTCATCCCATGCTGTGCAAAAGACAAATACTAATAAATGCCGAGTCTGAGTTTTCCGAGTTAAGTAAAAGCAAAAATCTTTTCCAAATTTCTTCTGATTTAAGTAAAGAAGTGCACCTTTCCAAGCAGAGCAGTGACGCAAAGTACTATTTTGTACAATGAGGAAATATTAAGAAAATCACAATTTATACATTAATGGATTATGAATTTATACGTTTACACGTTTTTATTTTTAATCTAGAATCAAATACGTAAGATGTTTCATAAATACTACGCTTTCCAGATAATTCGAGTGTAATAAGCAGAATGTTTCTTCTTTTGATTGCCAGATGCGCACGACAAGCCACCAGGTCTATTAAACTAAGACTATTTAATCGTCTTGCAGTATTCTTCGGCACAACGAAATGTTGTTAGAAGTATTAGAATGTTTCATTAAGGGCATATTACTGATCAGTATATGTTTTTATTTTGTTAACCAGCGCAATCTGGATAACTAGCGCAAACTGTTTAGAAATGTAAACCAGTTTTCTATTTCGGCAGATATATTGTAAAGCGTGACATTTAAAAATCTAATTTTAAAATGATATTTCATAGAAAATTAAAGTATGCCAGACTTAAAGTAAATTACATAATTTAAGAGGGAGTACTTCAAATTCATAACGTTTGTGAAGATTCAAAGGAATACATTAATATCATAATCATTGTAACGCTTATCTGACTACAGATAAATATTACAAATCACTATGAATGACTGTCGCAAACTAATTCAAACATAAAAAAAATGTTTAATATTTTTTATTTTATTTAATGAGGTATAACAATCTGAAAACAAATTTGGAATTAGGTTTGAATACGTTAGAAATAAAATTGAATAAATTAAGTTTGAATAAGTATCAACAAGTTTACAGCCGCAAAATTATTGATTATTAACAAGAAAATAGTTTCTTTAAAACTATTACTAAGCATAAACTTTTTTGATTTCATAAATTATAGCTTCTTTCATTCAATTTTTATTTACGTTTTCCAACGTAATTTGGAATAGAGGGGGATGAGAAAATATCAATCGCATTTTTTACAGAAGAATATTTATGAGCTTTCTTAATGGTAACAAAAGTTAAAGTTAAAAATATCTTTATCGAAATATTTCGGACCAGCAGCTGATGGAGTTTCGTACAGCATATCTAGGCATTCATAGTAACTATACATCGTATTGAATCTTCTCGCTACCACCAGAAGCACACTCACGGCTGTGCCACGCTAGATATAGCGTACTTGAATTTTCGTATTTTCCTTTGAGTTAAGTTAATCAAAAACTTGTTTTAATTTTATTTTACCTTTATGCTTTACATTCATTTTTTTGGTTTGGATTTCCTAAGCTGGATGAGGCAAAACCATCCGAGACACCAGACTTCTTAACTTAAGGACCTGAGTAAATAAACAGAGCTGTTTGTGCAGTAAAATCCAATCCTATGTGACACAACCGAAACGGAGAAAAGTCACATTGAATCCCGTTAAGTCCAAAGATCTGTCTTTTATACTTACTTCAACCTACATACTACATCGCTTCATTCCTTAGAATTAAGCATGTTTTAATTCCAAAAATACGCGAAAAAATTGTGACTTTTGGAAAACATGTTTGCTCAACAGATGATATAAAGTACCTACATTGATTAATGAATTATATGAACTTAAATTTGTATTCCCGCGGCTTGAAAATTTCTTTTGTGATTTCCAAAATTAACCATTTTTAGAAATTATAAAGATACTTGGCAAAGCATTCTAAATGAATTTTTGCTGTTCTAAAAAATTATTTTCCATGACTAATCACTAATACCGACAATATTTCAGAAAACGTTTTCTTAAACTGGAAACATGCAACTTATATTGGATATTATGAAACACCTTGTTTCATTTTCAACTTTTATTCATTTCCCTTGATTTTGAATTTTCCTTGACTTCTTGTCCAATGAAACTTCCACTGATTTCTTTAAGTTGATTTTCTTTAGAAATACTGATAAGTTCACACCCTTATAAATAGTAATAAAAATTGTTAATTTTATAACACTTTTTTCGAGTTTTATTTTTAAAATATTTGGTTCAGAATTTTAGTTCAGTAACAACCATTCAGAAGTCTCACTTCACGTTAAACAGAACTCTCATCTGCAACAGTATAATTGCTTAGAAAGAAAATTGTAAGAAATTCTTAATTTGATTAACAAAAGAACTATTTTAAGCGCACATATTTGAACAGAATACATGAATATAAATGTGACTTCATTTATTGCACGTTTTTCTTCAACTTCAGAATAAATTTGTTGAATTGCTGATTTGTAAACATTTAGTCAGTACACCATATATACTTTATCAACTGTAAGACATTTCTAAAAGTAGATTGTTTTTCCAATTATGTAACTTATAACATCTCTTCAGATAAAATCCTGCAGATTTTCAAAATCTATGAATAATGTAGCAATAGTCAAGCTCCGGTATAGGTACATAAATAATTTTCTTTCTTATTTCACAAAGTGAAGTCAGAGGAAAATCTGTCTCGCTGCTTTTCGGTAATGAACTGTATTCAATATTCGTTCCAATGCTCATAATTATGAAAGAGAAATGGTAAATTAAAATTGGTCGATTCCACGCAAAAACACTTTAAACCAATAAAATAACAAGAAAGAAATGCGGCTATAATAGCGAAAAATATTGATTTGTAATCATTAAGAAATTAAATATTTTTTTCGCCTTATGTAATTAATCGTTCATCATCAATGTTTTTTTTTCCTTTAACATCAAAAGTGAACAATTTGAAAAAGGAAAAATTTTAAACATCAATATCTAATTTTTCAGAAGCTTAAAATTCCTGGCCGTAATCAGAGGTTTCAGCAAGTACAGATAGAATTAACATTATTTCCAGTCAGCAGGCAGCCATTATTTTTCAAATATCGGTATTCGATGAATGCAGTGAATATGCGAATATTTTGAGAAAACTTTAAAATATTTTATCGATACACTACTATTTTAAATTGCGCATGTTCTGAAAGTAGCTATTTAGTTACTTCAGAGCATTTTTTTTAAAAAGCAAACTTTTGCAAATAATATAAAGGGGACTTTTGTCAAAACTTTATGTTTAAACTATTTTATAAGTATCGTTGTTAATAACTTAATTTGGTTTATTTAATAATGGCAAAGAGTTGAGAGCTATCTATTTAAATGGAGAGATGCTTTTGTTGAGGATTTTCTAAGAGAAACTGTCTCGTGCATAAATTACACATGGGAAAAACAGAAACGCAGACGTAGCCTGCCCGTTCACCGGGATTCGAACCCCGAACGGAAATCCCAGTGTTCAGCGACTTTACGTCGACCGCTGGCAAGCCACATTTATAGTTAAGAGTAATACATTGTACTGAATATTACACAGCATACCCAATTAATATAATACAAGTGAAATGTTGATTGGCTGTTACTCAATCAGATAATCACAGGTTGAAGAAGTTTCAAATTTTGACCATAGGTTAGAACATCAGTTTGTTGGATTAGGAGAGAATCATATGGTAAATCGACAACTATCAAACTTGGTGTTTTTGCCAACTGGTGAACTGGGAACTATTTTTGATTCTGGGAACTTCCGAAAATGTATTTTTGAAACCCTAGGAGCGATGTTCCTGAACTTTTCAAGATGAGCTTACCTTTCTCCTTGAGCTACACTATAAATATCTGCTACATAGTAGCCAACAGTCAGCTAATCATTTCCGAGTGTGCCACTATTTTACTTAAAAGCAACGTGTTCGATAAACATCGTTTTGAAGTTTACTGTGCGAGTGATTGCGGTGATCTGTGATATTCCTTCCATAATTAAGGGGCCATTTGGCACATGTCACTTGCTATTTTTGAACTATTGATAACTATTTCTTGCTAGAAGCGCTGATATTTATTTCAATATAATTGTTTCCTGTTTAACCTGACGCAGTTATTAGGGAAATCTCTACGAATCAATACAACAGAAAAATATATATAAGACAGAAAACATGCAAATAAAAAAAATTAACTGAAACCTGAAAATAATGTAATTTAATAATATTTTAATTAAAAACAAACATTTAAATTTTATATCATGCGAATATATTAAAATAATAATACAGAGGAAACTAAACATTTCTAAAGATAATGATGCCAAGCAATAACTCTTACATTTCCTTAAAAAGACTTATTTAAGAAAAACGTATCCGCTGTTTCCTTAAGAAGCACGGTTAGGTATTGCAGCTGTAATTACTGCACAGCATGTCTTTTAATTTCAGTAGCGATAATTAGACTACCGGCTTTTAAAGCATTTTTTATGAGCAAGAGGCTGTTTCTCAACGATATAGCAGATTTAATCGATGATTCTACATCAAATGCCTCAATGTTCTTTGGATCACTCTTATTTTATGCCCTTATTTCGGAAACCTCATTTCAAGTTAGCGAAGAAAACTTTTATGTCTTTAGTTTCAGTTGTTTTGCTATAATTTCTGTTTTCGCTTCCCTTTCTTTAATTCTAAAAGAACACAAGAATTTTAACAAACTAAAAAAATGAAAATTTCTACTAAATTAATTCGCATAAAAATTTTAAATAAGTAGATTTATATCTTACACAAAAGATGTTTTAAATATATCTTGAGCCTAAAATTAACAACAGTATTACTTTTCCATTATGAGGAGATATGAAAATATAGTGCTAAATCACGGCCATAATTTAATCTTAAGATTTATGATTTGCAAATGCAGATATCTAGCACGTAGATAAACACATGATGGATGCTGATATTTCTTTGATTTAACACAGTCATAAATGTCTACCTAGTAATTTATTTTACCGTCAGAAACATAAAATCAAAACAAATCTGTTATGTACACATAAACAATTTACTAAATTAAAAAAATCATTTTACCTTCTGTAACCTTACGTATTAAAATATGTGAAACTAACAGTACTTCTGTTGCTATATTTAAATTTGCAACCAGCTTTTTTTCTATCAAATAGGACTTGCATATCATGTAGTCAACTTTTCATGAGTATATGTAAATGTATATGTGCATTGGAGAAAGTCATATAAAAGGTCTACTGAGCTTGATTTGAACGCATAGTATCTTGACTCATGATTGTCTATCCAAGAGGAAGAACTTGCAGGGAATATGTTGAATTGCGTCTCCGTCCTTTCTTTTATTCTATTGTTGAACTGCGCGCGCCGACATCACGCGTTTTGTGTACGCTCACGCCGCCTCTGACGTTTCGTTCCTGATATTTGCATACGCATGACGTTTCTACTGGCTTACGTGTTCATTGTACTGATCTCCAGACCTCCTTTTCTGCAATTTCATGGCTATCTGCTAACTTTTTATTATGTTGCTTAAGTTTTGCACACCAGTGTAAAATCGTGTCCTTTGAGACTGCAACAGAAGTGACCAAGCAAAATGCCTTGATTTCCAGTTTTACAAATAACAGTTCTTACATATACTTTCGGTTATCTAAAAAAACAAAGAGCTTTATGAAATCTAGAAATAAGCTATGAAAAGTCCTGAGAAATGAAATGAAATGAATGAAAAGAAAAAGAAAAATGAAAGGCTATGAAAAGAAGTGAAAATTATTTATTTTAATTTGTCATTCATTAAAGAGCGGCAGGAAGTAAGTGATAAGTGGCAAGGCCGAAACAGTGTTCTGAAAATGTTTAAAACAGGTAGGTGGTAAATAATAAATAGCAGAGGTGAGACTTTGTGTCAAATATCAAAGCGGTTTCTGTCTTCTGATTTCAAGCTTTTTTTAATCAGCATTATTTAGTTTTATCGAAAGTAAATAAGTTTTAAATGTATTTTCTACAACAAAATGTTTGCTGCAATACCAAACATATATCTGCAGTACCCCCACATATAGCCTGACTAGTAGAGTTAGTTAAGACCACTGGTAGTTCGACCTGGCTTTCGGAACTATGTAAACGGGCTGGAAACATAGTATGTTTGTGGTTTTTCCTATGTGTAGCGTGAATACAAGCCAGTTTCCTGTAGAAAGTCCTCCACGAAGTCATTCCTCCTCTTGGTCAGATACCGTCGTGCGCTTTGCCGTAATCAAATAACCTATAGCTTAGCACACACATTTAAGCATTTAAACTTCAATAAAACGACATGTTATTTCGAAACACTCTCAACTTATCACTTGACATCATTCAGAACCGTGGCAATAACAAGCATCTCAGAGCATATCGAAAATCAATATGCACGAACCTTACATACAATACACAATAGTAAACCTTACATATCTTATCATATGTAAAATACATCGATCCATATTACTTGCAATCTTAATTTAGCAATGTTTGGTTAAATTATTAGGTTCATCACTGAAAGTTCAGTGCAAGGAATTACTTTTCACATTCGTTCACATGATCAGTTTTATTGCATTACGCAGATCTTAGAAATTATTAAAAAGATCTGGGAACGGCACATAGATAATTAATTTTTCTAACTAACTTTCGTTTTCCACTATAATATCGAATATATTAAAGACATTTAAATTTTTAATTTAAAATTAGCTAATATTTCATTTTATTTAGAATGTAAAATTTTTAAAGAATTTAATAAAACTGACCTACCGTACCCAACACGATCTCCCCTGTAAGCAATAAATGCAGCGATGTGCGATGCCTGTCAATTATCCAGTATATCAAACCCGTAGGAAGTGGGAGCTATTGCTTTTGCAAAACAGTGGCAAGCGAGTAAAGGGTCTTAAGAGGGCGACTGAGAGCAGCTACACGTCTTCCTAAAGCATCCCAAACATGCTGGATAGCATTCAGGTTCGATGATCGGCCTGGCCTCTCCATGCGCAGAATTGTTCGTTGCTGAAGGTCTACGATGAGAGCCCTGTGCGATCTAGCGTTGTCGTCCTGTAGCAGAAAATTATCGCCTATTGTCCCGGAATAATGGCGCACATAAGCATCAAGGATATTATCTCTATAAGCCTGAGCTTTCATGGTTCCATGTGGAAAGACATGGAGGTCTGTGGGTCCACCCAAAGAGATATATTCCCAGACAAAGACACTGCTTTCTCCTTATGCAACTCTTTCACGGATGTTTTTATGGATGATAGCGGTTTTCAGGTTCTCTGCAAATCAAATAATGCCTACTATCGCTTTGGAGGCTAAACCTGGACCATCCGTAAAAAGAACAATCCTCCATTGATCGGATATGACTTGTCCAGCTCAAACATTTCCATCTATGGCGTGACGTGAGCGGCACGCAAATGACTGGTCGCCTTGCGGACAGACCTTCTTCGCGAAGCCTTTTACGCACAGCTGACTTTAACATCAACCTTCCAGTACAGCAACAAGGGAGGATCTGAACTGAGTAGGATTTGAAGTTTTATTTCTTCGTACGCATAACAACAAATATCGGTTATCAGCGCTTGTCATAGTGGCTGGCCGTCCTTGGCTTAACCTCCTGGATTCCGAATATGTGGTTAGAAATTGTTGCCATAGTCCTCAGAAGGATTCACAGTTAGCCATCTGGCCACTTTTGTTTGACTTTGTTCTGCCGTTGTTCTCCTAGTAGCTCTCCATCTCAGTTCTTCGAGCAAATGAAATGCTTGCAGGTCATTGTTACAAATTTGCTATCTCAGATTTCTTATACAGCGAAATTTGCAGGCTTGTTCTGAAACATTCAATTTTTTGCTTTTCGCAGATGACGTATTTCGACAGCAGCGCCACTAATTTGCATATTACAGTTTTGCTTTTCAATTCTTATTTGACACCATATTCAAATTTTATACAGATTGTCTTAATGTTTGAACGAGTTATTGATATTTTTGTTATTTTTCCTTAATTTTTGAACACCAGTGTATATAAGAAAATTCAAGCAACAAATATTAGTAAGGATATATTTTTCCTCTTTTTGCCGATCTCAGACAGGATATTTTTTATTCCCGTACTAGTATGATGTCAGTATTGCCGTTATATTAATGGATGAATACATAGTAGGCATATCTCATTAATCTGTAATTTACTGGAAGAATATTTTGTGAAATTCGATGGATTGAAATTTGGACTCAAATATTCTAGATAAAAAAACGTTTCTGAAAATTGAAAAGCAATAGCCAGTCTTTTGCAACATATGGTTTCTTATATGTTTTTCTATCATAAATGACATCACACTCAACTTTTCACTGTCAGGAATGGAACATTTGTTTTGTTTGTTTTGCCTTTTGTTTAAGGATAACGCCGCTAAAAGATACCCCAGCCAAGGTCATTTATAGCTCGGGTGTCATTAAAAAGACCAGGGATTTAACTGGATGTTCAAATAAATGTCTAAACGTCTATTTACGAGTACCTATAGCTGCTTCTATTACCAATGTCTCTTATTATCTACTTGAAAGTTTGTCGATTGAATACCCCTCTAGATATTATTATGCAAAGCACTAACTCAGACCGATTTTGTTAGTGAAATTAAAGTTCGTATTGTGCAACTCGCATCATATAGATGTATAAGAATAAGTTATCGGTAGCATGAAGAAAAGACAAACGATTCTTAAGCAAATGGTTATGTCAAAAACTATTAAACACAACTGTCGGTTGTGTTAAAGAGTTCTATCCGTAGAGCGGTAAGATCGCTGAACGTTGGTTTCACGAACGTTGGTTTCATGACCTCAGTTCATATTCATGTGAACTGCCTAGTTGTGTGAGAATTTCCGTGTTTGTCTATGTGTAGCGTGATAAGGAGTCAGTTTTCTTTTAAAAGTCTTCGAAGAATAAATCCCTAAAATAAAATGCTTTCTTGTCTCCACAGATGCGACCGAACTAAAAAGTGCGAAACGATAATTCGTTATCATCAGGATTTGGCGTTTGTGTTTAATCTTCCCAGTGACTCTTTCAATGGGACGGCATGAAAAGTATTTTCAACTTCCTTGACGCTTTCCTGCGTGCTGCAATTGGAGGCAATTTTAGCTAGCAACCTGGAGGTCTAGAGTTTAAATCCCGGCGAGTGCATTGCACATTTTTTACGTCTCCTGCTCCAAACTAAACTGACTGATACTCTCTACAACATCTGTAAGTAAAGGAAGCACGTTTGAAAGAATGGCATTATTTTCAAACGGCTTTCAAATAGATGGAGGTAATCATGGGTTCTTTCTTTTACTTCGAAGGCAAATTGACTTCAAAGCCAAGATGAGACTTATAGTTTAAGAATCTTGATCTACTTTTAAAATTCTCATACTCAAAGATCATATTCCTCTTTGTTACAACTTGAACATCTGTTTGCCATTTTTAAATACTTGCATTATTTAATTCTTTGAAACAATTTTTAAAACGAAAAGAAAGGTACGGAGATATGCAGCAAAAAAGTAATTCCATTTGTTTATCTAAAGTTAAGCATTAAGTTGAAAGCAACAATTATTTTATCTATTTCATTATGACTGTATTTGTATTAGAATGTGATCTTCAAAACTTCCTTTTTAGCCCAAAGGGCATTAGACCAGAAGAGCTATTAATTTCGTTTTGGCATTTTGCGTTGATTCACTTTTCAAACTGTTGCCACCAATATTATAGCCGTATATTATATTTAAAGAAATTAAATAATGAAGAATCTGCATAAATGTATGTATGTTTCTCGCACTGTGATAAAGCAACGGTACCTAGAGCCATCAAATTTTGAATAACGTAATCCTTCACCGAATATGGGCATCTTTAAGAAAAATTCTAATGATATGCTCATTTTAAAATTATTTTGCGATATTGCCCTTGAATTGAATTTTATGGTTTGAGTGTGAAGAACATGATATTTAATACATAAAACGTTAAAAAAAGTCTCTTTGTGCCTAATGTAAAATCTGAAAACTTTCAGATTTTTCTTTTTTGCTTTCTGAGTAATCAGAGATAATTTATTACTAATTTGTAAACGAATTAAAAATAGCATCAAACAAGCGACTGAAGTTGATTAAAGTGTGAGTTTTGCAGGATTTTTGTCACAGTTTGTTTTTTAAACTTTTTCTAACATTATCGAAGTCTTTCATTTTAGAAACTCACATTCTCCGCTTCTTTATTGTTAGTCAGTGAATATGAAAGAATGTTTTCAGAGTTTTCGCCTCTAGATTAGGTAGCATTTTTCCTCTCTTCAAAATGTAAGTGATTAGTGCGCCAACATATTCATTTCGAATAAGGGATATGTTGAATGAAAGAATGGTATACAAGACAACATAAAAATCAGGTGTTTAAAGGTAACGGAAAGGGAAAATGAGAACTTGTTCGCACTAAGGTAAAGCTGTTGCTAAATTGTGCTAAACTGCAAAATAAATCTTGTTAAAAATACAGTGAACCATCCTGTGATAATCACAACTCTACCATTTACGCAAGGTTTTAGAGAAAAAAACTTTGGATAAGAGCATATTATTGCTACATTAACCTTACAAAAATAATCTGCAACAGAACGTCGACTTACAGAAGGTTCACTGTACCAGATATTAAAGATATGTAAATTTCTCATCTAGAATTACCTTATCAAATTATTTTCCGTAACTTTCCTTCTTTTGGCTTCCTCTCCTTAAAGGCGGTAGTCATAAAAAGTTATTATGTTTGTTAGAAATGTATGATGAATGAGAAATATATTGCTACCTATCTGACTGCATTGTGATGGGAGTATTACGAAGAGGAGAAAGCGACATAGTAGAGTCAATTATTTAAAGTAAAGAAACAATCGATAAAAAATATTAGTCAAACTTATTTTATAATATCAAACTGTTTACTGTTTCGAACAATTCCACAATACATACCGATGCTAATATATCGGCACTAGTTCTTTCAGCACGTGTTCTGTTTTGAATCTTTCATTTGGAAGCTGTGGTTACTCCAATTCATGTTCCACGGTGGCTGATCATTAAAACCACTTTTGTCCAGCTTCATGATCTCACGATCAGTAAACGCTTCCCAAAGTTTCAACTCACTAAATTTACCTCTAAAAAATTATGTTTCAAATTTAATATACCATTCAGCATTTCCCTCTAAATTACGAGTAACACACTACATTTACTATAAATATGTAACCAAATTTCTGATTCAAACTATAAATAACAGCAGTTTTGATAACATCAACAGTAACGTCAGGGAATTGTTATAATTTTTTTTGGGGGGGGGAGATTTTTTTTTTATTTTAGAGTTATCATATTTCAGAGACAGAAAAGATAAACTAAATTGCAAAAAATGCAATCAATTTATAATTTTCTGTACAAAGAATCTTCGAAAAGCGAAATCAAAGGATAGTTCACTGTAGCAGAATAATCATATGTCACTTACAAATTTACATACTACAACGTATTCTTGATTTTATGAACTCATAAGGATTACAAAATGAGTCTGTAAAATCGAAAGTTTATAAATTTGTCTAGTTTATATTTTGCCAAAACGTGTCGTTTATAAACCGTGGTCCATGTAAAAGCGACTAAGCAGTATTTCTCAAATCTTTTTTTCATTGTTAAAGGGCAAGAATGAGAGTCAAAATTTTAGATAATTTGCATCTTATTTTCGTAGTTTAGTAATAATCCTTTTGAGGATATTTCTTTAATTTGCAACATTAGCTGTCGAAAATTGTTTTACACTTTAAACTTCGATCTAAATTATAAATTGCTCTTAAGAAGCTCTATAACAAGTTTTGCTTTTCTTTAAGAACATTCTAGTATAAATTTTATGAGTTGAAAAATCACCATTTAGTAATAATTTCGAAAGAATAATTAAATTTTAAAGTAACAAATATCGCAGCGGTAGCTTTAATTAGCAGCGTTAACATTTGTACAATCTTATTTTAAGAGTAGAATCACATATTTTCTTGGAAGTTAATTTAAATGAAAACGTATTCATTAAATGTCATAAAATGGTTGACTTATACCTTAAGCCTAAAAACAGGAGACAAATTTTAATTTTGGCAAACGGGATTCCAAAACATAGAAATCGTGCTTGCTGTTGTGCACAAAAAAATAAGGATTTTCTCAGATTTGAAATATATAAAAATAATTGCAGTCTAAAAACTTCAAATTATAATCTAAAATCTCGAAGAATTTTACTATTCAACTTTCAAAAGTTAAAAAAAAAATTAAAATATAAACGAATACAAATAAATTCGAAAATTCCGAAAGATTCAGATTTTAGTATCGCACTAGAGGGCTTGTTAAAGCTTTGATGCCGCTCCAGAGCGTTTATTGAAGTTTTGGTATGGTCTCGTTGAACTCACTGTTAAACAATCTGTTCTTGTACCCACTCTTTCTAACAAAATATTCTCTCTTTTAAATTTTATTATTAACCATCACTTTCTTCACACTTATTCCACATCAAACTCATCAGTGAACCATAAAAAGTTTTTAAATTCTCGATTAAGTATTAATTGTTGCCTTTTCATTCTTTTCTAAACTCATCATATTAATTTTCACTTTTCTCAGAAACATGAATTACAGAACTTTTTTGCATTTTTGATATTAACCTTTTGTGTTTATTTATTCAACTTCACTTTCTTCGCCCTTGCGCCACATAAAATCCAACAGCAAAACCACAAAATACATAAAAACAGCATGTCTTTAGAATTCTTGATAGAATGTTAAGTGTCACCATGCATTTTTTTTTATATCGGCTGTACTATTTCTTTAAAAATAATATATGGCTATAACATTTGGGGCGAAGTCTTTTTATTTCCAAAGTGACATGGAGACAAAAGTGACAGGATCGAGGAAAAAAATAAGATAACTGAAAAGTACAAAACTCACCAAGTTAAAAAGAATTAAAAGATATTGCTACACGGAATTAATCTGTCCGATGTTCTTATACCTCACCAGTCGTCGAGTGGTTTTAAGATCTCTAAATACTGGTAGTTCGACCTGCTTGGGATTCGAAACCAGGCGGAAGGGCTGGCTGTATGTTTTGATTTTGTGATTTTGTTTTCTATGTGTAAGATGAGTACCACTCAACTTATTTCAGAAATTCCTCCTTTTAGGCAGATCCCTTCTTTTAGGCCTAGAGGATTTGGGTTTTTTTGGCCACATATACTGATCTAGATTGTACTAATGAACTTGCTGACTTCTAGCACAGGCTTGAAAGAATATCAGCGCAGAAGAACGGTGAAAATAACCTTTCATTAACTGCACTTATGAATAGAAAGTTCGTGCTTTACAATAACACCGGCAACTTGCGGTGGAAACTAAGAATTGTAACACACTAAATCCAAATCTAAAAAAAGAATAGTGCTGGTCTAACAATTTAAGTTACGACTAATCTAAGTTGACTCGACAAATCTAACAGGCGTGATAATTATTCAAAATGGCCATTTTGAATATCAACGTAACAGCAAGGTCAGAAACGAAATGTGCACTGGCTAGCGAAAACACCCTCTGAATAAACTCCTCATCCATTTAAATATCATTTCACTTAAATTTAAATTTACATCCTGGCTAGGAAATTTGAGGGGAGGCTAAAAGGTTCAGGAAATATGACACAAATTTGAATAACAGGTTAAATATACAAAGGGAAACCCTACAGGCATATTCCCTCATGATTTTGTCATATTCATACAACCTAACCTGATCTTGGTATTCTCCAGTTTGACATGAGAAACAATTTTAGGTTAAAGGGTTACGATAAGCTACTTATGTAATACACAGCCTGAGAAATTAGTCACAGACCGTGAAATCTTATATTAATATGAGCTGTTATAAATGATAGAGAAAATAGAAAAAAATTGTTATGATATTATTTCACTGCAAATTAACACTATGTTCATTTATTTCAGAAATACAAATTTCATTATTCAAGATACTTATTTCACAAGAGCCCATATGAATTAGGACAAATAATTCCCTCAAGAGTAAAAATATTTCAGTTTACCAACAGGCAGAGTCTCTTATCTCAGGTGAGTTATCTTAAGGTGAGTCAGGTGAGGCACTTGCCTCAGGTGAACAAATAGAAGGGGCGCCAAATTAGCTATTCGATCAAAAATACAGAAATTTATTTTTAACTTTATTTCGGAATACCGCAGTGAATATTAAAAGAATTTTGTATTATAAACAATCCAGCTAAAAAAATTAAAAATAAAAACTAAGAAATCTCTTTTGATTTTCAGTTTCTAACTGGTAAACAATTAATGTCATTAGATTTAAGTAATTTAAAGGCAGCGGCTTATGACTTAGCACTTAAATATCTGAATGATATGAACGCTGAAGAAATTCAGTCAGAAATATCTAGTTTTAAAAACCATACTATTTCAATAATTCTGGATACAGAAGTAGCTACAAGCTTAGAACTTTTAAAAATAATTCACGGTTATAATTTAGTTCAGTCCTATCCGAATTTGGAAGAAGCGTTAAGAACTTTTCTAACGTCGCGAGTTACTGCAGCTAGTGGCGAAGGAAGCTTTAGCGAACTTAAAATAGTAAAGAACTATATGAGATCTTCACTAGGCCAAGAAAAACTTTCAAACGTGGCCATTCTCTCTGTAGAACATGAGCTAAGCAATCAAATAGATTTTGAAACAATTATTGATGATTTTGCTTCTTTAAAAACAAGGAAAATTAAATTATAAATATGCTTGTAACTTTTATGCCATAAATTTTTGAGCAGGTGTTTTATTTATACTACTTAATATTACTTGCCATTTTTCAACAAGCGTATTTTTAACGATTTCCATTTCAAAATTGTTAATCATTATATACGTTTCACTTTGTGGAATATACAAAATTATAATTAAATATTACTTTAAGAGTTATTGTATTTTAACTTGAAATAGATACTTTTAATGAGCATAAAATATATATAGTTAATTTGCTCTATATGTATGATTATATGTATATAGATGCAATTATGCATATACATATATATTTTGCGCGTGTTTGTATAATGTTATGTTTTCAAATATCATTTAGTATTATTTATTTATTCTCCCCCCTCACAAATAAGTAAATAAATAAACTTGCATTGTATACAGGGGCGCACATTTACCATTTTGCCTCAGGTGAAAAAATGTTTTGCTCTTAGAGCTTCTCTGCTCTAGAAGCCAAACAAATAGCCCCTAAATATTCGATTACTTCGTTAGTTTCCCATGCAAGACAATTCACTCGATTCTTCTGGGTATCTATTCACCTAACCTTCAACGGAGAGGAGAAGGGTGTCACGTGGGAAGTCGTCAAACATAAGCTCCTTAGCGCTACCAATATGTCTACAGAAAAAGAACATTTTTCCAATCCCTCCATCCCCAGCTTTAGCTTGGAATTTTATCCAATACCCTGTCATCCAAATTGAAATTTTCATTCTCGTAGGTAAAACCAACATGTTCTTATTTGTTAAGTCATTGAAACATCTTGACTTCTAAACCTTTAGTAACGACTTAACGTAATTACGAACACAACGTAACAAAACGAAACAAAAATAAAAGTGGAAAGGAGTTAAAGTGGCTCATATTTTTAAGAGATATATAATAATACTAGTCTTACATCACTACACTTTTAGGTAATTAATTTTCTAGGCTTTATTACTGGTGACTTAGTAACTCCATCATAAGGACATGTTATTAATGGAATTATTGTCGTTATTATAGTCATTACCATCATTTTATGACATAATTTCTTCATTCTTGATGTGGGAAACTAACATCTACTGTCCTTATTTTTAGAGTTATTAATTTATTTGGGGTTTAGCTTATTGTTATGTGAAAACTTTTGTTTTCTTTGGGAGGTCACCCCGTTGAAAATTAGTAAAATGTTACCCACATGGAAAAAAATATTGAAAATAGACTAAGATAAAAATATGCCCCTTTCCATAGAGATTAGATCTTCAGTCTAAAACGTGTCCTTGAAAGTTGCGATGGAACTTTTCTAGTTTCAAGTATAGCGTGGGCAAAAAAGATGTTACCAACTTACCGTAAATGTCAATTTAAAGAGAGGTTGGATAATAGGTTTTATATCTTGAAAATTATTATTGGAAATAAAATCTTGTTAGCACGTATAGCGCTGATATTATCAATATGATTTCCTTTCTTCACGATCTCTCGAAATCACGCCTCATGATTTTCGTCTGTGTGAATGGTAAAAGACCGTATTTATTCTAAGAAACTTAGAGATTTTACAGACTTTTCAACGGATTTGCAGCGTGACTGGACTGTGCTAGTCGTTGTATGTTACCATGCCATATAGAGTTTGATCCAGCGTTTCCATATGTCCATCGAGAAATGTGATGACCAGACTGGAGTTGCTTAATCAGCTGAAGTGACACGGCATGTATCCATGTGATACTTCCGTGTTACTGTATGTCCACCTATATTCATAGGTAACTTACATTAAAAATTAGTATATCTATTTAAACAGAAACATCGTTGTGCCCATCCTGTAATACTTGCTTTTTGCGGGCTGGCGAATATTACTATTTCTACATGAGCTACTAAACTGGACTATATCTACCTATAAAGCAACACAATATTTCGGTAATTCTTAAGAAAATCTCAATTTTGTGCATTCATAAATGAGTGCAGCTGTTTTATATTCGATTTGTGTATTGTACCGAATTTAGTACATAGTGTAGCACAAGCATACGTATTAAAAGAAAGACGCTTTAGACGTCTGCTTTAGATATCTTAGTCTGTTCTCTTTTCATACGTTGCCAAAGTTCACAGCTGCAGATGGTTTATGCTGTATTTCTTATTTGAGACATGTTAAATGGATAACAAATAGGAGTGAGACATTGTAAGTAATTAAGGATTTTGAAACATGGCCGAAAACTCTGGATGTATGTGAGGACAAGAGGGTCCGAAATTTCAAAGCTGTAGCGGTCGCTATTTAGTGTGCCCAGAGTGTGTATTAGGAGGATGCGGAAGTAGAATTTAATGGTATGCCAAGCTTTCAGTTCAAGTAACGGACCAGTATGAAGAGCGTAATAAAAAGTCATGATGTGTGTTAAAACGGTGGTACAAAAAATTGGGAAACCATAATCGAGGTACTGTAAGGAGAATCGAGATCTGTATCAAAAGATAATATCACGTTATTTGCTCGTCCATGTTCCGCGACCAACGCGCCATTGCAGCTGCATATGCCCATGATGTAGAGAAAAGTGCAATCGTAACATTCGGCGCCTTGCAAAACACCACAGCTTCTTCATGCACAATCGTATGGTAAAACGTGGTGTAGGTTATTGTTCAACAGTCCCTAATTCTTGGGACAGAGTGCTTGATGTTGCTGTGCTATCCATTATTGCTTTACAAATACAAATGCCCTACGGCTTGTTCTTTCGTGAGATTTTGATTATAAATAAAATTAATGAAGCATTCAAATATTCTCAAGAATATAATAATTTGTAAACGTTTCAATTCCAGAATGATTTTAACTTATTTTTCCGCACTTAAATAGAATCAAACTAAAATTTGTATTTTGGTTGAATGTATCTGACATTTTATATATATATATATATATGTCTAGCAGTAAAACAAAACTAAAGGAGTACACTAGATTTGATGAATAATTTGGTGCTGCAAAACGTTTAGAGCGAGGAAGGCAAAAACATGAATTACAATGCTTTCAGTTTAGGTGAGTTGTTTCAGAACTATAAATATTATATAAATAATATCAGATATAAATAAGGAGCATTTCAGAAAAACACTTAAATGATTATAAATCTGGAAAGCAAGTAAGGAAAGTAATTGCAAGCATAAACATATATTTATAATGGTTGAAACAATTCCATCTAGTAATATACTTTTTGTAATATACACATCATAGCGATTCACCAACCAGTACTGCCGTGATTCCTTCTTAATAGTCATTTTGATTTTCTTTAAATCATTCAACTTCTGGTAAGTAATTTTGATTAAGAACAAACTGTTTTTGCAGCATTAACTCGAATCTTAGTAAGTTCATCTTAAAATCCTCGTTGCATGTCTATTGACTGTGACTCCTTCTAAAACACTACACCTTGCTGTTTCATTTTCATGCAGCACAGTATAAAACTATTTTTTTTAAATTAATTTAAATAAAATCCGTATTCTGACATTCTAGAATAAAGCGCAAGCTGCAAATGGTAAATTCTGAACTTGAGCGGAGGATGCGCATTTTAACACTCCCGAACAAAGCGCAAAATGCAAATGGCAAATTCTGAACCTGAACGGAGGAATAAAAATTCCGTGCCTTGCCACCTGATATTTGAAAAGAATCGGAGTTGTGTTTCATACTTTTCTAATTTGTCATTTGGCATTCTATAGAAAGTCTAGACAGTGTAAAAAATGTTTAATCCTTTCATACGTTGCCGGGCAGTTTTCTGCAATCTATAAAATGCCTGGATATTCTATAGAATTCCGGATTTCATACTTTGCCGGTAACATATATGTATAATTTTTATGTATTGGTACCACATTCGTTTTCTAAATAAACCGAAATTATCGTCTTAAGATACTGATAGATTGCTACTTTGCTAGAAGCTGCAAGACTGCTGGTGATCACCAAAAACAAATGTACACTTTTGAAACTCCAACTAAATAGGAAATAAAAATGTGTTTTAATGTTTTTCTATATCACTTAAAATAGTGTCAAGTTTCATTCAATATTATACTTAATGCACTCGTATATACTATCGAGTGAAATTAGACATTAAATTGGAATTTGTAATATTTAATTCAAAACTCAAAACGTCTAATTATAATATATTTTATTGAATCTGCGAACAACTTTTAATTGTAATACTAGACATAAAATTAATACAATTGCATACCTTGACAAATTATCTTCTCAAGAAAAAAAGGTTTAGTATTGTTCAAAATAGCTTTTGTAGCCTGCATTAAAAATTAAAAGTCTTTCAATTCATCGAATAAAATGAAAATTCTTGAGTGTGAATTTTTTAAACTAAATTTTAACATAAAACAATAATTTTGCAGCACTACTACAAATTTTTACTTCTAATGCCAAACAATTAAAATGCATGAACTAATATGCTAAAATCTTCAGAGAAGGGCAATAAGTATAATTAAAATGAAAAGAGTTATAAATATACACGCATTCGTGATAATAATAAAATAATTTTAAAGTAATTTTTTAATAAATAAATAATACAAATGATAAATAATTTAATTAATATAATTTAACATTGAGGTGATGAATAACTCTCATAGAATTTAATAAATATTTTTAACTAGATATTAAAACAATGGCATTTTTATGAAGCAATTTATTCATTATACTTAATATTCTATTTTCAATACATAAAATTTCTTAATGAAATGCATAAATCTGCAAGAAATATGAGCCGTAAAGGCTAAGCAAATTGATGTATTATCGTATATTTATTCGAAAATAATATACTCTGTATGTGCCAAGAGCCGAAAATTTACTACATTGTTAAATATTTCTCACGCTAAGAGGCAAATAATTGTAGAAAAACACGTTTCAGAGCAATACACAATCGTGACGTAATTAGAAAGTTACATACAAAGGATCATGAGTTAAATTATTTATTTCTACAGCTGAGTGCTAACATTCAGAACCGAACACTTGTATTTAATGGCGATGTCTTTTAGTTTTCTGTAGAATTTTCTACACGACAGGAGACAGTCTCTAAAAGTAGGCTGAGATAGAGAAAATCAAAAAATTTTAGAATTCTGCCTAGTGTCTATCAGAATTCTTGACTATTTCTTGGAATGGAATGGCCATTTTGGGCGAAGGATTCCAAAGCACCCCACGTCCAGCACGCCAAAAGCAAGACCAATCAACCGGCACTACCGAATTGATGTTTATGGCGCCTTTTACTATCAAGCGAAAGCAAAGCCTGGCGTAACTTGTCCTTCCCATTATCAGCCTCACAGCAAAAGAGATCGTTGCGTTTTAGTTTATTTCTTTCGACCGATTCTTTTCTTGCTTGTAGTATTTTTCTTAAAAGAGTTATGTTCTCTGCTTTGTTCCTCAAAGCTTTAGATATTTTGTTTCTTCTCTGTTTGCTTTCTTCACCTCAGAAGTAGACTTTTGTGAGATTTTATGGTTCTTACAGTGTACAGTTTAAATTTTTTCTACAACGCTTAAATATTTTGAGACGAATAAACTTAAAGTTTAGTGAATAGATTAAATTTACTCAATTTCATTCAACATTTTCTCTCTAGAAACTTTTTCAATTCCAAATTATTATTAATTTTGTTGTAAAGTAATTAAAGGCATTAATTTCATGTTCTCATATTGCCATAACAGTCAACAAATTGATTCTTTCAGGTATTCCATGTTGTAATCGAAATGAAAGTAATGTTTCAAGATTCCATATTCTTTTTCATCTTTCATAAATAGATTATAATGTAAAACTGAGGTAAACGGAAAGTTCCTGACCAAATACTACTTCTGTTGTTGTCTAAGATTTTCAATCTTTTAAAATATTAATTAAAAAGGTGGTGATGATGCGTAACATAACTAAACCAGCATGGCTAATTAAAATGCTAAATTTTGGAAGGACGCAAATTTCTTTATAATGAAATTTAGTTAAATAACAAAAATAAAATACCAGAAAAATGTTGCCACTTTCTTGGAATGATGACCAAAGCATCTTATGAAAATCACTTTGACATATAAAAAGAAAGAAGAAATAACTAGTTCTAAAGCAAAGCATTAACAACTCACATATAGTTCCCCTTCTCCAGTCTAACATTGCTGCTTTTATTTTTATGAAACATTTAGTTACACACTAGCCTTCATTTCAGTTATTTTATTTATATTTACGTGCATTCTTCTTGGGAAAACCAATCTCTATCTTGCACCACACAACGGCTTTTTAAGCTTATAACGTAAACTGAAATACACTCATGTCCATAAATTAAGGATAATGCAAAATCAGGCAAAGGAAGAGTTAGAAGAAAAACAAATTTGACTTATTTGTAAAGCTTATTTATTAAAGAAAAGGTAAAGAGCAAAAAAAGATGCTATATGTTTGATATTATTAAAAAAAATTAGCGAATTTTTCTCTCTGGAGCAAATTACAAAAAACATCTATTTACAGAAAAGCAATATTACATGATTGGTATGATTGTTAATACATTTCATGTCTCCCAGACGATGAAATACAGTCCGTACAACGCCTAGGCATGCTGAGTATCAAATTATCGATCTGATCTTAGGGGATATTACACCACTCAAAAAGCAATGCTCTCCGAAGTTCTAGTAGACATGTAGGAGGAGGTTGACGGGCTGCAACTCGTCGGCCAAGCATGTCCAACGTACTGTACTGGATTCAAGTCCGCTGAGAATGCTGGCCAGTCCATACGGGTGATATCCTCCGATTGAAGGCATTCGCTTACGATGTTTCCACGGTGAGGAAGGGCGTTGTTATCCATAAACACAAATTGTGCACCCCGAAACAAACATACATGTTGTTTCAGGATGATGTCCCGATAGACTTGGCTTGTCATGGTTCCAATTTGAACATGCAGATCAGTTCTGGAGCCCAGAATAATTCCACCCCAAACGAGCACTCCTGAACCACCGTAACGGTGTCGTTCAATGATGTTTTCTTGGTGGTAACGGGTACCTGGAGCTCTCCATATGAAAGTCCGGCGAGAATCAGACTGCAAGCTAAACCTGGACTCGTCGGAAAACATCACACAAGCCCACTGTTGCGGTGTCCACAATGCATGCTCTCTACTCCAGGCTAACCGCAGGCGACAGTAAGTTGCAGTAAGTGGAACGCATCTGACTGGTCTACGAGCATATAGAGCAATCTGCCCTAAGCGTCTGTACACGGTCTGCCTTGAAATGGTCATACCAGTGGCTGAAGAGAGCTGACGAGACAGGTCTGAGGATGTGCCCCGCCTGTTTCTTTTGGCAGTAACTGCCAAATACCGGTCCTCATTCGGCGTTGTAACTCTGGGGCGACCTGTACTGTAACGTCTACTCACATTACCATCATCTTGGAATCGTTGCCAAAGCCTGGAGATGACACTCTGGGGAATTCCAAGTTCGTCTGATACTTCCAGTTGGGTACGCCCACATTCCAGACGGCCGATAATTCTACCACGTTTAAAAATCATCCAAATGCGTCCTGTGTGTCATAACTATTCGGTTAGTGCACTGAAATGCTTATAAAGCGCCTGAGAACAATTTTACTTCTTTGCCTGTATTCCTTATATATCACTCTCTTACACTCTCGTCATTGTAACGTACCATCGGTGTCATCTGGTTACTTCCTGAAATTTGCATATGATTCTTGATGATGTGTGTAGGGATTTTACAGGTGATATATTTATTTTAGAGTTCGATTTCCGCGTGACTCCGAATTATCCTTTATTTATGGACATGAGTGTAGAATCTCAAGGAATCTATCATTGGTAATAGTTTAGGGATGCCATCCATTGAAACAATCCATTCTTAATATTCATTTTAGGATTTGCCCAAATTTTGAAAGTTTGATGTATGTGACATTTGGATCACCTTGTGTAAATCAATCTATCCAACAGAATTAACCTATGACGGATATAAGAAAGAAATACCGAAAACTACTTAAAGATGGTTGATGATACATTACAAAAAAAGAATAACATGACATTTTATAGTTCAGCTTAAACTGAACAATTCGTATTGCCAAAAGATTTCATTTTCTGAGTGAAATAACTGAATAAAATCGTATTTTCTGATCAGAAAATTCCAACTGAGGCAGAGCAAAAGTTTTTCTTATGATCTCTCATGATCAAAGTGGAAGAGTTGAAATGGAAATGAAACGGAAACCATGTTCATGTAAGTAACTAACTAACTAATATTTATTTCCACTTCTGCAATTTAATATAACGATAGGGCTCTTACCCATTAGCTCGTATCCTACCTATTGGGCGGGAGGTTTTGACTAAAAGAATCTCACTCTGCGATTTACAACGGCCCGTAGCCTTTGCCAACCTATAACCCTAGCGGGTAGGCGGCCTTCTCAAAAAGGAAGACAGCTACCCATAATACAGGAATAATTTATTTACAATGTAGGTAAGAATATTTAATCATAATACTGATTAATATGTGTTCTTTAAAAGTTTCACTAAACGAGCTTATGGAAATAATAGCGGAATGCAGCTATGCATACATGCATTTAATTCCGAGTGCGAAGTATTTTCAAGACGGAGAGTGACATTATGTCATGTCTTCAAAAAGTGTGAACATTAATTCTCTAGAAAATGCTATATAAGTATTATTAAGGATTTGTCAAGATACTTATAAATAATCAGGCCCTATAAAAACAAAACTTTAATTTGTGTTTTAACTTGAGATGATAACAGGTTTTTAAAAATAAAGAATAAAAAACAAATAGCTAAAATCATAAAAAGACTTTCCCGACGCATGAACTCTTAGCGGCCTATCCGCTCAACCAATCGAAATGAAATTTCAGATGTCTCTGTTCGTCTTTATACACTCCAGGTTGTGATAATTTAAAATAATAGAGCTCTCACTGTTACGGTTTCAGTTAAAAAAATTACGAAAATAAATTTATTTCTAAATCTATGCACTTGTAATTTTCTCGCACCAATTTAGTTTTAATTTCCGCACATGAAAAGAATTTTGTGTGAACTATATCCATCATTGACTTTTCCATCATTGAAAAAAAATTAGTATTCATGCAAGGGTATCAAACCATTTTTTTATTAAGAAAAGTTGATCTTCTCTAGTTTCTTTCCTTCTTAACCAGTGCGACAAGTTTGAAAAGTAAATATTTTCGACTAAACCCTGAGACGCCAAACGAAACTAATAAAAAGATGAATGCCTTTTAAGATAGCGTCTTTAAAATAAAGTTTGCTAACGGAAACGCCTGAAATGGTATACTTCATTTATTTTTTATACAGGTGTTATAGATTCAAAGTCTAAGCAACGAAAAGAAACGAAGTTCTGATTGAAATAGTAATACTTAACAAACTGTTGCGGGTAATATAAAAACTGCATCCGGAAACAATGAAGACCATACTCTATAGGAAAAATAGCGCCAAAATTTGAAAAGTATGTCTTCCATACGTCAAAATAAGTTCGATCAAGAATTGAATTTTGTTGCACGATATTGTCCTTGTTTTCTGAGTAATTATTGTCAAACTAAAAAGAAGAACATTACTAAAAACACTTCTTAACTGCCAAATTTGGCAACTGAGGATTAAGATCTTATAGAGCAGTAAAATTTCGTCTTCATTTTCATAGCATTTTCTGCATTTAAGAAAACGTTACGAGAGATTTACTGGAATAGTTGATTTTTATGGATGTATTCAAAAACTGTATTAATGTGCCAAGAAGTAGATAGAAGTAGACAAAGTAAATTTAATACATGAAAACATAAGCAGCGATAACGTTAAACTTATTTCTATTTCTTTTAATGATCTTAAAATCTTGAATTTTGTGATTTCAGACATAAAACTTTGTAAATGCATTGCATATCACTTAATATTCATACACGAAAGTATTTGAATGAGATATAGCGCGTTAATATTTAGTAAAATTTGAAAATTAGTCCACTTCGATAAGTTTAGAAAGATAGTTTTTAAATCAGAAATGTATACAATTTTCCCAAACTTGTTCATGCTATAATTTCGTAATGATGTGTTTAAGTAAGATCAGATTCAGATATTTAGTATAAGCAAGAAACTTTCTGCGGGCTGTTACATAATTATCAGTTTACACAATTTTATTGCTGCGTAATAGACTTAATATTTCTCTAGTTAATAACTGGGTAAAAGATGAAACTTCTGTTTCAAATGATTACAAATATCAGTCATTACTACAACCCTCGAATTAATAAGTAAGCGATTATTTATGACTGTTATATTCTTTAAAATGGAATATTTTATACATGAGAAGGATAAGTTCATTACTTCAACAGCCACATTTGTCCAAGATGAATATAACGAATTAGAATTTAAAGGCACTCCAAACGTTTTTATATTTACATAACCAATGTATCAATACAAATAAGTGCTTATTTTCAATTTGTTCTTACACTTCACTATTTATTTATAATGCTACCTTTGACTCGAAAACGCCTTTAACTAAAAATCTGGAATAGAAGTCAAATTTGTAATTTGAAGAAATGTTGCTGAATAGAATTAGTTTCTGTCCTGGTTTTAATTATTTTGTTTTAAAATGCGTGTTATACCCAGAAAATAGCTTAAAAATTTAATGCGCTGTTTTGATAGTAAAATAAGAACAAATATCACGAAATTTTAATTAGAATATTGATTTTGAACTTATTAAAAAACTTGAAGTAAGGTGAAATGTGTCAAACCCGTCAGTCATATCACAAGCACAAAAGAGAATGCTATTGCAATAGGAAAATGCATATGAGTAGAAACGCTTATATTACCTCAGATTATGCTGAAGACGTCTCTTGAACGCATTGAAGATTATTTGAGGGTAGATCAACTACGTTACTTATAATCACTTTGTCTTCAGAAAGCAATTTTATTGGTGAAAGAACCACGTTCTCATTGATCAGCTAAAAGAGTCATGTAGAATAGGGTAAATATGTACTAAAATTATAATAATGAGAAGAGCCGAAGTGCTTGAAAGATTTTTATTGCTGATAAAATGCAGTGATGGGAGATTCGAAATTTTATTAATAATGTACCGTCAACGCAAACAAAAGTAAAAACTGGGAGGAAAATGCACCGACAAAAAAATGATCCCATCTTTTGTTTTTAAATGTAGCTAGTTTCTATATATGAGAATGAAGATGTATATTAAATTTACAGCAGAATGGTAGACAAGTGTCTACTTATTCACAGTTTTGGGCAAGGTAAAAAAGTGACTCAAAAGGTGTCCCTGAAGACTACATTTAAGTATAAGTAATATTAATAAAATCAAACATTCTTAGTAAATTTTAACGCTCGTTGCCTTTACGAGAATGATCTAATCAACTAAATTATCTAATTAACTAATTAACTGGTACAACTGTTAAGTTTATCGATGCAGGAGACGTGAAAAATTGGCAACGCCGTCGCCAGTATTCGAACTTAAGACTTCCAAATTACAAGTCAGCGATAGTTTTACAAGAGTATGCGGGAAGGAGGAAAAGAGTACATAAACGCTTTACTCGAACTGGGGAAAAAAATTCGTTTGGAAGTCGAAATTTCTGCTTATGAAAGGGAAAATTTCTTGAAATATGACTACCTTATTTATAAAATTGCGCTTGCCTCTCCCTTAAGCCGTTTTTCAATAGAACACTGCCATAAGGAGATTATAAAGAATTTATTTCACTTAGTGTTATTTAAAATTATACAACTATTTTAAAAATATTACATATGTTTAAAGGCTCCAACATTTAAAAGCTGTAAAGCCATCTAAATGTTAAATGGTTGCTATAATGTATATTCGTTTAATAAATTCATACAAATTACATTTGTGAATGTCTATAAAAATATTTCTTGAAAAATCATAATACATTAAAAATAAAATTTAAACCAACTAATTCGAAGTAGAAAATTTCTAAAACCATAGAAACAAGTATAAAAATGTTGTACTACATCTCAGCGAAAAGGAAAATAATTGGAAGAAAGAATCGTTAATTTCAATCTTTCCTCTCTAGAACACATATTTAACATGCATTTCTTCTAGTTGCAAGTAATTTCTAATTTACAATTCTGGTCGCTTGAAACCTAGTGAAGACTTTTCAGTTTTCCCTTGTTCCTAAATTTAAGCCTTGTTTTGCATACAGAGCAGAGCTTTCAAGCTTCAATATCAAGAATAAATTATGTTTCTTTTGATTATGAAAGGGGTTTGTAGTTATTAGATAGGATAATCTTCTACGAAATTTCTGAAAACCTTTTTTATTAATTTTATGCATCTGAATATCTAATACGTAAATAAGTAAATTTGCTTGTATATTACTTGGGTTTCTTCTTCTTTTTATTAATATTCAACTGGTACATAATTACAATATTAATTATTTTCAATACGTAATATATATGCGCGAGCGCGCGTGTGTGTAATACTTAGAATTTATTTACGCAGCTTAGATCTATTTTTACGCATAGGAACTTGGCATATAAGTGTTCGTAGTCATGCAGATTTAACACTACTTTATTTTTGCGATAACACATTCTTACCTTTAAGCGCGGTACGTGTAATACACGCGCCCTTAATTATCACGTTTCAGCCTTTGTTTAAAACAAATAATGTTTACTGCTCATTTTCGATTTAAAATTATTTGTTTTAAACAAACATGTTTAAAACAAATGATTTTAAATCGAAAATGAGCAGGAAGCAGCAGCGTCCTGAGAAAAAGAGGAGCGAAAACGAGCATGCGAAGAGTACAGCATAAAAATGTCGGTTCAAAATTATTTAGGTTTTAATAAGTTTTATTTTCATCGGTTAACTTTAAATTTAGATTCCCAAATCTGAAACTATTACTGTCTGAAGCTTCATTAGTATCTACGTTAACGATGTTTTGGGAGAATCACACTAGAAGGATTACTTTTGATACTATAGAACGATTTATTAGAGGCAGTTACTATTTTAGGACAGAAAGGGGATTTTTATTTTATGTACAGTTATTGCGTAATATAATTAGCATATTCTATACCATTAATATAATTTCTGACATAGTGGTGAATAAAAATAAGATTCGACTATCATTAACCTTTATATTAGAATTGTTTAATTAATAAATTTAACTCTAACATTAAATTAAATTTTTAATAATATTAAATTAATTTTTTTAATCTAATGTAATTAAAATTACAAATGATGTGATTTCATTTTAATTGAAGCTGCAATTTTTTATATAAAATTAGTCTAACTGGGTACAGAAACAAAAGTATGTTTAGTAATATTCAGTCTTGAATCATTGATTATCTCTAACGCAATACCTTCTAAATAATTGCTAGCAAAATATTACTCACAGCGGATTAATTTATATACAAGTCGAAAATGGATCTGTCCATTAAAAAAATAATTCTGCATTTCTAGTAAAGTACCTAATCTATCCCCCCTGCCCCGAAAAAGAAAAAAAAATTATGTGGAATTAAAAACAACCATTAAAATTTTTCAAGAAAAGAAGACGTAATATGAATAGCAATACAAGTATGCCAAAAAATGCCAGACAGTTACCAAAAAATTATAATAAAGTTAAAAGCAAATGTTTGAAGTAAAAGATTTTAATGTATACGAGGAGTAACGCTAACGTAATAGAGCTGTCTTGACTCATTCTGTAGAAAGATCAGGTATTAAGAAATCTGTGGGACTTAATATACTTTAAAAAGAAAAGGCTTATCAGTTCAGTTCCAACTAATTATTTCCACATTCATTAATATAAATGGTGTCAATTTACAGATCATCACTTGATATTTCGTAGAGAGCTCTGATGTGAGCTTATATACACTGCTCGACATTGAAAATGCAACACCAAAAAGAAGTGGTCAGAAAGTGATGAAATTTGAAAAAAAGAGACAGCAAGCAGCATTAAGTGATCTTTATTTCAAAATGATAGTCAGAATACAGATCGAGAACGGCGTCGGCTCAGTAGGATGTAGGACCACCGCGGACAGCGATACACGAAGAAACACGTCTAGGCATAGAGTCAATAAGAGTGCGGATGGTGTCCTGAGGGACAGCTTTCCATTCCCTTTCAACCATTTGCCACAGTTCGTCTTCTGGAAGAGGCAGGGACAGAGTCTGCAAACGGCGTCCAATCACATCCCACACATGTTCGATTGGAGACAGGTCAGGAGAGTATGGTGGCCAGGGAAGCATCTGTATACCTTGCAGAGCATGTTGGCAGATGCGAGCACTGTGCAGTCGGGCGTTATCCTGCTGAGTATCGTTAGGCCGTCATAGTGACCTGCAATCGTAGGCAATAGCGCCCCAAACCATTATGCCACGTTGTCGCGCGGTGGGGCGTTCCACAGTTACTGCCAGATTAGATCTGTCTCCACGTCGACGCCACACACGTATGCGGCGACTGTCACTGGATGAACAGAAGTGTCACTCATCTGAGAACACGATGTTTCGCCATTCTGTCATCCACATCGCTCCAGTCCGGCACCATTCTAAACTTTGGCGTCTATGCTGTGGGGTCAATTGTAGCCTTCTCAACGGACGCCGTGAGTCTGGCTGCACTTGCACCCCTCCTTCTTCCCACATTCCCTTGTTCCAACCATGTTCGCCATACCGATGCACTCGCATCCATGTGGGCATCAGCTGCAATTTGACGTAAGGACCAACCCGCCCTTCTCAGTCCGATCACATACCCCTCGTAAAATCGTCTATCTGCTGGAAGTGCCTTCGTTGACAGCAGCTTGGCATTCTCTCCTATTACGCGTATCCTCCGGGACAAAAACCAACTTTCTTCGATAATTCTTCTGGCAGAAATAATGACACGAATATTGCTCATTCTGCGCGTTCCTTCCCTTATATCTTACTTCACGTGCGTCGGAGAGTTGCGCATTTCACATCATTCGCATAACTCAGTGACGTGCGTCTGCTCTAAAATTTGCATAAATTTCTGACCGCTCCTTCTTGGTGTTGCATTTTCAGTGTCGAGCAGTGTATTTTATAAGCAGAAATGGTTTTGTTAATGTCTCTTACATAATATGAAACTTATGCGTCTTCAAACCCAGCTTTGCGAATGCGCTTATGCCAGTCGACTCTTACCTTACGAACGCCAAGAGCGCTACCTATACTTTTGTTGGTATGATACTGCGTATTACAAAAAAAATGGCATTTTATGGCCTCAAAAAGCTTGAAACAGAGGTTTTGCTATTTAAATAGAATGCTAGTTTCAACGTCGCTTGCATGCAGTCTAGAACAAAAAACATAATAACTTCATCCGACGCTGGCATTGCTTCTGGCTGAATTCTAGTTTGATTTGATTTTAACATATCAAAATTAGTGGCAATAGTAGATATACTTTGAATACTGTTACAATATTACTCTTAAAACAACTAATTATTTAACATTCTTCAGTTTCCTATAGCCTATTTCCTTAAGAGTTCTAGATTTAACTTTAAGATATACAGACAGTTGAGAGTTTATAGAAGACGGAGGCACCAACACTAAGAGGTTAGGTGGTATTGTCTCTAGTCCAGACATATCTAGTTTTAGGAGATACCTGAATTAATATTGTAAGATATTGTTGCCGTTATGGTTCAGGACATAATCATGATATTTTTCAGATACTCACATGACTTTACAGCAGAATATACACTTAGGATAGTACACGCAAATACACATTACAAAGACAATATTTTACAAATGCACATCGTGGAATCGATAATCTGGGCGATTCCTGTCACCTGATGACGTTTTACCATCTGTGTATTATTACCGAGTAGTTTAAAATGGTGTTCTCTGGTAAGTGAATAGATGGTAAGGTAATGGTCTGGGTTATTAATCTCTCAACAGACACAGAGGCCAGTGTTGCTGACGCTACGCTTTTTAAAATATTCGGAAAAGGGACAGATCCTATAATAGATCTTTTCAATTGCAGGGAAGTGATATTCCGTTTGTCGTCTACTTTTGTGATGCAGTAGCATGTAAGGTAGCCTTGCTCACATTCATCCCACTGTGTTTGTTATTTGATTTGTGCTTTGCTTTTCAGTTGTTTCTTCAACTATGAGGGTGGCCAATTGCTGGTTGGGAATATTGAATACTTCCTAATGTTGCCTCCTTTGTTAATTTGTCAGCAGTTTCGTTTTCACTCGTCCCAGTATGCGCTTTCACAAGGAGAGCGTGATAATATGATGTTGTTGCCTTCGTAAGTCTATCTGGAGTTCCGTACGTATAGCGGATGTGTGGTGATATTTGAATATGGACAAAATTACCAACATGCTGTCTGTGTGAATGGTGATGTCCTGTAAGTGTTACTGAATGATGTACCAGGTAGCTCTGGAAATAGCTACTGCTTCTGGTTAAAACGCGGTGATATTATTGCTTAGCTGCTGATTTCCGTAGGCATAAAGTTTCTTCTCCATGCTGAAGAGCTAGTGGGAAGCCAGCTTTGTATTCCATGCATAAGCTATTCGCGTATATAGTCGGAATGTTGTTTCTGAGCATCTTACGATGCTGCAAATATATGTTTATACCTTGCTCTTTAAGTGCTGGGTGCACATATAGAATAGTCGCTGTTATTTCATATTTATTTAGATAATGCTACTCATCGAAGAAGCTTGTGGGAGTGAGAAGATGAAATACTGCTCCGATTACTGCTTCCTGTTCAAGACGAATATGAAATGGTGTTACACCTACCAGGACATTAACCGATGCAGTTGCTGTTGTGCAAAATGCCCTTGTTATGTTTATCGCATATGGGCGCTGGACGTTGAGGTGTTTTTCTTTCTTCCCTTTCATCAACCGGAATAGCAAATGCATCCACCCTTTCGATAAGAGTTAAGAAGAGTCGTACAAACGTAGTCCCCAATTAATTCCTTGGAACTGTCGGAGATTTTGCGCAGAGTGACTAGTGCGTTGCTTATATTCCTTAATAAGCGGACTTTAATTCAATCTTTGATCTCACGTAAGGCCTAGGTATTTTAATTCTGTCACTTTAATTTTGGTGTTTTTGATGGTGAATTTTGAACTAGCGTTGCCCTTGACTTCCTTTTTTTGGAATAATAAAGGCCTTGGTTTTGCCTTTCGATATTGTCATTTTAAAAGCACAGCAGATATAACAGAATTGCTGAGATATTTGTGTTCCATGTATCTTCAGTTCGTTTCTGGATTTCCCCTGGATTATGAAGGACACCATTTGCATAAGCTATTACTTGTGTATGAATAGGCTAGGTCGCAGTTAATATGCTGCTGAAGGTCAGATTCCGCAAGACCGCACATTATCCGTATGGGCATCTTCTTGTCTGTTTGCGTCGTCCGATGACACTCTTATGCACGACGATCTGCTGGCTTTCTGAGAGATAAGTAATGAATCAAACTGATGAACTCGTAAAACTAAACTAAAATTTATTAACACTACATCTTTTATATACTACTAAAAACTTCAAGTTCTATATCGCTAACTGTGGAGTCTTGAAAATACAAATGCACAAATACGTAAAATCATGATATTGAAATACTACTCGCTATCTCCATACAAACATCCAGAAACAGTTCAGTCGTCTGCGCAAGTTACTGAATATAGCAAGGTCAAAATATTTCTCTTTAAATACTATATTAAGATTTTGTAGTAGTCTAATCAATGTCATGTGCTATAGATGGATTAATAACTTCTTTTACTTGATGGATTAACTATTGATGGACATATCCAATGATTTGCAAAATTCCCTTTTACAACAAATTATACATCAGAAAACACCTGCTCTAAATTGTTTTAAATGCATGTAACTCCCGCAAATTAATGCAATCATCCAGAAGGACCAGTTCCCATCCGACATTCAGCCATCTCATCAGTGAGAATGCTACCTCAGATAACTTGCAAGGGGCGATCGACTCCACATCCACAAGAACTGGTAATTCCGTCTGAGTTTTGATGGAAAATACGCTAGTAATCGGATCCGAGGGTCTTCCTCTCTTCTACTGCCAGCAAACCCCTAGAGAGGATTTTCAGCCTGCTAGTATTGTAAGTGCTCCCATGCCGCACATACACTTACTAATATCCAAGTTTTCTTCGGGATTCGAACCTAGGCCAGTTTTTACAGCAACCTGCAGTCCTATTCACTACTATTAGAACGTTCCTATGAAGATAATAAAGAATGTTTTCTTATACTCTTCTTCTGTTCCTAAGTATTTCAACTTTTCATATTCAGATTAGTATAGTTAGTTCCAAAACAAAGTTATTTTAATCTAGAAGAATTTCATTTTGCCTTCTCATGGGTAAACATCATGTATGATAAACGCTTAGTAACGAAAAATGCACAACTATAAATGTCACGCAAGATCAGCCATGCGAGTGTGGTGGAGGTTTTTCTCCTATAAACAGCAAATAAAAAAAGGTATAATAAAGCAAGTTTAACAATGTTTTTATAATTTAATCCTGAAGCTTAAGCTTCTAAACATTGCGTTATTTTTTATTTTAATGATTAAATTATCTTGAATGCTGTAACTATATTTTAACTATTTTTAACTAAGTAGTTAACGCCTCGTATAAAATAAATAAGTAAGACATAGGAAAGACAATGATCGATATAGCTGCCTAGAATGTTAAAAAAAGCTAAAAATATCTTGATGATAAAATTTCTCGACTAAAAAAAGAAATTTAAGGAGCAGTAAAATTTTATTAGAATTTTTAAATTTATAATTTGTGTACATATCAAAAAAGAAGTACAACAGTATATAAAATGAATTTCACAGTTTAAACTCCTTTCTTATTTTTCAGTTTAATAATTTTGTAAACTCACCAAAGCTACTTCATTAGACAATATATGTATTTAAATTATTAATCTTTCATGGCAACCGAGAAGTGTCTTTTGTTTGTCAACTAATAAACATCATGAACACAGAATTTAACTGAGTAGAGAAAAATGCTTGAATGCTTTATCATTATGAAATAAGGAAAATGTCAGTGTCTAGTATTTTTGAATAAAAATTAAGTTCTTTCAATTCAGAAAATTCTTTAAAAGAATAGAATTATTTAACTCAAATTACACTGTAAAAGGTTAACATAATATGTGCTATTTGAAACTGAAAATGTGACAGTCAGTTTAATTTAGCTAAATTATTATTTAAATTTCGTCTTTGGCAACCATTGTTTGGTTGAAATCTAGATATGACGAGCTATTAAAAGCCCTGAAACTTGCCGAAATGAATACTTTAGAAACTTATGGAACTAATTGCTTTGAAACAGGACTTTTTATGTTCATAAGGCCTTAGTGAAAGAGAACTAATGTTATTGAGTAAGTAACAGATGATTGTAATTTAACTGTGCGATGAGGTGGAGCGTTGTCGTCCATGAAGAGGAACTAAGGACCCATAGCCCTTGTGAAAAGACGCATGTAAGGAAGAAGAACCTTGTTACAATAGCAATCCCAGGTGACGAACCTCCTTGGGAGATATGAAGGTCGGTCCGGCTACCAAGCATTATGTCTGCTCGAACGAGAACTCCGCGACCTCCAAAACAGTCCCTTTTTATGATTTTGAAGGGGTTATTGAGTGTTCCCCGCTCTGTCCAGATGTGTATGTGTCTAGAATCGCAACTCAGACTAAATCTGCTCTCATCTGTAAAGAGTACTCGTCCCCATTCATTGTCTCTCCAATTCAGGTGTTCTCGGCACCACAGAGAACGCCTTCTCCGATGGGCAGGCGTTAGAGGTACACACCGTACAGGGCGTCGTGCAAACAGACCACCACCGTGCAGTCTTCTGGCCACGGTAAAACGCGATATCGGTCGTCCAGTCGCCTGTGTCGTGTGTCTAGCGATTTCTCCCGCTGTCTGCCGCCTGTTTCTTCTGGCCTGTAAGGCAATATACCGGTCATCTGCGGGTGTGGTTCCTCGTGTACGACCACTACTAAACCCCCGGATAGCTGTTCCTGTAGTTTGAAATTGTCTCCAAAGTCGTGAAACGATGCTGTGAGCAATTCCGAACTCTGCAGCCATACTTGTCACACTGCGGCCTTCCTCCAACTTCCCAATGATTCGACCTCGGGTAAAAGCATCCAGATGTCGTCTAACAGATTGATTATTCGCCATTTCTCCGTGAGGCCACAACTCGGTGTGATTTTAACTGCTATGCGGCGTGCAATCTCTTTGCCAGAAATACTGATCTTACACCGAGTATACTACTCGGACACTCCCCCATTACGTCTACCTGCATATCTGCGCATGTGCTACCGTACATCACCTTACTTAATCACTTGATTGGTCTTTCTGTCCGCTATGCCTGTTCGTTCAGCTGATATGCTAATTTTTCGACTTCGTCCTTAATTTTTGCACGCCAGTGTATACTGCAAGCCATTTTCTTCCTCTTTGCCGCGTGCCTTAGAGCTGCTGTAATTGCAAGCACGTCTGGCTAGAATACGGAATCCCAGATTTCGAATCTTGACGAGCGCATCTTTGATTTCTCCTGTTTCTCAGCTATAAAAAGTGGAAATTACTGTAGAATGGTTCCCGAACTGAAAATGCGGTGAACTCTAATTCATCACTACGGGTGATTTGGAGATCGGATCTCTGCCTGTCCAGTTGAAATTTCAATGAAGAAGCACGGGAGGAATTTCCATCTTCCTTACCGCAAGCGTTCGTGACATGAACGTCTAGCTAGAATCGGAGGGTCCGGAGTTCGAATCCCGTCACGAGCATCCTTAATTATTTCCTATATCCTGCCCAGAAAAAAACAATAATTCTACTATGTGACAGTTCAACAATAGCAGGGTTCTTATTCTTATAAGCAGTTGTCTGAGCCGCTGTTTTTTTTTCCAAGTGCAACATCAATACAAGACAGTTTTCCTTAGACATTCCTTTGTAATAAGCCAGGGTAATAATTAGAACAACGTCCATGATTAACCCAGAGTCGTGTTTAACACGATAGCAATTAAATAAAACATAAGAAACAGGAATAATCTATGTCATAATTGCTGAACTACTGTTAACAATCTACGTGTACGTTAAGCAATTTAATTTCGAAATTAAGGTAGTTTATTCTGATATATTAAATCAGCATTAAAAAGAAGAGTAACAAAGTTCAAAATAAAAGAACAATGATTTTTAATCCAAAGGGGCTTTGTCCCTTAAGGACTATTGTTTTCGTTTCGGCATTTTGCTTCGAAAACATTAAATGTCGATTCACTTTTCAAACTATTGCCACGAAATATTGCAGCCCTGTATTATATTTAAAGAAATTAAATAATGAAGAATGTGCATAAAGGTATCCATGTTTCTCGCAATATGATAAAACGACGGTACCTAGAGCCATCGAAATTTGAATGAGGTAATCCTACTGCGAATATGGGCATCTGGCAAATTTGAAATTTTTAATTTGTTTTATTATCAATTTCATATTCTGTAAACCTTTAACGAATTTTTGATTATCAAACTCAAGGATTTCAAAGCGGGCAATGGAAACATCGTGCAGAAAAAACATTTTTATCTCCAGCGCGTGAGATTGTGTATCGGAAATTCTAAAGATCTGCTCAATTTAAAACTATTTTGCGATATTGCTCTTGAACTGAATTTTTTGGTTTCGGTGAGAAGAACGTGATATTTAATAAATAAAGGTAACACACAAAACGTTAAAAAACTGCCCTTTGGGCGTAATGTAAAGTCTGAAAGCTTTCAGATTTTTTTTATTTATATTACTCTTGGATTTTGATAGGAGGGAGCGGGAAACAGAACTATACGCTTAATTAATTTTTATTATTTAGTAATTTATTTCTGACATATGATTTAATAATGTTTTAATGTTCTACATTATGATTAATTAAATCACATACCGTTGTTGATCAAAACAATTCTTAAATACTATGTGCATTATCAGCTAACTCTGTTGTTATCCCCTACATTTTTCTTCTTTTTATATTTTAATGTAGGAAACTTATATATTAAACTACATGTATTACATGTAGAAACCTCATAAAAATTTCATGTAGATTAACTAACCCAGTGAGTTCGCCCTGGTTAATTGAGAGTTACCTGTAATGTATTACAAAAACTACAATTACTGAAACTAAATTATAGCAAAGTTTGCTGATTCGCAAGAACACGATCTAAACAATTTGCCTTCCTTACAAGCATACCTTAAAACGCCCCGGACTTCTTGAATGCACTTAAAAATACACCGCTGTCTAATTCCAGAATATGTCAAAGCACATGCTCAGATTTATTAACATTATAGAAAAGGAAACTAACTGCTGATGGGCAGTCAAAAGAATACTTTTAATTGGTTAATAATCAACAATGGTTTTATATGATCTTGCGAAAAAGAGCAATGGCTTTGTTTACAGATGTGTGCCAATTTGCTCATGTTAGCTGCATTTTTGACATATTCTTTAAAACGGCTGTACACGAATGAATCATTTCTATGTGATGATCTGGATAGAAAAAATTCTGTCTGAAAAATGTCTGCTTTAAAGATATTTGTCAGCAACGTATTTAATTTCACGTGAAAAAAGATTCTGAAACATTTTTAAAAGATCCAGCTATTAACTGTAAAATCTGTAGTTTGAATCCTAGGAAGAAAAGTTTTTTTTTTCTTTCATCCCGTATCCGAAATCCTAATATTCTCTACATTTTAATGTAGATATAATTGTAACATAAAATCACATTTGAAAAAGCTTTTTATTTATTTATTTATTTATTCATTGCTGAATATCTATGGGGAACTTTACTAGAGAAAATATGTCATTCAGTGTCACTTGGAAAACTGATGAATGTCACTTGGGATACCGATGAATGTCACTTGGGAAAAACCGATGAATGTGTCACTTCCTTTAATCATAGAAACTAGATGTATTCCAGTCATAGACACCTTATTGTATACTTCGACTCAAAACTCAGAGACTCCGCCGAAAACGTTCGCAGCAAAATCATTGAGGAGTAAACGGTGCGAAGGTAGCAACGCAAGGAGAAGAACTAGTTGAACAAAACATCGTGGTAGGGAAAAAAAGTCAAAGAAAAAGCTTCTCATTTCTAAACCATCCGGATACAAAACATTGTCTTAGAAAATAAAGTGCTGAAAAAATTAAATTTAAAAACATCGCCGTGCAAAATATATATATATATATCGTGGCAAGAAATAAAGCTGCTACAAAAAAAGAATGAATAAGAAAAACATCAAACTTTATGCGTGTAAGACCTTCAGAATTCTATGAAACATCTTCTGTCAATGCATTATTATTTTGAATACAAACGGATACTTTCTAAGACGGATACAATTTTGGTTTCTGTGAAGGTAGTAGTCTTAGGGAGATAATGTAAATTTATAGTCTCAAACTTACTGGTACACTAAGAAAGGGTTATCTGCAAAATCATCTGAAATCGATAGCTGTCGTTTTAGCGAAGGTTCGCAATATTCAAAATAATACTGCGTTCACAAAATATATGTATCTGAGAATACTGAGTCTGGCAGACATAAAATGCATCTTTCTGCAATGTTTTTGTAATTCGATATTTTTTGACTTTTTTTTTTTCACGATGTAGATCAATAATTTCAAAATTGCTAATTTTTTTCAGTATCTAATTTTCTACGGTGATAGTGCGTAACGCGGTGTTTTAGAACTTTGTCGTTTTCTGCTACGCCTATTTTTCTTAACCGTATTGCTCCGTATAATGTTTTTGCGACGTTTTTATTCGCAATGTTTTCAGTGGTAACTTTCAATGAAGAATGACTTAACAGATGGTCTTTGTGGATTATTTTATTAAAGTTTTTGAAAACGAAAGTCCAGTGAACTGCACTTTTTAAAAAAGTTCAAAAGTTTACCAGCGCATAATTTATTACTTAAAAATCCATATAAAGAGAGAAGAAAAGCATGGTTAAGTAAAATGTAAAATAAACAAAATAATAACCTTGTGTTTTTCATAGATTTTAGTCAACAAATAACAACTAAAATCTACTGCAAACACGAGGTTATTGTCTAATTTTACGTTTTAAAATGTACTTGAAACACAAGATTGTTGCTTTGCCTAATTTTATATAAATGTATGTGTTAGTGGTAGAGTACGATACTCACAGTTCGCACAAGCAGAAAGATTAGATTTTATATAGTTTAATTTGGTTTATTTGATTATGGTAAAGCACTCGAAGGCTATCTGCGTAAGAGGAGGGATGCCTTCTTGAAGAACTTTCTAAGGGAAACTGGCTCATATACACGTTACTCATGAGGAAATCAGGCCCACCATCGACAGAGCGGTAATTTCGCTGAACACTGGCAGCTCAATCCGAGGTTCGAACCCGCGCCATGTGTAACGTGTATCTCTCAGAATCTCCAGTTTCTCTTAGAAAGGCCACCATAAAGGCATTCTTCCCCTTAGGCAGATAGCCCTCAAGGCTTTGCCGTATTAACATAAACCAACCCAAACCACGGAGAAATACAAGTAAACGTCCATGTAGTCAGCCCTTTCTCCGAGATTTGAAAGCCGGCCCAAACTACCATAGGTCAGAGACTTTTACCGCTCGGTCGCTGGTGGTCGCAGAAAGATTAGGAAGAACTTAATTGTTTTGTAGGTTACCAGTCCCTTAAATGAATTTAAAAAACATCTATTGTTACACTTTGTGTTTGGTATAAATAAATAAACAAGTAACATCATTTAGGGTTAAACTGAACATGTAGCCACTACAGATCTTCGAGTGCTCGTTGATACATTTAGTAACATACAGTGCCCTTATAATGTTATCTTCTGCTCATAGTCAGAATTATTTTCAAAATTGTATATTGTTTCTAGGTGGTTTGGAATATAAGATTACTAGGTAAATGAACACTCAAATAAGTATGACGAAAAAATTCGCTTATTATACTGAAACTGGTTATTTACATAGATTCTAACACCAAAACTTTTCAGAATAGACTCATGTTGAAACATGCTTGATATGCGGTTGAGTGGTATAGAAGCTGTGTGTTTCTTCCTCGATATTTTTGGAAAATATCCAGAAGTAAGTCTTTCGCATGGCCTGTGCCCGATATTGTTTTGCGAGCAAACATTTGTTCTTTTTCTAATCCTGCTTGAGATTCAAGACTGGGTTTAAGGGATACATCTGTCTGATGTCAGAATCCATCGAAGTAGCTTTTGCCAGGATGTCTCCCATTCGTTCCCTTCCACTCCAGTATGAGCCATACTCAAATTTATGTGTGTCATACTTGTGTTTCTAGTGAAGTATTATTTTCAAAATGTCCCCACTGAACACTAATATACTTCACTGCCCTTTCTGTGTGTATTATACGCGGCTCATACATTATAGTGGTTATTACCGTTTACTACCGCGCCGAAAGGTCGGTACTCGAACCCAGGAGAAGACGTGGATATTTATAAACGCATAGTGTCTGTTCGGCAAGGGAGTGCTCAAAATATACGGCCGACCAAAATCCTCTCGAGAGATTGATGGTTGAAAAGGGCTGATATACCGTCGGACCGACTTCCAAGGTGTTCTTCCTCCGAATTCTATCTAGGGCGGAAGCTTAACAATTAGCTAGATTCAGCAATACCCAAACACCGATAGTACTAGGAAGGTGCTAGCTTCTGTGCATATTATACTTTTAAATTTCAGGCATTATCAGTCTCATAACTATTTTAAATGTCCTCAGTTTCGCCTAATATGCAGAATCGATGTTTTTGACTTTTGCTGATTATGTATGGAGTATTTAATTATTTCACTACGCACAGAAGGCACTTACATTAATCTGGAAAAAATCGAAAATTGAACTCTGGACAAACATCATGTCGTTTTATAAATCAATAGTGGTTAAGTAGTGACCCGCGGGCCGAATGAAATTCGAGGCACCCACAAAGCGATTTATAAGCAATTTTCATCTTTGCCGCGCTTACCCACCACGTTATAAGAAATTTAACAAAAACCTGTAATAACTTTTCTCAAATAATAACTTAATCCTTGCTCAGTTATAATATATATGGCATAAAAGTAATTATCACTTTAACGTACGCCGACTTAAGAACGTTCTACACATAGAACAATTTATAAACAGTTTTCATCTTTTCCTTATTAAGTGATCTGTGATACATTTTGTATACTGTGAGAAATAACATTCCCTCAAGCAAGAAAGTTAGTGCTTTCTTTTAGAACTGCCATCTATTTTTGTTTTTCTTTCCTTTTTCTAATGTGAAAGTAAATGGAAAAAATAGGTAACTGCAGTATTGACATCCATTAACAAATATAAATCCTCTTTGAAGCCCTTTTATTATCTTTGTAATATATAAAAACATTATTAATAAGAGCTCCGGCTTTCTCAGTTGCTAAATATTACGTTTTTAATTTTGCTAAATTTAAAACTGGCACTTTTTGGCAAAACGATTTTTGAAAAAAAAACAAAAAAACTGCCATTTGTAAACATTTATGGCAGCTCCTGTACAATAGGAATGACTGCACATAACGTCGGACACAGCTAAGAAAGGAACTCAAACGTTTATTAACAAATAAAAAACGACTATCTGTGTTTCGAAAATAAGACAGCTTTTTTTCAATAACAAAGATTATACCGCTTTAGAGTCATTAGGTTATTGGGAAAAAGGAGACGTGAAACAAGAGCAGTGCCCTTGCTGGGACTCGAACCTCGGACCTCTCGAATACGAGACTAGTGTGCTGACCATTACACCACGAAGGCATGCTAAGAAGATGGGAGAAATACCTTATACCGCTATTTATTTAATATTTAAATTCAGTTGTATAACTGCTTCTGTAAAAGAACGACACTACTTATTGTCCTTCATTGTTACTGACAGAGAAGCATCATTAATTCCTTCGAAGCTAGTTTACTTTTTTACCACCTTGAAGATGTGTTGTAATTTTCAGTTCGCAATAAAATCGCGGAAGACATAAATAAGCGTCGTACCAGTCAACAATGAATGCTGCGGAATACAACTGAAATAATCATGTAAAAATTCATTCAATTTGGACTTCCTAGTAACATTTTGCAACAATTGTCATTTCATATCATGTGTATCATAAATAAATCACGTTTCTTACATTATAGAAGAAACAATTACATAAATTCTAATTTTACATCTTGTGCATACTATCGTTTACAGTCCAATGAAATAAACCTAATGATTATAGTTCAGTTTTACGCTAAAAATAAATTATTCTCTTTTTTTTATTTTACTTAGTAAATAATGCAAACTTTCGTACTGTTTTAAAATATAAAAAAACAGTGGAAGCAAACCCTGATATTTTTAAACCTTCTGTTCATTTTAATTTGTAATGTTATTTAATGCTAAAAGTTTCCTTTTATGTGTTGATAGTAGTGCGCACTAAATATATTTAACAGATTTGTGACACTTCCGATAATTCACTAAATTTGCAGATAATATCATTTTTCTCTTTCTCATCCCTTTTTTTATTCATGAAGGTAATTTTAACTAACATTTCCTCAAGATATTGAAAGCTAATAAATTTAGTTCATGGTTTAGTAAACAAAATTTGACGATTCCTAACAAGGCTTTTTTGTTCTGTTTGTTATTTAATGTGGAACACTTCTAAGCTATTGTGGTTTCTCTTTTCAGTGGTCAAATAAATAAAATAATACATTATTCATTCAAGTAAATTTTTTCTTTACTAGAGCTTAATCGTTCAAAGTTACGATCGGATGTAGTGACATAAGATGAGATTCTTTAAAACATTGCTCCCATAAGAAAAGACATAGACATGTCGACATCCAAGACGCAAATTGAGCCCACAGAGTTTCATCACTCATGACTTTTCCCTGAGAAGTCCCTATCGATACAAGAGACTTCCCTACTATTCAAATTGAAATCCGGGTCAATACCACGT
>KK121306.1:71236-105027 GCA_000611955.2 Stegodyphus mimosarum
ATATTGAAATATATATATATATATATGTATTTCAATATAATTCAAATATATATATATTCAATATAATTCAAATATATATATATTTGAAGGCGATATTTGAGTTCCTGGAAAATTGAAAGTAATAAACGGCTGAGTTTTTTAAACAATGTGTAAATTTTTATTCCGTGCCCAGTTTTTTAAATAACCTGTGTAATATGCACTTTTTTAATATGAAACTAATTAATAACAAGAATCTGTCAGCGCAGAGTAAGCGTAATATCTTATATATCTTCGAGCTGCTCTATTATTTCAACATTGCTAAAAATGTTTAGAAGTTTTATTATATAATTTGAATGTGCAATTTGGATCGTAATGTGTAATCGTTATTGAGCTAACAGTAAAGTGTGAAAAGGTGCATTATAAGTTACCAAGATATAGTGGTAGTTTAGAGGTGGAATTAGTAATCGATTTGGCTATAGACTAGATGATGGATTTAGCTTGTGATGGAAAATTCGAAGCTAACAATATGAATGTTGAGCGACCAAACAGCTAGTCAAATATGCGAGATGAAGAAAGTCAATATGTGTGAGAATAGTGGTAGGAAAATTAGTGAAAAAGGAAATATCGGAAATAATAATGCAAGAGTTTTAAACTAGAAGCTAGTGATGGAGCTTAAAGGCATTAGTCGCTTCAAGATAGGAGAAATCCCTTCAAATGCAATTGATACCATGTTTTTAAAGAAAGTGAAGTATCCCCATTTGCAAGTAGTTCTGAACGGAATTCCCTCAATGGCTTTAATGGACGTTTGCACACAGTGCAGAGTCTGCAGGAAAACTTTGTTCAGAAATATAGACTGCTTAAAGCGATTGTTATGAAAATTATAATAGCACAATATCAATGCTATGAATGCATGAGCAGTGTGACATTTAAACGTCCGAGTAAAGGAGGAAAAATATGGGCTATTATTCCATACTAACGTGATCTTCGGATTGGAAATTTTCAAAGAAGTGAGTCTCATACTAATTTTAAAACAGGTACGTCTGAGTTAATTATGAGCAAGACCAGAAGCGAATTGTTCAACTACTAACCTTTGTTCTGAAGACATGCCATCGAGAAACAGAAACTCTGGGCACATTTAAGCAATTTTCTGGCTTTGTTCGATGAATCCTCTGGATTAATACATGTTATCACATTTCCAATAGGTTCGGGTGAAATTCCGCTTTGTAGAGCAAAACCGTATAGGTATGATAAAATCAAGGAAGGCATTAGTGAACTGTATATTAAGGAAATGTTAAAAATTAAACTCTTACTTTCGACAAGTAATTCTATACTAGTGTTTTTGTATCGGAAGTAAAATAATTTATTCTCCACAGAACATAATGTATGGCGTTTCGAAGGCGATTATAAAACAAATGAATACAAAAATATACGATCGGGATTTTATCCTCTATCAATAATTGAAGAAATTATTTTAAAAATTAGGAAAATTAAATACATGGCAACCGTAGATTTAACTTCCGGATATTTCTAAATAGCCATGTAAACCGAAGACGTGATGAAGAGAATGTTCATAGACAAAATAGAGGCTTGTAAACTTCTCTTATTGCCATTTATATTATATGCTGTGTTCACATACATCAGTTCCATATTAGTTTCCACTAGGTTATAGATATTTGTATGAGTTTCGCACAAGGAAAATTGGCATTCATTTATTTAATCAACATCATAGTAACAATAACACGATTCATGAGCACATTTAGTGTATAGGTACTACGAGCATATTAGTGCATTACAGTACTCATGAGCACATTAGTGCATAGGTACTACATCACATAGGTACTACACTTCATGAGCACATTTAGTGCACATGAAGCGTAGTACCTATGTGAAATTTCATCACTTAGTACACAAAGAAAAAACCGCAAAATACAAAAAACTTCACATAGTACCCAAGTGAAGTTTTTTCACTATTTAGGGAAGTGGAACTAAAAGTAAATACCTCAGAATTTTAACTTGTATCTTAAGTGCTTCGTTATTTAGGTTACAAAATATCATGAAGAGGAATAGACGCAAACAAATCAAAAATTATTCCAATTAAAAATTACCCGCGTAATGTGATACAGTAAATTTAAACGCACTACAATTTGTGGATAAACATGAAATGAAATAGCAACATAGAAAATATGAAATTTGTAAGTTTGTCAGCAGTTGCATGATTGTTGTACAAGTTACTCTTAAACTGACTAGGCAGCAAGAAACATTCTGTTGTTGAATTTTAAATTCCATTTAATCTGGCTTGCTATGGTATCCAAATGGAGCATATGTTTTCCTTTTCCAATTAAGTACATTTCTCTCCACCAGATTTAAGAAATCCTCTTTCTTATTTTTTTCTCACGTTATATTTTGAAGTTATTTAAAATATTTAAATTAAATAAACTATATATATATATATTATTTTTTGCATGTATGCTCATAATGCAAACATTGACAAGAAATGTTTACTCATGTCAGGTTCTGGGTCAGGAACTGAAGAGATAGAATGTGGGATTAACAAAATCGTTTAGTACTTACAAAATATAATTTTATGATACGATTCACACTTGGGCTTATAATTATTTCTTAATAAAGTACTGCTTTTAAAAATAAACATCGTCCTAAAGTATTAACCAGGTACATTTCAAGTATGATGAGTAAAGTATGATTAAGCATGCAGCACTTTTATGTTTGTTTTGACGCAGATGTTAACAATTATATTTTATAATGGCATTTTTTGTGATATTGTTTTAACACTGATATATGTGTTATAATAAGCTTCATAATAAATTATAATAAATGACGCATGCTTATTTTGAACTTTCCCGTTTCGTTTTCTTTCATAATAAAATCTTTAACAGAAATTTTTGGCTTTAAAGGTAATGTTTTGTAATAGCACAACATTTTACATTATCTAATAGTGCACACTTGCTCAATAAGTATTCATCTGGAATGTCCAAACCCATCATTCACTTAGTCGGTCTGTTCACTGAGAATGTTTTCGATGGTACACTAAAGTGATGACGGATATAACTCTTGTAATTCGTTTAGGAACCTGCAAGAATTATTTCAATAAAGCATAATATAACATAATAAAATAAAAAGAAAAATGGAAAAATCAACAATTTTGTGCGACCCATGAATAAAATCACTGTTACGCTTCAAGGAAAACAGCAGCACAGCCACAGTCGCGTGTCTATTTGTAACAACGGCAGTGAGTTGTCTCTCAGCTTGTAATGCGATGCAAAGAGAAGCTTATAGCACAGCTTCCTAGCAAATCATCAGTCACAGTTCAAAGAGGAAACACCACCATCATAGCCACCTACGACATCTGGATTTTTGACACCTGGGAAAGCGGATCAGCTTGTTTTACTAAGCGCTGTAAAATCTGAATTTTAGCAACCCGACTATTTAGCTGGGGATATATCACGTTTTAATAATGTAATATTTCTAATTTCCAGATTTGGCCAATCCTTTGTTCATTTTGATTTGGACTTCAATGTATCTAAATATTCACTGCGCCATGTTTTTCAAAACCCCTGCTTTATGTTCTTCAGCATGAACACCTGGAACTAATTCTCAAGGGCTCGCACAACCATATTCGGAAACAGTTGTGATAGTTTCTCCTACAAATAAATGAAAAGGAGTTAACGCATCTAAAACTGATACATCTGCATCAAAGGTCTAGAATTTAGAATAGCCTCTATTTCCGCAAATATAGTAACCAGATTTTGAAATGTAACTTCCATCTCTTGTGTGAGATAAACTTCACAGACTGAATTCCGCGCCACTAAATAGGAAAAGCAGCCAAGAAAAAATGAAATCTTCTGACTTACTTAATTCCGTTGAAGCTGTCTCCATTTCATGCAATTTCTCTTCGCTTCAATGAAGCTAGTCACATTATCCCGGAAAATGTAATGGTGTACGCCTCGACGCGCAGCAAGCCTCTTTAGTGAAGCAATAAAGGAATAGGTTGTGGAATTTGAAACAGTTTCTAGATTACTAGTCCTTGTTGTCAGCAAACGAATATTGCAATACAGCCTTTTGCAGTCCTTGCCTAACATTTCGTGTTAAATTTCTTAGTGCTCTTACAAACCTGAGACCACAGTCGTAAAATGGCCTTTCTAATTGTACTCTAGATTCTGGCAAGTTGCTCATCACTTGAATATAAATATTCGCTTTACATTTAACGCAAATTATACATTTTGTTCTGAAACTTTTAATAAGTTGCTCTGCGCAAATAATCTAATAATTTTGTTTAAAATGTAATGTAACACTGTAGTTCAGCATGTAATTATGTAATATGATATTGCTTAATCAAACGTTTAGTCAACCAAAGTGAAATAATGAACGAATGTTTAGCATTCTGATTTAACGCAGAGTATTCAATGAGACTTTCCACCCTTAGAAGTTCAACATCAAGAAAAGACCATGTCAACGCACTATTTTTCTAAGGTTTTGCGCAATTTAATAAATGTACGTCATTATTAAAATATACTTGCTTTATACATGATATTAAATGCATGTTTCTTTGTATTCCAAAGCAGTTGCACGCGGAATTCACTCAGAGGCTTACAATTAGGTAAACAGTTTTCTGTCTTGCAGTTTTTAATACATTTTTTCAATATCATACATTTCGAACAATTTTTGGTAAGGAATATGTGTTATTTAAGGCAGTAACTAAAGTTTCATTTTCCAAATCAGTATAAAATGAAAATATGTATTAATCTACTCTTCAGCCAACGTAACCTGATCCTCACAGACGTTGGGTAGTTCCGAAATCGGCCAGGCCGAAGGGTATTCTTTCAACCAATTACGACTCTACCACTCCAATCGATTTATTGCGATTTATTCTGGGAAAAAATCATCTGTAAGCAAGATCTAGAGCATTAAATTGAGATGGAAATAATCCCAAAGCGATGTCTGATTATCGGTTAGTAATAAAAGTTTTCCGTTGATGAGGAGTTGATGGCAGGATGTCACTTCAACCTTAGAATCAGTCCATGCACAGATTTTAAAGTTATATCCGCAAAATATTCTCGATAGTGTTAAAATCTTTTACAGAAAATGAGTTTCACTAGTTCCAATCTGGTAATTGTTTCGGGCATAAGAGAAACAACCCTACTCTTTGCAACTAAAATACTTTACACTCGCCTTCAAGCTCTTGTCGTGAGTAAATAACTCGTATGCAAGCTCTGAACAAGTCACAAAATGCATGTAATTTTAATTTCTTTGTATTGATACATCTAAGAATCTTAATTGATTCAACAGCCCGAAATTCCTTTTGAAACTGAATTCACTCTCCAGCAATACTACTAGCAACTCGATCATCACAGTTTTTATTAGAAACCCAAAGCTGCTGATAGGTGATCTTCCACACTCTCGTACCTGGTGAGAGAAATCTCAGAAGATCAAATATCTCGATGACTAAGATACATTTAACACTTTATGAAGTTCCCAGTGACAAACAAGGAAGTCTTAAATGCAAAGGCATATGATACTGAATTCGCAGTATAACTCCAACACCTTAAAACATTGAATAAGCGTAAGTTGAAAGTCGAGTGAACCAATTCCGTGATTTGGTAAATATTGGCTCCAACAAATATGACTGGTTCTCCCGCTTCCTTTGCATAAAACCGCTAGTTTCCTATTTATCGGATAACTGTCTACAAATATCAAATGCCTTTTCAGCCCGCTACGACCTAAACAGAAGGTCATCAAAGTAGAAATCATTGTATCATAACTGAGATAACAGGCGAACCTCTTTTGCCAAAAAATTCTTTGGAAGCTTCTATCTTCTTCTATAAGAATCTGCCTGTACGTTTTATCAATATCACTAGTGCAGGCTACAGTATGCGTTCTGAAACTTGTAAGCACCGACACTACATCACACTAGGTAGTTGTGAACTGCGTATGGTATAGATATTAAAGAATGTTTGCTAGTAGACTTAAACGAAGCGTGTAACACCTCACGCAGTTTTGTCGTAGCGCTATCTGGCTTAAATATAGAATGATGTGGATGCAACACGCATTTTCAGATAAATCTGTTTGTGAATTGACAAAATTCACATGAATCATCCCTTCTCCTTCGGACATAAAATCTTTATAACCTTTTTCGGAGCTAGGATTTTGCTTAAATTTGTGCTGTATGGCAAATAAATGTAAAACTGCCGTTTCTCTTGTATCTCGCAGTTTTTCAATTAAATATCAAAATGGAAGCTTGATGACAAATCTACCTCAGAATCAACTTAGTACTTATTTTGAACATTCTTTTCACAATATTCCTCTTCATATCTTGGCCCAGTAACCCTTCGAAACAATTCTTCATTTCATAAAATCCGCTTCAGTGTTTTTCCAATGTTTAGGTCAGAACAAAAGCTGCAACTCTATTATCATGAAATGAGATTTCAAAATGCCTTGAAAAATACAGTTGAAATATGTGTTTTGTGTCGTTACTGAGTCTGTCATTATACCTGGGAACAAAAATGAAAAGAAATAATCCATATAAAAAATTGTCTATTTGTTTCTTTTTATAGAATTCAGGATCAGCAAACATAATAGAATCCATGAACGGCAGAGCATTAAGTTCAATATTTCTTGATGGAAAGGGGAAGGTCAACTTATTTAAGCCTCAACTATCAATTCCTTCTCAAAATTAAATTTTGGAATCCTGGAAAGTTTAACTATGCGTCTAGTAATCGAGCATTACTTCTTTTCGAGGCTATCCTTTGTGCACAAGACTCTGAAATAAAGCTGCATTCGCTACCGCTATCCAGAATAATAGAGCAATTACGCTGTCTGCCCAATGAATCGAGAACTGAAATGATTGCTTCGGGAAGCAATACTATTTTCTATTTCTTTCCAGCAGAATAACATGCCACATTAGAATTTAAATCACAGGGTGTTGGAATTGCACCTGAATGCTTTTGTTACCAAAGCTGTCTTAGTATTTTCAAGAAGCAATGTATTGTGTTTTTAAGAGTAAATGCTACACTTAAATTTACAAAAGCAAAAGTCATTATGATGAATGTCACTAAAGTAACTGAAGTCCAAATAATATTTTTTCACTATATTAAGGAATATAGTGCAAAATTATAATTTGGACTTCAATTTGGATTTATATATATTCTTTAATATAAGTTTAGGTTTTCAAATGTATCAATTGTTCATGAAAACTAGTCGCTTAAAACTGAATGAACAGTTCATAATAATCAATCGCAATCTAATGTTCAGAAATTTTGCTATCTTGGAGACGTACTGCTTGAAGATGAAGCAAAATTAAGAACATTTTCCTGTTACAGAAGATACCTAAGAGGAAGCTTGGGCTAAGCTGTCTACACGGTTTGAGACAAAATTCAAATATTTATATCCCCAATGAAAAATATAATTTGGACATGAAGTTACATCTAAATCTTTAAGTTTATGCACTTATTTGAAGAATGGATTTAATTATAGTATTTACACTTTATATCACTACACTGGTAACAAAGAATTTTATCTCCGGTTTTCATTACACTAGAATTACAAACAAATTTAGGAATAGTTTGACATTTCCCCAAAGTTCTTTCCGTTCAAAATTACGAATTTTTAATGAAGGTCATCGATTATCTAAAACTTACATTATACTATGTAGGAAAGTCATTATTAACTATAATAATGACTATATTAATTATTATAAAATTATAACATTATTATAATATTATTTGTGACTATAAATGACGAGCATTAATGTTTTGTAACAAAATAAATATTATCCACGGTTATGTAACTATCTGCATACATCAAATCAAAACTGCGAATTATACTATCAGAAACATTCTCCTATTGTCTTAAGCTTAAACTGTTGGCATGATTTATTGCCGGTTGATCTAAGAAAGTTTTCATTGGAGATATAAATATTTGTTTTTTATCTCATATCATTTATACAGCTTAGTTTGCTCTTAGGCTTCCTCTTAGGTATCTTCTGTAACAGGAAAATGTTCTTAATTTTGCTTCATCTTCAAGCAGTACGTTCATCTTCAAGCAGCAAGATAGTAAAATTTCTAAATATTGCATTGGGATTGATTATTATGAACTGTTCATTCAGTTTTCAGCGACTAATTTTCATGAACAACTGATACAGTTGAAAACCTAAATGAAGGTTAGTCTTCATAATTTCAATAACGGATTAATATTTAATCCAGGAAGCTTTACATCAGATTTTTGATTAGAGAGAGAACTTTCTACAAACTTATCTAATGCGTTTTGATAAAGTACTTTAACCGCGAAATATTCTTATCGATTTGTTTATGTATTTATGATTGGTTATGTGGTGAATAGTCGCGTAATATAACAATAAAATAATTTGTATAAGAGGGCTTACCCTATGTAGGATCCTGATCGATAACTGGCCATGATGAGAAGAGATATAAATAAGAAAAGCGTGAACTTACAGAGCACAATCACTTTATTTATAAACCCATGCTCACATGGGCTCCTTCTTTATAAATCATCAGTAAAGGATGACGTGATCCGCGATATGAAGTGGCTTGGCTCTTAAGATGAAAATTTCCAGTCATAGAAAATGCTTCTTCCAGTGATTTGATCAAATTCAAAACTCCCGTTTCTTGCCAGCATGAATATTGCACCTTTGTCTTTCAAGTCAACGTGTCAGTTCAGGGTTATTATAGACGTAATCAATGTTTTCTATTTCTTTCTGTCTCAGTCTATAGCGAGCACTCCCCTTTTACAATCAAAGACTAATAATGTAAAGAAGTATCTCAGGATATTTTCTGACAGGACACAGTAAATTTAATGTATGTATACACGTCCATACCCTATCAGCTGGTGTTCGAGAATGAGAACCAGTGTTCACTTAAGCGCCACCATTTTTTTTAATTCTGGGAAACATTCTTTCATTTATAATCAAAGAACCTGTTCCCAATGCCTTTAGAGGACTGCTTTTGTTGATAAGATAAAGGTATTCTGTTCTTCTCAGCTCTAGTCCGGACAAAGAGATTTGCAAACATTGACAGGAACTAGGAAAGTGTACTCATCACCTCAGGGGGGACTTGGTTCAAACTACATTGGCAGACATTTCTACTAAACCCGTTTTACTGAAACTTTAGCGGAGGGCACCGCATTCCATTTACTAAACTAACATTAAAGTAATATTTCTAAGTTGAAGTCAGCTTCCTTTTTAAAATCTTAAGAACGCTTGTCCCATAACTCCTTTCTTTTGGGATGAATGCTGGCTGTTTTAATTTTTCTTGGTACTTTGCCATTATCCCGTCGATTATTTTCGTACTTTGGAATTATCCCGTAATTATTTGGAATTATTATTACCATTTTCCCCAAACCCAATATTATCGCCAAAATTCAGCTTCTCTATCAATAACCGCAAATAACTGTATAATCCTTGACTACGCGAGTTAGTTTCTCTTTAGCGTGTTGAAATATACTGCTTTTCTTTATTCCTTTGCAAAATGATTCGAACTGGGGATTTGCCTGGCATCGAAGAGAGTGCAGTAGCATATTTTCAAGAGTATGGAATCATTTCTTATAAGAAAATGGGTGTTAATGGCCACGATATGGCGTTGTATATGAAAATGGATAAGCAGTGGCGGTGCAATGTAAAGGGGTGCGATAAACGAGTAGCTATTCAAAAATGCACATGGTTAGAGGACTCACAATTCTCGTTTCTGACTGCCCTCCACTTTATTTACAGCTGGTAACAAGAATTAACATAATTTGAATGTGAGAGAAAAATCAGTTGGATTTAACAGGATAGACAATTGTTGATTGGAACAGTTATATGAGGTTAATAAGTGTGCACTCCTAGCCTTCTACAACGGGATTCGAAACAAATAGGAGGTCCGAACAAAATTGTAGAGATAGAGGAGAGCCTTTTTACAAAGCGCAAAAACCAAGTCGATCTTATTCTTCCAGAATAATGGATATTTGGGAGACTCTGCAGAGAGACGAACGAGTGTTTCATCGTAAAGGTTCCCAATTAAAATGCAGTAACTCTAATGGCTGAAATTCGAAATAACATTGCAGAAGGAACTACAATTTTCTCAGACTCGTGGAAAAGTTACAAACCTGATGAATTGGAAGTAGCGGGATTCCAACACGTTAAAGTAAATCACTGATATAATTTTGTGAATTCTGAAACTGGTACACATACACAAAATATAGAACGATTCTAAGGTTTGGAAAAAAAATGGAGAAGTTAGCAACACCGGGGAACTACCCGAAAACACTTGGATTCGTATTTAAACGAATTTATGTTGTGGAGAGTGCATAAGGATAATGGCTTGTTTGTTTGCGCTTTAAACGATATCAAGAATTTTTAGCAACCGAAATGATTTATAACAATATATATGGTTAGATTCAAGAATAATTCAATGCGTAATGAATACAGGGTTTTATTAATGAATACGGGTTATTTATGAAAATACGGGGTTTTATTTTGCTTTGATTCCTTTTATTTAAGTATTATTACACTTACATATTTTTTATTATTATTTTTTATTATTTGATAAATTTAATCTGTATAGAATGTTTATTTTGGAAATTGCTTTTCATTATGATTGCGCCAAAGGATTTGGGCATTTTCGCGAGCGTTTACGGGTCGACGGGAAATCCCAAAAAACCTTCTTATTATTTTCAACAAAATACAAATCTCGGGTTTCGTATGTCATTTTCCTTTGTATGAAAATGGTATGCGGAAAAACATGTTATATAGTGCAATTTACAGTTTAAACAGTTTAAACCCAAAATAATATTGAAAATTACAGCTAGATTTCTGTGAGAACATAAATTACCGCTGATTTTGTGGTTCTTCATTAGCATCAGTGAGCATCGATAATTATCCACGCGCATTTTTTACGCGTTTATTTTGGAGGGTGAGGGTTCTGCTCCGCCATGTGCTCTCGATCTGGACAGGATAGGGCTAAATATTGTTATGGATTTTTCGGACGCAACAATTAATTATGCTAACTCTGGATTGGGTAAAAACTGGTGTGCAACTCTACAAAAGGACAACCTCAGTTAGGATGATTTTGTGATTGCCTTAAGTTACGCGGAACTTATCAAAAGTAATTTATTATGCCTGGAACAGACATGTGCAGATGTTGTGTCATCGGCCGATGTTGAATCCGTGCGCAAAGCCATGCTGGATAAATATCAACCGCAAATCTCCATTGGAAGAGGTCTCCTGGATATTATACAAGGTAAGTGCGCATCATTTGGTAAAACTAATCCTAAATTTAAAAATAAATCTATTGTTGATGTAAATAGAGAAAACGTACTCAGTAGTAGTTCTATGGACCAGGATATAATTGAAAATAATGATGTTATTAAGGATGCTAAGTCAAAACGGCCATCCAAGCGCAAAGTAAAGCGCAGTCTGAAAGATGCGATGGATACAGACGGATTTATTTCGCCGAAAAAAGTCAGCCCGTCCGTTGAAACTAGTAAAATGTAATGTTGACATTCCCGTCAACAACAAATTTGAAAATTTACCCAATAATGGTAATATTTTGAATGTTTGCAATAATGATAATGATAAAGATAATGATGTTGAAATTGTTGAAACTATCGCGCCTAAAGTAAAGCCTATAATGGCTAAACCAAATATTAAATTTTCTGATTTTTTATAAATTATGAAAACTGATAATCCTGAGATAAATTTCGCCGGCAGGATGTCCGGGGAATTCCTCAAACGTTTTCCTAAATCTGAGGATAACCACAGGGAAATATCCAGATATTTGGACATAAAAAATCGATCATTATTTGATCACTAACAAGTATGATTGGCCCATAATGGTCGTAATTCGCGGTCTCCCCATAGACTGTTCTAAGGAGGAGATTCAAGATGAGTTGGCCAGTCTTGGCTTTAAAGTTGGAAAAGTTGCGCAGATGCACAACATGAAAACCCGGGCACCCATGCCGTTATTTCAGTTACAACTAGAGAATGTGCCAGGTCCGAGAAAATCTACGATTTAAAATACTTTCTGTTATTTTATGTAGAAATTTCCGAATATAAGGTGCGTGGAGGTGTTGTGCAGTGTTATAACTGCCAACACTTCCACAACAGTTCGGACCAATGCAGATTAAGCCCTAGGTGTGTGAAATGCGCTGGCCCCCATAGAACGACCAGTGTGCAACCAAAAAACTAGAAGTTGTTAAGTGCTGCAACTGCGGCGAAATAAGTCATACTGCGAACTATAGGGGTGCAGCAGATTTCCTAAGTTATCTAAACTCAATGAAAAAAATTCTGCAATTTCTGTCAATTCGGAAAAAGGTGTTAATCTGAACTCCCAGGTAAAGCCTGGCATTTCTTACGCAAGTGTAGTGGCAAATGCCCAAAATAATGTAAATAATTCTGTATCTCAACGAAAAGCCCCGGGCAGGTCAATAATGTAAGCAATAATAGTACTGTTAATTTTAGTGCATTTTCTGATATTGTAAAGTTTCTAAAGGAAATATGTGACATATTTAAAACTTGTTCTATTTCAAATGTTATTAAAATTATAACTGCCAAACTGTCCGAAGTTAACAGTACCCCAAACCCTATCGATAAATTATTTATCTTGTTTAACCGCTTCTAAGAAGTTTTCACGAGCACATCTAATGTAAATAAAGGTTAATTGTCATAAAAATGAAAATATTGTAACATGGAACGCAAATGGCTTACATGGTAAAATGAATGAATTACGTGATTTTGTAAATGAGTACAGCCCTGATGTGATATTCATACAAGAACACAAGCTTATCCCACACACCCCCATGTATATTGCAAATTACAGTGTCACCGGTGACCACTCGGCCTGGAACACAGAGTAGAGGTACAGTGATCCTTATCAAATACTGCATACATCACCATCCGATCACACTACCACAGCTTTCAGAAATTGAAAGGCCGCATTGAAACACATCCATTGAAACCATAATTGAAACACATCCGCATTGAAACCATAATTGAAAGACAAAAAACACATCCATAACATACACATTTATCTTTGCCTATTTACTACACAGAAAAGACCCTAGACAAGTCGCTGATGACTTGCAAAAACTCCTTAAAGTTGGCCCACATGTTATCCTAGGCGGAGATCTAAACGCTAGACACCGCGCATGGAATTGCTATAATTCAAACGCCACAGGCACCGTAATCTACAATTTAGCCAACTCCATGGCTGGATTACGAATAGCAGCTCCAAAAACCCCAACCTGCCGGTTCGTCCGGAATTATTGACGTCTTCCTGCTCAGAAACACCAGCGTTGCGCTGGATGTTTCTGTGCTGCATGAACTCAAAACGATCAAAATGTTCGGATGATGCTGGATATCAGCAGTTATACCACATCAGACAAAAGAGCCTTTATCACTGACTGGCGAAAGTACTTCAAAGCTCTCAACATCATTCCTTATACGATACCCACGATACAGGATGGGAATGCCATTGATAGTTTGGCTAAGGACTTCACTGGAAAAATTCAACAGCCCTATGATGAAGCCATGCAAGAAGCCAAGGTTTTCAAAAAATATCGTTCGAAAGAACTGACAGAATTAATTAGAAAAAGGAACGCATCAAGAAGACATTTTCAGCGTACTAGGAACCTGGTGGACAAAGCCTTCTTTAATCGATTATGTGATGCAGTCAGATCTCACACTAATGTCCAAGCACAACTCGACTGGTCCAACTACCTTGGCTCTCTCTCCACAGATGATCAATCATTGTAGAAAGCAATTAAAAGGTATACAAAATGCTACAATGATATTCCGCCATTTAAAGGCCCTCAAAGGATCCACTACACCGACGCTGAGAAAGCAGAACTGTTAGCTACGCATCTGGAATCTCAGTTTCGTCTCCACAACATACACGACACAACAACAGAAAACTTAGTCCCTAGTTTTCAGAACAATTACCCCTCCTATCATGCACGACAACATCCTACCGGTCATGCCGTCGGAAGTCCTTGATTATATAAAGAAAACCAAAAACAAGAAAGCCCCTGGGCTGGACAGAACCACCAACCAAATGCTCAAAAATTTTCTTAAGAAGACTATCATGATGCTTACTAAAATTATCATTATCATGATGAAATGGCAACACTATCCATCGACATCGAAACTGGCAGTCATCACGCCTATTCTTAAACCAGGTAAACCACCCAATAAGCTCGACTCCTATCGTCCAATAAGCCTGTTGTCATGTCTGAGCAAGGTAATGGAAGCTGTTATACTTCACAGAATGTCAGACTACCTGGACATTAACAATATCGTTATTCCAGCACAATTCGGATTCCGGAAAAACCTCGAGACAACAAATCAACTATACCGGGTGGTGGAGACCATACTGGAAGGCAAGAATACCAGGACGATCACAGGTGGAATATTTCTAGTCATCTCAAAGGCTTTCGACCGTGTATGGCTGGAAGCACTTACATACAAAATGCACAATCTGGGTTTCCCAGATTTTATCACTAACATGATTAAATCCTACCTAACGGGTAGACACTTTGTCGTTCAGGTATCTACACACTCTACTCGCCGAATTATTTCCGTTGGGATCCCGCAAGGGTCCCTTTTGGCATCTACACGTTTTAATATATAAATGAACGACATCCCCACTACACACAACACGACATTCGCAATGTATGCAGATGACACAGCGATCCTGACACAATGTGCATTTGTTGGATCAGTAGTACAACGGTTACAGGAACACATAAACACACTTGAGGTTTGGCTGAAAAAATGGAAAATACTAGTTAATGTGTATAAGACAAAAGCCATCATCTTTATTAAAAAGAAAATGCAGAAAAATCTAAAGTTTCACGGAGAATCCATTCCCTGGGCTAAGCTGGTCCCTTACCTTGGGGTGATCCTCAGTAACTCTCTCCCATGGACCCCACACATAACATCTATCTTACAAAAGTTTCGAGTTCGTAAAGCTAAACTCTACCCCCTAATTGCTCGAAACAGTGTTCTTTCTATAGATAACAAGTTACTCATTTACAAAGCCATTCTGCGTCCTATGCTCTGTTATGCCTGTCCGGTTTGGGCTTATTCATGTAAGTCAGTTATAAAGAAATTACAAACTGCACAGAATAGTGTCTTGCGACAAATTGTTAACGCACCCTGGTACATTCGTAATAATCGTATTTATGAAGAACTTAAAATTGAGCAACTCCGCACATTTTATTGCAAACTAGCCAGGAATTTCTATACCAGTCAGTCAAGTATTCAAAATCCTCTTGTTAAAATATGCAACTATGACATTAATGACCCTGTAAATATAAAACGTCCAATGTCCATTTTAAACTCTAATATTATCTAACTTTTATCACACTGCATCTCTATATCAGTGATTCTAACCATTTTAACTGTTATGTAACTTTCTAATATTTTAATGTGCTAAGTTTCACCAAATGATTCGCACGCGCCTAACCACCAATTGTAACTTAATTGTAACTTTGGTTTTTGTTTCTCTAATCTTGTCTTGTATATTTATGTGTTTCCCAGGATTAGTCACCAGCTCACACCGCTTTTCACGAGTAGCGCATTTTGCAAAGTATGTCGGCAATTTTAGCTTCACATTAACTACTAACGTTATGCTAACTCTAGCGTATTCTATACTCATAACTTATACATAAAAGAAAAAAAAAAGCATTATATATCTAATTATTAAAACTATATTATATTACTATACTTATTTCCTGACATTAGTAAACACAATTTTTAGTTCCATAGGGGTAGGGCCTTCGGCTCAGGTACCCAGGTGTGTACACCGCTCTTATAGCTGAATTTTCCTCCTTTTCTGCTAACGACGTTACAAGGAGTGTGGGGGGCTTTTGCCTCACATATGTCGCCCTCCTATGATAATGGCGTTTTGGTTGGATGAAAAAGAAGGAGCGGAGATAGCCTAAAATATTGCACGGAGTAGCTGAAAATGTTTAGCTAAAAATGAATCTGACTTGCTGCCGTGCTAAAATTTAAACCATCCTCGAGCAAAGTATAAATATGCGTTTCATCTCCAGAAAATGCCGATATTTAATCGTCAATAATCGCCTCGCCAAAATTACCACGTGCTGAACAAAAAAATGTGTGAAAGGAAATATACTCATGAAAATCTCCATCTGCAATTTGTTTAGTATACTTACAGTGCAGTAAGCTACAGTGCACACCATAGACGATGGTGAAAGGTTAGAAAGTTCTGTTATTTTGCAAGGTCCCGGAAATCTGTTCCATGTACAGCTTCTCACGTTTTGTGTTCTAAGTTAATGTGTTATGTTATTTTTGTGTACTATGTGATCTGTGTTATATATATATATATATATTTAATCAAGAGAAGTTTTTGGTAAAATAAATGTGAGACTGAAAGAAAAGTTGTCTCATGCATGTGGGTTATTGGGTAAGTGAAACATTTTATTATTCTTGATACCAAATTACAACGCAAATATTCTAGACGTAATTTTAGGCCAGCAGGTATTGGGTATATATAACATTGTTTTGATGCTTGTAGTATCTAATATATTTAGGGAGTCACCTTCTACACCACAATTTCTAAAGCATTTATTATTAAATGTTTAATTTTCCTCAAAAACAAACTGTTGTGCCATTTTACAATGTATTTTAAAAGTTACTATTTAAGCAAACAATCTAATCGGTGTGGTTTGTTTAAATGCATAAAACTATTGTGAAAACTGTGATTTATGTACATACATACGCATATTAATAGGAAGTGAAAATTATCTGAGGGTTAATAATGACAAAATAAATGTTTACACTTAAGCATTTCATAGTACATTAAGCTTCATCATTAATAAGTAAAATGAAATAAAATTATCCGGTGTGTAATAATTAAATTGTCCGGTGCGTAATAACTAAACTAAATTCGTGGCACAAGCTTGATAAACATGAGGTCTTAAATTGTCCATAATTAAAGAAAACAATCTTATTAATTAGAAGAAATAATTTTTATTTAGGAACTATGATAAATTTACTTAAACTTGTAAATTCAAATTTTATTATAAAGCAATATATGCGTAAAAGGAACGTAGAATGTTCTTTGATAAATTTCCTTTTAAAAAACTACAAAAATAAAAAAAGTCGTGTAAAATTTTTAACTAAAATAAAAATTTCAAAAACTTCATCCATCCTCCTTTATTTCCTGAACATTTAGAGCAGCGCTTAACATGTAAAGTAACTTAATAGGATGTACCTGTTGGCATTTTTAAAAAGTTCGTTTTCGAAATGAAAAGGGAGAAAAAAGTACTATCGAGTTTTCTCAAGCTCAAAATAGGTATTATCCACTCAAAGATTGTATTGCTAATCCTTTATATCTGGAAATGAAAAGAAAACCTGTTTTGTAAGTCAAAACCTTAGCTTCTGATTTCTGAACTTATGTGAGAAAGGATTTAATGTTATAGAATTTAGTAAAAGCGAATGAAACACGAATTTGAAAGAAGTTTTATTCTCCAGACCTTTGGAAAACATGTTATTTCTATACCTTGTTTTGTAACACCCGCATACAAATAAGTGTGTAGTATTCCTAAGCTCAACTCTTCACATTATGAAAGAAAACACTCTGTGCGTCATTTCTGCAAACTGAATTTAAGATAAGAACTGTTTTTTAAAAACATTTTAGTGAAACATTTTTATTCGATACTATAAATGAAAACAATTGGCTTCAGGCACAACAGAAAAGTAAGCGTATTTTTTTTATTTGAGGTCTGTAAAGTATTTTTTCAGAAAATTCAAACATTATTAAGGAACCCGTAATTTACATTATTCCATTGCTAAAAAACGGTTTTGAGGCAAGACGTTACGACAATACACAGATTTCGTTTTAGAAAATCATCAAATGTTTTCATTATTTTCTCATCATGCCAATATTCAATTTGAGGTCATATAATTGTTGGGTCACTAAGTATACGCGCTTCCTATATTCCTAATATTATACCAACTAATAGAGATTCAAGGCTTCCTAAAATTTTAAATTATCCATACTATTACTAAGTTGTTGCCTTTCTGCAACACGTTCATCAAAGATACGCATTACTACATCTTTTTGTTGCTGAAAGAAGCCCGAAGAAGGTTTTTATAATTGCGGAAAAAGACGAAAAATTAAAATATGATTTTACAATTTGTTCAGGAAATTCCTTCCAATAAGTGTAAGAAAATTATGACATTAATCACAAAGGAGCCTGTCTAAAGCATTTTTTTTCATTGCTTCGAAGCTTCGATTTCATATTTCATTGCTTCCAAGCATTCGAGTTGGGTTTTGGTTTATTTATGGCAAAACACGACTGGCTGCATGGCAATTTTCATGAATTTTGGGTTGTTTAACGTGAATGTAAGCCAATTTCATTTATAAAGTCTTCACGAAGGCGTGCCTTAACTACGAGTCCTCACTTGGAATTAGATTTGCTTTGATTTCTTAGACTATGCCAAAGCACGCGAAGGATATCTGCATATAGAGAGGGATACTTTCGTGGAGGAAATTTCTGAGTAAAGGTGGCTCGTAACCACATTACACATGGGCAAAATCATGGAAACGCCCATGCGGTTAGCTCTTTCACCTGGAATCAAACCCAGGTTGAACTCCTAGAGTTCAGAGAATTTCAGCCACTGGTGGGCATCCAGTATTCAAGTATGATGTCTTATTTGAAGTCTTTCAAGCCAGCCAAACATGCTCAACGTCAAAGTTTCTGCAGTCATCCATAGGAACTGTAGTCGTAATGACATAATGGATACAAATTATTGGGAGCTATTAACAGATAAGTTTTGCTACATCTTTGTACTTCATGCTAACAACATTGAATTTTTTACTAGTGAGCTGTAAATACCATTATCGTCATTATCACCACTTTTGCCAAGGCAAGAGCACAGTCTTGTACTTCTTAATTTAGCCCAGTTTATGCATGATCACGGATGAACTTTAAGTAAAAATCTGTGCGAAGAGTTTGAGTTCACAAATCTCAAAAATAAGCATGAAAAGTACAAGCTTAAATTTGGAATGTAAAATTTAAGCTTCAAAAGTTTAATTTAAAATTTTAATTTGGACATGACATTTCTAAATTGAATTTTCTTTGTTTCAGACGAGAGAAACTTTAGTTTGTCTTACATTTCGAACAAAACTGTACCAATTTCCAGGCCAATGGAACTAAAGCCGCTGTTTTTCAGGAGTTAAATATTTTGCGAAAATGTTTTTGTCCCTGAAGAAGAGGAACTTAAGAGATCGCTCTTGAAATCGCTAAAGTTTTATTTAAAATCTACTTCCATCAAATTAAGGTTGCTTTCTTGCTAATTTTAATTATTTTTTATTTTTTGAACTGAATAATAACAGTGTAATAATATTCTTGATTATCAGTGAAAAGCACTAAGTTCGAATCCCAGGCTAACATCTTTGTTTTCATAGTGTTATTAATCACTTTTAAACCTTTTATTTCATTTCTAAGTTTGAGAGGTGAAATTCTGAGAAAAATATTTTTAGAACTAATCTGTAGAACTGAAACTGAATTTCAGGAATATCCAGCGGCACTGCTCCTACTGATTTTCACAGTCGGGTGTATACTGCGGGTTTTTTAAAATTTACAATTTAAGTTATTTTACGTAACAGCTTGTATCCAAAATATCACAAGACATCGTCTCGGTTCCGGTTCCTCTTTGAATGTCAGTTAATTTGTTAATTTAAATGCACTTCTTCATAACTTTATATGGATATTTTATTCATTCTTGACTTTCCGTTGTATCATGCAACCGATATCTAGGCATTAGAGAATTAATAAAAATATACCAATACTCGTTTTTTTTTCCAAAAATGCGTGTTTTAAAGTAAATATAAAAATATGAGTAAGGTGTTAAACAAAATTAGACATGATAAAAAACTGACGGCTGCAAACTTCGAACATAAGGTTAGGGTTTAGCCGCAAAAGATAAATATTTTAATAAATAGATGAAAAGCAGCATTTTTAAAGGTGCTTTTAAGCAATTTATAAAATAGAAAGAAACTGATAATCATACCTCTGGTCTTGAGTATAAGTAGGAATATTGCAATCGAAATCAGTGAAAATCTTTCAGAGGTTCGCGAGTAAGACATGGTTGAATCAAGGCTCTACGTTTTATGGATTCCAGAATAGTTTTCCTCCAATTCCTCTCAATTTTGTTTTTTTTTCTCTCCGTAAAAAACAAGGAAAGTGAACATGCGAGCATTACGAAGAAGGTTGTACTTAGTGTACTTAAAATGTTTTATGTGAGTGCATGTTTGCAAGCTGATGCTCATCATGTTATTTATATGAAACTATAATTAAATGTTTGCAAGGAATGTCATATTCTCTTTCAGATTATGAGCAGTTAAGGATAAGGTAACGGAGCAAATATGAAAGAAGAAAAAACTGCAAAATTTTCATTGAAATACAAACTTTACGCATTCCCATTCTGTGAGTATTCATATTTTAAATGAGGGATAATTCTTTTGAAAGCTATTTGCATTTTAACACTGCAGAAATCATTAGACACCTCATTAAAAACTAAAAATGAAGCAATTTTACTAATATTATACCAACTAATAGAAATTCAAGGCTCGTTTAATAAAATGAATTAAGAGAATTTTAATTAAAGGTACACGGTAAATAAATTTTAATTAACATTTAAAGTTTTACATTTGTGTTTGATAAATCGGCACCATGTTGTTCCTATCAGAATAAATCTTGGCAATACACAACTACATCTTAAAGCATGGATGTAAAACATTTTTATAGTTCGCTGAAAGTTTAAGAAGACATTATTAGAACATAAAATAGATTAACAAACACTGCAGGAGTCCATTTTAATAGCATAGACAAACTTATAATTACTATATTGTTGTTTGTTGCCGTCGTGTCCATGAAGTCAGTCAAATGATACCATGGGCGGTGCAGACCGCTTTAGCTATTTCCAGACAATTTTCTTTGTAGAAGGTCTTCCTTGGGACAATCGCTGATTTGCTGCATCGCAGCCAAGATGGCGGGGCAGGAAGAGATATAATCTGGTCCAGGTTCAATTCTAATACAGGAGAGCAGTATCATCGCCCTCTGAGCGTGAAGGTGCTATGTCCCTTCGCTCTTGCACTTTGATTACATAGCGTTTTACTATCTGATTTTACTTGTACTAAAAAAGGTTGGTATTCGTTGAACTATGTTCATCAGTTTGCCGTAAAAAGGCCTTGCGACGTACTGTTTTATTTTATTTTATTTTCCCAACTAATGGATCAATTTTTCGACTTCATAGGTTCGGAAATAACGAACCTACAGATGCTTCAGGAAGATAGAAGATATCTGACTCGCTCGTGACCTGGCCCTGTTCTGCAAATTTAGGACGCTTGCCAACGAGGAATGCGGAGCACTGAAAGATGACAAAACAGAGGAAGACTCTAATGATTCTCCTACTCTCGCTAGAGTTCCCCCACCAGAACACAGAATGAAAAATGATGCTTTTCCTCCCCTTTCCGAATATTAAAGCTAATGTCAGAAGAGCGGAGAGCCCGGCAAAATCTGAAGAAGACTTTACGAAATATAAAGCTCTAGATGCCAGTTCAGACTCTAACGACGGCGCTCCCCGAGGAGATGTCACCCGGAGACCCCGAAAGCAGCCAATCAGAAAGCCGGCACTCCCCCAAGCAGACGCAACGAATCCTGATTCGCCCAGAGATAATCCCAGCACTGTTGAACCAGAATCCATGGAAACGGCACCCAAGAAAATTGACGAAATTCCACCGGAATTAGTCAGAGAACGTCTTCCGCCCTTCATCGTAAAAGATACCAACTTCAAATGGAATAAAGCTAGAGTGCTCTTAAAAAAGCACAGACTGCACTCTGAAAGTGACTACTTCGGTCAGCAAATCCAGGACGGATTTAAGATATTGGTAAAACTACCTACTATTTTTAGATAAGACCAAAAAATTCTGAAAGTTGAAAATGTGAGTTTTCACTGTTTTGAGCTACCCGAATCCAAAAATTTAAAAGCAGTGATTCGGCATTTACCGGCTTACATGGACATTAATGAAATTGCTGAAGAATTAGTTGCCAAAAATTATGACGTTATCCGGGTTAACCAATTGAAAAGACTAAGAAATGGTGATGTAATCAACATCCCCCTCTTTCTCATTACTCTTGTGAGAAATGACAAAAATAAGAGCATCCATCATGAATCTTTCCTTATGGGAATGAAAATCAAAGTTGAGGATTACAATGGCAGAGCGGCACCCTTGCAGTGTTATCGCTGCCAAGGGTTCCACCACTCGCAAGCTAACTGCAATCATGAGCCGCTTTGTGTTCGATGTGCGGAGGCGCATGAAACTTTCAAATGTTTAAGAGATAAATCTGAACCACCGAAATGTGCCAACTGTTTACAAGTTGGTCACACAGCCAACTATAGAGGTTGAGAAATTTCCACAGCAAAAAGCTGACTCCCAAAGCCAAAACGTTCAATGAACGTATAGTGACGAATAAAACATACACTCAGGCATTAACTACAGGACTCGCTCGGGAATCTATGAGAATGATGACAGAGGCCAAGCAAATGTTCCAACAGCTAAGCATGTTGGTCTTCTTCATTAAGGAATCTGGAATTCCTTTTCTCTGTAAGAAATTAATTGATAAAAATTCAACTACACATCAGAAACGAAATCCGGACTCCCAAATTCATGGATAATTACACCAGACGGCTGACAACTATCCGTTTCGTTTTCTGGAACGCCAATGGCCTCCATAATCGAATTGGTGAATTCCAACAATTTTGTATTGATCATGATATTGACATTGGCATAATAACTGAGACTCATGCGAAATCATGCCATCGTCTAAAAATTCCGAACTATGTTTAATACAGATGTGACCGTACCACCCATAAAGGAAGAGGTGTTATGATTTATGTGAAAAGACAATACCCGTCGTGTCTCATTAATTCATGCACGGATTTTAATTGTGAAAGTGTAGCTGTTCAAATTACTTTACCAGTGCATGGTGACATAAATTTCTGTGCAGTGTATAACTCACCTCGAAATCGACTCTCTGAAACTTTCTTAGACTCTATATTGCCTGAGGACTTCCCTACGATTGCTGCTGGGGACTTTAATTCCAAGCATACAGCATGGAATTGTAGAAAAGGCAATACCAATGGAAAACTTTTACATGAATATGTCACAAATCACCCTGTAGTATTGCACTCCCCAAGTAAATATACATATCGACCGGGCCGGCTAGAAAAATCGGACGTTCTAGATATCGCTCTAGCGACTACAACGGTTCCAATGGCATTAGATGTAATCTACGAACTTGATTCTGACCATCTACCTGTAATTGCTACGTTAGGAATTCCAATTCCTAAACCCTCCACTAATACGACCAGAACTTACACAGACTGGAAGCTTTTTGAAAATTTGTTGAAAGACTGGACTTTTCCTCAAAAAAACCTAAGAACTGTTACTGATATTGAAAATGAAATCACTTCATTAACCAGTAAAATTAAAACTACCAATGTAGAGGCAAGTGAAATAATTACTGATGGAGAAAAACTTTATAAATTGCCCTCAAATATTCATTCGCTAATGCAGCAGCGAAATAGGCTAAGAAAACGATATCACGTGTCCTGGTCTCCACCAATCAAGAGGGAAACTAATAAGTTCAGTAAAGAAATAGAGAAACTTATAAAACAGCATAAGGAGGAGTTATGGAGAGAAAAAATGTCGAATTTAGATGCCAAAAATGGTGCATTTAGAATTTTATCAAAAATATAAAAACTACGTACACCAGTAACCGACCGCTGCATTTCAATAATAAGGTTGTGACTTCAGACCAAGAAAAGGCAGCTATGTTTGCTTTCTCAGCTAGAAGATCAATTTTCGCCAAATTTCTGGCCCGTTGATGCTAATTTTGAACTGCACACGCTCTCCAAAGTGAAGAACTGGCTTAATTCACATACAGCTAATAATTTAATAAAGCTTGCAACTCCATCTGAAGTTCAGTCTCTCACTAAAAAATTGAAGACCAAAAAAGCCCCAGGGCTTGACGGCATCACAAACACTGCCATGAGAAACCTGCCTATCAACGTTATATGCAAGATTACTTCTATCTCTAACGCTTGCATGCTTATTTCCCACAGCAATGGAAGACTGCCAAAATTATAATGATCCCCAAACCAGGAAAAAATCATATGCAAACAGATGGTTTTCGACCTATTAGCCTCCTGCCTAGACTACCTAAACTTTGCGAAAGAATTCTACTTGCCCGTATCAAATTGCACCTCCAAAAGCTACCACCGGCGCAATTTGGGTTCCGTCAACGTCTATCAACGACCAAGCGATTAGTAACAATTACTGACTTTGTGGGGCAAGCAGTTCATAACAATTTAAACGCAGCTATCCTCATGCTAGACGTGGTGAAAGCTTTGGACCGCGTTTGGCATGAGGGGCTAATTTGCAAATTGATTGATCTTGATTTTGAAAGAGAACTCATCCTTGTGCTACATTCTTTCATATCAAACAGAACTGTCAAAGTCTCCGTTGGAAACTCTCTCTCTACTAAAAGAATCATGCTGAGTGGTATTCCTCAGGGATCGGTTTTAGGTCCGATACTTTACTTGTTCTACGTGGCAGATTTCCCGAAAATCCACTACAATAATAACGCAATACTTGCATGCTATGCTGATGACACTGCTGTTGCTGTGAAGTCAGCGAATATTAATCATGCAATAAAAAACTACAGGAAAACGTCCCTTGCATTGAAGACTGGTGCAAACGTTGGAAAGTGCGGATTAATGGACAAAAATCGCAACTCCTTATTGTCAGAAAAAGAAAGAAGACGAATCATCCATCAGAAGACCATCAGACCAATTATGACATATGCCGCGCCAGTCTGGGCTACCGCCACTGAAACGATATAGAGAAACTTCAAAAAGTGCAGAACAAGTTTCTTAGGATTAGCACAAATGCCTACTATTATGTCAGAAACGAAGTATTGCATAACGATATGAAAATTGAACCACTAAATCAAGTTATTTGCAAGATTAATGCAAGGTTCTTCAAAGGTGCGTTAAATTGTGAACATCTTATAAACTTTAACTTGTTTCACTACAAGATACTTGCTGAAGATAGGTTTCTCAAGCCTTACGCTGCTTATCTGATTAAGGAAAATCAAGACTTTCCCACTTAACTAGTGATTATTAAATATTGATCACGATAGTATTTCAGAGATCCAAGCTCAAGCAGCAAGCGTCTGAGCATGAACTTGTGTGAGCCCACGTGACTTACAGGCTCATCTTTCCATGTCTTGTGTTTATCTCCTGATGGACTTGGACTAATGTACATATGTAAATAATATAGAGTACTGATTTATGCTATTATTTTACTATTTCTACTTTCATGTATGTTTTGTATTTTATTTAATTGCAACTTTGGCGAAGTATTCCTTAGAAGACTCGCAACCAATGATAAGTCAGCTTGCAGCCCACGTGACAACTGGTCACGCCCCTTCGCCATTAGCTCCTGCCCTTTTGGACTCACGCTTCGGACTAATTCTCTCTTCCGCGCCCACAGTGCAAACATCTGATGATAGCCGGAACACATCAAGCAGAATGCTTGATAATCTCGCCATAAGTGGAACTTGGAATTCTAAAGCAGTTTCTGCAGACAGTATGGGTTCTTGTTTTATTTCTTCATCCCTCTGAAATGGCCAGTTCTAAGTCATATTGTTGCTATCTGGACGCTTTGAATAATTAAAAATAAACTAATATTTTTTTTCTTAAATAATTTGCTAGAAAAAGATTGCGGAGATTAAGGGGGGGGGGACCTGATGTTTCCAAAATTCTGCTGTACCGTGATGATAGAAAAATACACATATCCAAGTCTCCAAGTAAATGTGGTCAAAAAGTTAGCTACAGCAAGGGTAAATTAAAACCTAAATGGACGAAGCAAAACTGTTTCCCGTTCTTTTAACTGATAGTGTAAGAGAACTTAATGATATTGTTCAGTTAACGGTATTTGGTAACTTAATATTTTGTTTTAGGTAAAATTTTGTAACAACGTTCTATAAATTAATATTATCGATTCTAATTAAAGTAGTCTTGATTTTGCATATTGATGTTACAAACAAAAAACAATAATTTTGGAACTCATAATTCGTAATTTATCTGTTTAAACCCTAAGATTATAAAATTTATAATCAAAACTCAACTTATGAGTATGATATTCAAAAATTAGCTTTTATATCTTGCGTGATTAGCAAATAAAAACTTTAGATGCGAGATTTTTTAGACATTGAAAATAAAGATTCTTCCTTTAAGAATTTAAGCAGTATGGTTGTTTGAACGTTCTCACAAAAACTCACTTAGCATAGAAAGAAATAAAAATTTACAAACTACGAAGGTGCTTTGTGAGTTCATCTGTAGCTCTGAACAAAATTTTACACCACGTGCATTTTCATAGAAATAAAAACGAGTTTTAGTGCCTTAAGCAAGTGTTTCTCATCAAGCATGCGTAACACAAGCCTCTTCTTACGTATTTCATTTTTTAATTTTATTTAATGAAAGATACACATTTTTCTAACATTTTGATATTCTTTTGTTCGCAGTGTTCTACGCTCAAATAAGTATTTCAAAAACAAATGCGGAAACATTTAAAATTGAAATTCTTTTTGAATTAAGTTGCAGTTTTATTCAACAACATTGTGTTTTATGATAATGTGTGAAAATAATATGTGAAATATGTGGAAATAATATCTTTATTTTCACATAACAAGACAGCCGATATTTATGATTTAATAATACTATTTTCAGTTTTTAGCCCAAAAGGGCTATTAATTTCGTTTTGGCATTTTGCGTTGATTCTCGATAAATGTCAGTTCACTGTTCAAACTGTTGTCACCAAATATTACAGCCCTGTATTATATTTAAAGAAATTAAATAATGAAGAATCTGCATAAATGTACGTTTCTCTGATTGTGATAAAACAACGGTACCTAGAGCCATCAAATTTTGAATAATATACATTTCCATTCGAATATGGGTATCTGGAAGCCCAAAATTTGAGTTTGGAATTTGTTTTTATTATCGATTTCATTTTTGCAAAACCTTAAAGAATTTTTGATTAACAAACTCAACGATTTTAAAGCGAGCAATGTCAACAGTGTACGAAAAAAAACATTTTTAGCCGTTTTATAATATTTTGCGATATTGCTGTTGAACTGTATTTTCTGGTTTAAGTGCGAAGTACATGATACTTAATAAATAAAGGTAACACACAAAAAACTTTAAAAAAAGCCCCTTTGGGCGTAATATAAAATCTGAAAACTTTCAGATTTTTTTTCCATTCTCTTTTATTTAATTTATAATTAATCGTTAATTTTTCGAGTCAAATCTAAAATTTTCAGATAGCGGGCTAAATTTTTTTTATGATTTTCTGTGAATAATAGTCACTTTCAGAAGTTATCTTCATAGAGATATGACTGGTATAATATACGTGTATATATATATTCGCTGTCGGCTCTTGTTATAGATATATTTGCATTATTTTAAATGATACATAAATAAAACATATACCAATAATTACTAATAGTTCATCAAACTCTGTAATATGACTTAAAAAATACATTTTATAACTCATTCTGATACCTATTCTAATTTGTTTAAACTCTACCTTTCATTCATCTTGGTCATTCCTGTTGACACGTGCATTAAATTTAAAATCTAAATAGGAAAATAAGCCTAAGCAACGATCTTATTCGCAAATAACTGAAATTTTAACGTTAATTTGTTTTTTTAAAAATATTCCAAATGTATTTTTCTGACATCTTAATTTTTATGAAATTTGCAACCAAAGTACATAGCATTTTCTTAAAGTAGAAAACATTTTACGTTTAAAATGCATAATTAATAACATAAGTTTTAAGGTTATGAAAGACAGGATCATTCATGACAGGATCATTCATTGAAGAATTTTAAAAAATAAATAAAATGAAATAAAAATAAACTGTACCTACTGTACTTTTCTAAAATATGTATTTTAAAATCGGCAATGAATATAATTCCTAAGAATGGTAAGCAGAAATTAAAACATGTTAAATACTCTGCTTCTAACTGTAAACTTACTCGCTCTTCTAGTAATAAATTTTTATTTTTAATCCAAAGAGACAATTTGCCCTGAAAAACTATTAATTTCGTTTTGGCATTTTGCGTTGAAAACTATAAACCGCGAATCACTTTTCAAATTGTTGCCACCAAATATTAGAACCCTGCATTATATTTAAAGAAATTAAATAAAGAAGAATCTGCATGAATGTGTGTATGTTTCTAGCATTGTGGTAAAACGACGTACCTACAGCCATCAAAATTTCAATAACGTAATCTTCCGAAGAATATGGGCATGTGGAAGTCCTAATTTGGAATTTGTTTTATTATCGATTTCATACTTTGTAACACTTCAAAGAATTTTTGATTAACAAACTAAATGATTTCAAAGCGAGCAATGGCAACATTGTACGGGGAAAAAATATCTCCAGCCCGCGAGACTCTCTATCGGAAATTCTAAAGCTATGCTCATTTTAAAATTATTTTGCGATATTGTGAACTGAACTTTATGGTTTGAGTACGTAAAACATGATATTTAATAAATAAAGGTAGCACACAAAACGTTAAAAAAACGCTCCTTTGGACGTAATTTAATATTTGAAACCTTTTAGATCTTATTTAATTTTTTATTATTTATTTATGTATTTATTATTTTTATTAAATTCAATTCTAAAATATTAATTTCATATTAAATCGTTTTCAACTCATTTAAAACATCGTTACTGTTTATTAAGCAATTCTATTTTAAATTCAACAGCAAACTATCCTCACCAAGAAATATTATATCACAACTTTTTTATTTATGCTCAGACAGAATTGCATAAAGACAAGTTTTCAAAAAGTTTTGTACATTGGAAATTAAAAATAATTTCTGACAGAACAAAAAAAATTAAAAACTAATATTTTAAATCTGTTATAGTCGCAAATGTTTTAATTCCTCATATACTAAACTACAATAAATATACTGAACTAAAATATACTGCAATATTTATTTTTAGAATATTTACGAAATTTGTTTTACTAATGAACAAAAAGATTTAAATTTATTAAAATGAATCAATCTGACTTTATGCTTTGAAACGATGTTTAATTAGTTTCTTTTAAATTCAAAGCTATTAATATCTAAACTACACGAATAAAAATGAGAATTCACAAGTTTTTCGACTAATTATCTGTTTAAGGTCGATCCTTTGTGACTGTCATCGGTCACGCTTAGTTGTTTCCTCCTGACCTACCAAAAATCAAATATTTACAAATTAAATTAAAATACTTCGTATAGGATATATTTTCTTAAAATCAGTTTCAAACATTATCAACATGTTATACAAAAATCTAAGTTTTTGTTACTTACCTAATAGGCCACAGAAATAGATCGAGTCGCTTATAGTCCACAAATACTATTAATAAGAAAGTTATATATGTATTTATATTTTATGGGTGATTAATAATGAAACTGAGCTTGTAACTGTTTCCTTTAACTTTACACAAATTTCCTATTACCAGAAGCTAATCAAAAGTGTTGGCAGAGTCTTCAAGTCAAATGGGTACTAACATTTCTGACCTATGTGAAGGAATCCCAAAATACCAAAGGAATATATTATGCAAACAAGTAAGTTTCTGCTATATCTGATACTCCGTAATGTAAATGAAATCAGCAGTTACATATATCTAATACTCTGTATATGTACATGCATACACTGGTATGCAAAACTTAAGCAAAAAATTCATTTTTCAACATACAACCATGAAAGCTGTGAAAAGAGCTTTTTGCGATCATTACAATGAAATGTCAACTCAGAAGAAATGTGATACATATGAAACCTTCAGCACCCCGACGTCGAAAGGTATGTCAGGGCATGCAAAACGCGCGGAGTCAACACGAAGTTGCAATGGAATGTAGCTTGCACACTCACGCTGACTCCTCGCGTTAAAAAAGTAAGCGTTTTTCTTTTTGAATAGAGGAAATGAAAGCGCATTTCCAGGTATTCTCCTGAAAATGAAAATGAGATTGCTCGTGCAGTATGGCTACAAGAAAATTTCAAGACGCTTTTACACGTAGTAGAATGACGGGCAAGCTTGAGGATGGGCGACGTTTGAAAGTCGCCCAAGAGATTGGAGCTGATAAAAGGTGTTGTTTCAGGAGCATGGAAAGCCTTTCAAAGCTGGAGAAAAGGTTGGTGGTGCTTGGGCAAGGAAAGCAACTGTGACTGATGACCGATGTATCGCCCGGCAGGCTAAAAGAAATCGAAGCGAGATATCAGGCAATATTGCCCAGCTGCTGCGCACGGCAATCGGACGACAAGTGTTCCGGTTTACTGTGTTGAGACGATTTCATAAAGATGGCCTATTCGTACGGCATTCCGAATGCTGTATACCATTGACACTAGCCCATTGGCGGGACCGTTTAGAGTGGTATAGAACGCGCAAAGACTGGATACCTAATCAATGGAATCACGTCCTCTTTGAGGGAGAGTCGATTCAGTATGACAAATAATTATCTAATCCATTTGCTGAGAAGAGAGGAATAGACACACTTTCATTCCATTAACATCAGAGAAAGAGGCCGTTGGGATTATCTTAGAGTGCTTGTATGGCGAGGCATTATGATAAATAGACGTACGCAGCTCCAAACTTACCGAGACCGTTACTGCGCTAAAGTTATCTTCCTCACGTGCTTCTTGCGTTCGAGATGCCGTTGGTGCCAGCTTTATGGATGACAATGGGGCCACGTAGGACACATGCTATTTAAGAGCTCATGGAAAATATCCACAGAATGGATTCGGTAGCTTGCTGTCCCCTCAATGAACATGTGTTGGATACTTTCATGGCGGCGCCATCTAATTTTGCAGAGAACACCAGACAACATGATATTTAATAAAAAAATATCATGTTGAAATAGATGCTCCTTGAAGAATGGGAACTCTTACCCCATGAAGTGGTAGAACGCAAACATTGGAGTTAGGGAACGTCATATCCCTTACTAAGCTCTTTGATTTGTTGTTCTTCCTCTTCACCAGACCGTTTTTATAACAATACTATTACCATTTTTATACCAAGCCCTTTTTCTCTTCGATCCCATACTGTATGCGTCATACTCATTTTTTGCTATTATACTTTCCTCATTTTTTTTAGTATTACATTGTGCCGCTGTAGTATGAAATTCATGAATCCCAGTTGATGTTTTGTGGAATTACGGCCAAAGCCAGAAAACCTGCTTAAGTTTTCCACGCTAGTGAATTTCATTAATTACTAATACGGCTTTATTGTGTTATTAATTAAGATTTCGTTACTTACCGATATTAATATACGAAGACATTAGAAAGTAACAATTAACTACAGTATCGTTTTTATAATAATGGAACTACTGTTAAAGCAAAAAATATTTCTCAATAAACTTGTTACTACTAAATTAGTAGGAGACTATTTTTGTTGCATCAATCAATAATGTATTATTGCAGTTTGAAAGATATTTTAATGCTACAATAACTCATCGATTTTTCAATGTTATGAGTTTAACAATATTATATCGATTTCCAGTGCCACTAGGTTAGCAATGATTCATCGAGTAATTTATTGATTTTCAATTCACTTTCTTTTTCTCTGATTAAGAAATTTCTTTAAGGGATTCTTCCAAGATAACATGGATTTAATTTGCGCATGTGCGTAGACATCATCTGTTGTCTTAGGTTTTGCTATTGCTTGAAAGATGGTGTTTTAAAATATTTTGTTCTTGGTTTCACGCATATCTATAGTGGTGGACCAAAAGAAACTGCATCATCTATAAAAATAAACATTTTGTAGTATCAAAGCATTTTATTGTTCACATAAAAATATCTTAGTTGCTATGAATAAGACATGAGATCATTCCACATTTATACTGCATTATACAGCGCTTCCAAAGTATTGGGTCATCCGATTTCTATAAATAGCGCGGCGAAAGGGGTAAACGGTACCTCATCTCTTTCTTAAATGGATGACTCTGTATGTTCAGTTTGCGCAATCGAAAAAAAGTGGGGCAATTGCGTTAGCTAAAGAAGAATATTCGACCCTCGTGATCGTTATAAAAACTGATTGCAATCAATCGACAGTTTCGAATCGATTAAATTGGAGCAAGAACTAGTGATGGTGAGAGAAGGGCTAGATCAGGCTTGCTGCATGTTGGAAGACGTAAAAGTGAATTTTATCATTTAGAGTGCATATTGCCTACTGTCAAATTCGTAGCGATCTAAATAGTATGGGGATGCATACCCAGCTAAGGCCTTGAAGTCTTGAAATTTATTATTAGAATGGTGAATGCATCAGTTTATACCCACATCTTGGAGAAGCATTTAAAGTCAGTTACTGGAGATCATTTTAAAGGTGGTGGAAATTACATTTTTCATCAGGACTCTGCAACCGGTCATACGGCGAAATCGGTAAGTACGATCTAGCTTATTTTTGCATGATTTTGTGTCCTCATTTACAGGTTTTAATTCCCACATCACAACGGAAAGTAATTTTCCTCGTGTTTCCTCCCTTTAGGTTTAGGTCTATTTGCCAAAATCTGATATTAAAGTATTGAACTGGCTTGGGAATAGTTCTGTTCTGAATATCAGTGAAGCTTGTTAGCATATAATGGGTACCAAAATTGTTTCTAAGAAGACTGCTATCAAGATTAGATTGCAGGAAAGCCTTCTTAGGGTTTGGATCCATGAAACTGGCCAGGACTATATTGAGAAGTTGGTATCGTGTATGCCAAACCGCTGCAAGGCTGTCATCGCAACTCGTAAAGAATTTACTAAATACTGAAGTGATTCTTATTCATGTATAGACATCTAAGTACATGTATGATGACTGAAACTATGTAGAACTTATATTAGCTAAAACATTTATGTATCAATTGCTTACTTCCACGCTTATTAATTATTGCACTTTTCACTCTTTTTCATTGTTCTGAGTGATTAAGTGTAAATAATTTATTGATCCTAATCAAACTTGATTGAGATTAATCCCACAACTTTATTTTATTGTAACAGTATGGTCTTTACATAAACGTATACATGAAACACATTATTCGCACACTTTTTCGGAGGTGTTGCAATTTTGTTGTCGCCACTGTAGGTCTTAGATTTATGCTATTCAGTGAAACATAAGATTTTCATTTAGCTTTCAAGTCTAATCGGCTTATTACTGCTTAGAAAACTAAGAATAATGAACACGTTTTTTAACGACAAAATTTTCTGTTTAATTTTTAATAATCTAAGTAATTGATCCGATGCTAAAAATATTGATTATTCAGTTTGTCCAAATGATAACTTTCACGAACAATTTAAGCATTATTTTAATTTTTTAAAAAGTGTTTCTTTTATTGTTAATTTCTTTCTCTTTCTTCTGTGATAGAAAGGTCAGCAGAGCGACTGCGAACTCAATATTTTATATAAAAAGTGTAGATTATATTTTAACAGATTCATTTCAAATTTGATAAGTCATAATGCTCTGTAAGTCAAAATTAATGTTTCTCACAGTAAAAATTTAATAAAAATTAATCTTCTAAATATGCCAAATTTCTTAATCTAAAAAATATTCAATAAGTCAAAATTTTTTCGAATGAAGTTAAAATTATTTTCCTAACATTCTTTTTTTGACACATTAGTTATTATTTCTAGATCTATGCATATCGTCGCCGAAAAGTCATTTCCATAACCCTTAA
>KK121306.1:109024-147510 GCA_000611955.2 Stegodyphus mimosarum
ATATATATATTTCTCGCATTCTGTTCAAACAACGGTACTTAGAGCCGTCAAATTTTGAATAACGTACGTTTCCACCCGAATATGGGCATCTGGAAGCCCAAATTTGGAATTTGTTTTATTATCTACTTCATATTTTGTAACACTTCAAAGAATTTTTGGTTAACAAACTCAATGATTTCAAGGCAAGCAGTGGCAACACTGTACGAAAAAAAAACATTTTTATCTCCAGCGCGCGAGACCGTGTATCTTAAATTCTGATGATATGCTCATTTTAAAATTATTTTGCGATATTGCTGTTGAATTTTATGGATTATGTGCAAAGAACATGATATTTAATAAATAAAGGTAACACACAAAAAGTTAAAAAACGCTCCTTTGGGCGTAATGTAAAATCTAAAAGCTTTCAGATTTTACTTTTTTTAAAATTTATTATTTCTTTTACTTCTGTTTAGTAAATCTTAAAATCTCTATAAAGAATATTTTTGTTTTGTAATGCTGTGTAATCGACTATCACATTCAAGAGCAAAACTTACAAGATGCAGCATAAATATTTGTCCTTTATTTCTAAATTTTGGGTTAAAGAGGTAATGTATACAGCTGTACTTGCAACGTTTATATTAAAATATTTTGGGATGCTTCGTAAGATTCTATGAGAGTTATTCTTATTCAGTCTTTCTTCTCTAACCAGCCTCAACCATTGCTTGGCTGTTTATTATCTGTTGATGTTAACTAAAGTAAACTGGAAGTTCGGTTATAAAATAAACATAAACGAATGCGAAGTAACAAATTAAATATTTAATTATTTTTCCACCATTTTAAAAACATTTAGAGATTATTAGGTTTATCTGAGTGAGAAATATGAAAAGTCAACTTTTACCTTGACTGAATTCGAATAATGAATCTTCGAAGGCGCAATACAGTACGATAATGTCTTACAAACGAAATTGCAAACTGCTATTTATCATTGGCTATTTTGCATAGTTTTACAAACTACCAAATTTACTCTTTATGATACTACTTACATTCCAAGCTGTTCTTTTTTTAATCTAAGCCTTACAAAAAAGTGAAGAAATTTAACTTCACTTATGCTTTGTTAGTCTAGTGCAACTACGAATAAATTCAGCTTCAGTTTAAAAACGATGAAAAGGGGCAAGTAATGATATCTCAACAACGCAGATGGAACTGCAATATATTTATTCCGTATTAACATACTTTCTACATCTTCTTGCTTTATACGCAATTAATCTGCCTGATTTTGAAGGAAATTACTATGATGCTAGCAAAGAATTGATAGAAAAGGAATAATTAAAAAGGTTCAGCTCTTCGAAAAATAAATAAAACACTGCAGGCTCATTACAGGTAAGCCTTCACAATAATAATCCTAAAGTGTGCTTGTTTTAAAACTCTTAGAATTCATTCATGGATATTTAATTATAATGTATCTTCAAACGAATTTCACTGAGTATTTAATCACAATATACGAAATCTTCTAATAGCAGAGTGTAGTATCGCTGTTTCCTGCTTTAATATTTATTCAGAGCTGATAATTTCGAATTGTTTCACCGCGATTTCAGTGCTGGTATCGATATCAAGGATTCTAATTTTAAACAATATTCAGTACTTGAAGCACCAGTAATAATCTCTTTTCCATTTTAGGAAATTCTTGATTAAAACTGTCTTTCTAAACAATATTCTCCTTGTTTTAATAAAATTGCTCTTAATGCATCTATTGCTATTTACTCTTATGTTGTTATCTTGTCTATCGGGGACCAGAACCATCCGCGCAGTATATCATTTACTTATTAAAATAAAATAAGTATTATAAATAATTTTTTTGTGTAAGTAAATAGTATATTATTAAAACTATACGTATCAATATTTAAAAATATTTTACCACTTTTCCTCCTTGTGAAAGAAATTTTACATTTAATTTTATACTGATCATATTTAAAAGTTTCATCTTTGAAGTTATAATGTTCTCACATATGCTTCAATTACGGATGATTAATGTTTCTTTGTGTCAGTAAGCACTCTACCCATTTCCTTTTCGATAAGGCAATTCATTCATTCATTTCATTCTGATACAAGTATCTAATATTTATTACAGATGAAAAGTATTTTCTCCCTCTCGTAATATGTAATGCAGATGTCACTCTTTAATAATCTACTAGTATTATAAAACAGATTTGATTTGGATGTCAAGATATTTTCCATTTGTAGAAGAAAAAAAACTAAAAAAAAAAAAAAGGGCTATAGCCTTCAGTTGATACACTGTAATCACGAACTAAGCATGGTGTTCGAGATTTACTTTGTAACTTAAATGTATATCTCTAATGTCCTTAAATATAATGTTTTATCTTTATTTCTTCTTTTAATTGTGTTTTCTTAATTAAAGTTAATTAAAAGGCCCAGGTGAGCCTTTTGTTTATGGTAGTTTGGTTATAGTTGGCCACACAACGCGCGGCTCGAATGATTTATCCAGTTGAGAAAAAACCATGTTCAAGACACCAGGACATCGACTCATTCTTTTCCAGGTGAGTACTACCTCCACTAGCGAAGTCCTTACCGGAAAGTTATTTTGGAAATCGTATGAAGTACTCGTTTCATTTTCGCTCCGATGGTAACAGATACGAGATTTTCACTTAATAAGCATTTCACTTAATAAAAGATAACAGATTTTCACTTAATAAGCAATATAAAATTCTAACTAGAACGTCGTTAATACTTTAATAATATGGAATGGAATGTGTCCTTAAAAACGAAACAAAATCGTATATAAAGTATATGGTTTGTTTGGCTCTAGGTGTTTCCTTTTAGATATGTTGCACTTTAAGAATTTATATTGTCTTACTTTGTTTTAAATAATTGATTTCCATTTGAATTTTCTGTGTTTTAATTCTATGTTCTAATTGAAGATTAATTTTGTTGTCATTAGAAGTCAACACGAGTAAAATTTCGTTTCGCTTCTGAACGAAAATTGTTTACTTTGCAAAATGTTATTTTTATCCTGATTGATATATGTTTCCGGTGTGGATAATTCTTTTAGTATTTTTATAACTGTATTACTATCTATGAAAGAGTTGTGCGTTTTGTTTTATTTTATGAATAATATTAACCGATATTTTTTCCTCTTTGAGAATAGAAATTATTAAAAAATGAAAAGGGTTTTATCTATATTATTTAAACTGTGCCACTACTATTTTGTTTTTATTCAATAAGTATACTTGTTTTGAATTAATATTTTAGTTGCCGTTATTCTGAGAAGGCATTCTAATACTTGCTGCATTTTCGAACTGTGTGTTTATAAAAATGTTTAAATATTTATTTCGTAATATTTGAGAACAACTTACACATTTAATTGTGTTTTTCAAAGAGAACCATAGTCGAAAATTAATTCCTTAGAGCCTTTAGAATTTTGTAAACGTCACATGCATTACTAATAGAAGATTTATCAAATTCAATTCTATTTTTGGGATTTTTATGTTTACTAAATATGTGCATTTTATTGTCCTTTGGCAGGTGTAAAATCTTAATTTCTTTTTCGAAGAATTAATGATTTCGTTCCATTCTGTTTTTCAAATGTTATATAATTCTTAGGAGTAATTAAGAAATTCATAAAATTTTCGAACATATAATTTTTTTTCAAACAAATATTGAACTTTTCAACGGACATTGAAAGTACGATAATATGGCATTTCTGGGACTAGCCAAGAAAAAACCTGCTAGCCACAGAACTGGGACTGCCCGTCTCAGATAATTTGAAAATGATTCAACTCAAAGAGTTAATTACGAACTCAGGCAAGTATGAAGAGAGATTTGTGAAGAATCTATTGACCAGCATAACTGATGAAAGAAAAATGGCTGAACAAGCAGCTGAAAATGACAGGTTAGCGTTAGCTGAAAAGAAAAATCTTTTGCGTTAAGAACAAGCACCCGAAATACGTTTGCGTGAAGAAAAAGTATGATCTTATTTCAAAGTATAAATCTCTCCAAGTTGTATCTGGGTTTTTATAATGTTGCGCAAAAAACTGTCTGAAACGGTCAGCACTTAACCTGTATCGCTTAAGAAGCATTTCCTTAATTTTGGGGTAATTTTGAGATCCTTTCTCATCTTCTCTAGTAATAAGTTGGGCTATTTTTGTTGGAAATGAACTGATCAGATAAAAGCTGCTGAAGATCAACGAATTGAGAAGACGCGTCTGTTCGAGTTAGAAAAATTAAAGCTTCAACTCGAGTTGCAAAAAATTTCTCAAAAGGAAGTGATAGATCATGGAATAGATGAACTCAAAATTGAAATTACTAGAGTTGTCCCTAAATTTAACCCTAAAGAAGACGAAAAATTTTACAAAATTTAATATTTAAGTATAATTTGAGTCGTAGTAATGAAATATGGAAAAAAATTGGTACGTTACTTCAGAAATAGACCCATTTTGTGTCAAAATACCTGTGTTAGAACAATGCTATATATAAATCTAATATATATCTAATATATATAAATAGTCTAATAATAATAATATATAAAATATAATAATATATATATAAATAATCCAATATATATAAATCCAATATATAGTCGCGCTTTCGAAAGATGGAAGACGCAATTTGAATTTCGTCAATTGGCCCAGTAAAACGGGAGATATAAAACTGTCCCCCTTTTTTTTTGTGCAGTGTACGTCTGCATGAAGGTATGCTGCCTCTCCCGGAAGGTTCAGTTACAATAAATGAACAATGCGTGGTGAAATGTTTTTATCGGCTGAAAAGCACAGAGTTAGTTGATAGTTATAGCAGAATATTCACCGTACATAGAAAGAACTACATTTCAGGATTGTCTGTACGTAGTGTAGATCTTCCTTTCAAAGTTCGTACGTTACACGTAATCAGGTAAAAGAGAACTGGGCACCAGAGGCTTTGCTACAGAATCGAACAGGTATTACCCCAATACAGTAACCAGCTAGAGTATGAAAAACTGTAATTGACTGTATGATTTTCCTGTTAAGTTACACTGGAGTTATACATTATTGTTGTTACATTTAAACATAAGAGGATAATAACATAAAATTAGGCAAAGTTACATAATATGTTCGATGTTTTTTTGGATATTTATTTTGGTGTGGGAATTAGTTGGATATCTTTTGTATCGAGCAGCGCGTGGTTTGCAATCATTTGCAGAATAGATGCAATCCTTGAAGCTGATGCTTTTTCTGAGTTGAAGGACTGAAGAGCAAATAGCCTTACCATTTGCTTAAAAAATGTAGCAGCATAATGCTTGCCAAGACATTCAGCGATGAGCTGGACTTGAAAGCGTGATGTTTAGCATGAACTGTCGCTGCATTGATGTAAGCAATCTCTTTTTTCTTTCTGTCATTGACAAGACCAATAACGAAACTCCATATGTGGCGATCTTTGTGATGGCGGTTTTGTAAATAAACTTGATGATGTGAAGATTCAATCCCCAGTTAAATCCTTGTATCCTACGAAGGTTCTGTCGAATTTGGTGAGTGCGAATCTTTATATCATGGACATGTTCTATAAAGATGAATTTTTGGTCAAGCAGTAACCCAAGGTATTTTAAGGATTTGACGTATTTAATTTTACTTGTTTCTATTTTTATTGAAAGCTGTTTTGTATTTTTCTGTCCTGGCTTATGAATGATCATTACTTGTGTCTTGGGGATGGAGATTTCTAATTTATGTATCTTGCAGTGATGCTCTAATATATTAATTGTTTCTTGGCAGTTTTGCAGAAGAAAGTTTTGTGTTAGTCCGCTGACCGCGAAGGCGACATCGTCTACAAACGCTGTACTTTTCGTAATGTTGGACAATTCCTGAATTTAATATCGTTGAACCCGATGTTCCAAAGATCTGCGCTCATGCTAGCTCCCTGGAGACATCCATGTACCTGTACTCTTACAGCTGTGGTGTAATATTTTGCAATATGATCGATGCTACTGTTGTCTTCAAGGAAGTCTGCAATGATTTTATAGATGATTAGTGGGCAGCGGATGTTGCCGAAAGACTGGAGGATGGTGGGCCACCATAAGAAATAAAAAGCATTTTTGGGATCCAGACACAGGATGGCCGAGTGCAGATTGTTTAGTTTATTGATATCAACTTAGTCTAGGACTGATTGCATGACGTGAGTTGTGGATTGTTCTCTAAACGCATACTGGTGGTCGCTGATATGTCCTTCATGATGGAAGTGGTACTTCAGCCCTCCAGAACTTCAGAGCAGGAAGCAGATTTATTTTATTAGGCTATGGGTAATATTATTAGCTATGGGTAATCCTCTCAGTCCTGTACTTGCTGACATTTATATGCACTATTTTGAGGAAAAATTATTTGATAAACTATCTTTTCGTCTCTGGATTCGTTATGTAGATAACACTTTCGCACTTTTTGACGGTAAGAAAGACGATTTATCCGAGATTTTATCTACTATAAATTCAATTGATCCAGCCATCCAATTCACTCTTGAAATTGAATCCAACAATTCCCTCCCCTTCCTTGATATTCTTATAATCCGCAATGAAATTGATTTTAGCACTACTGTGTACCGTAGACCCTTTGCAGTTTGTTTACCACCCCATGCTAAGTCATGCCACCCTGTTAAGCAGAAAATGGCTTCTTTCTACTATTATGTATTTCGCGCGCTCAAAGTTTGTTCCACAGAATCCTTGCTTACCAATGAACTTAATTATTTAAAAGCAGTTGCTATTGACCGAGGATTTTCTCCCGTGATCATTGATAAAGCTGTTAAAAAGTTTTCAGATTCCCATCATAGAAGACATTCCACTGTTAGAAATAATATTAATGACTTTGTCGTGCTTCCATTTTATCCTTCTGTTAGTTATAAGGTTGCACGGATTCTCCACAAATTCAATTTTCAGGTCAGTTTCTCCCCTATCAATAAAATTCACGGTTCGACTCTAAAAGATTCTGTTTCTGACTTTAATTCTTGGGGAATTTATAGTATATCGTGTCAGTGTGGCTTGAGATATATTGGCCAAACAAAAAGAGCGTTAAAGTTTCGTATCAAGGAACATGAATCTTATGTCCGAAAGGGCGAAATTAACAAGTCTTCAATAGCGTATCATAGTTGGAAATTTAATCATAATTTTGACTTTGGATCTGCAAAAATTATCCAAAAAGCTTCTTCCGTTGGTTAATTGGATTTTCTTGAAGCTTTTCATATTCACAAAGATTTAGCAAGTTTAGTGAACGATTTTAAGTCTAATCCAGTCCTTCCTAGCACTTTTAAAATTCTATTAACATAATTCTTGATGATTATTTTTCTCGATAGATGGCGTTGCCTCGTCGCGCGTGGTTCTACCCGAGAGTATAAAAAGCCGTTACTCAGCTTTCTTTCCCCTTCTTGTATTTTGTTCTCCTGATGAGGAGGGACCTGTAGCTGCCCTCGAAATCGATTGAGTGTTTTTAGTGAATGTACGCCAAATACAAGGTTGTGTTAGCGAATTTGATACATTTTTCTATTTTTTCAATCTTTTCTGAAATTATCATATCAATGTAAAATTTTCTTAGTAAGATGGCTTCCGAAACTTTTTACACCAAAACGGACGTTAGTCCCAAATTCGATATTAGATCCGAAATGGCAATTTGCGTTGAATCACTATAAACAGCCTATCATTTTTCAAATTGTTTCCGCCAAATATTTTCGCCCTATATTATGTATTTAAAGAAATTAAATAATGAATGATGTGCATGAATGTATTCATATGTTTTGCACTATTAAAGAACAACGGTACCTAGAGCCATCAAATATTGAATAACATAGTCCTACATCCGAACAAGGGCAACTGGGAGCCCGAAATCTGAAATTGTTTTATTATTAGCCCAAATGAGAGGTTACTCAGAAGGGCTATTAGTTTCGAAACGGCATTTTGAGTTGTTTCACTATAAATATTCGTTTCACTTTTCAAATTGTTGCCACCAAATATTATCGCCCTGTATTACATTTAAAGACATTAAATACTGAAGAATCTACATGAATGTATGTATGTTTCTGGGGTTCTGAAAAAATGACTGTATCTAGATCCACCAAATTTTGAATAACGTAATCCTCCATCCGAACGTGGGCACTTAGACGCCCGAATTTCAAATTTGCTTTATTTTCTATTTCATATTTTGTAAAACTTTAACGAATTTTTGATTAACAAACAAACACAAGGATTTCAAAGCGAGAAACGCCAACAATGTACACAAAGAAAAATAAAAATTATCTCCAGCGCGCGAGACTCTATTGGATATTCTAAACATACGTTGTTTTTAAATATTTTGCGATATTGCTGTTAAATTGAATTTTATGTGGCTTAAAGTAAGAAGAACATGATATTTAATAAATAAAGGTAGCATAAAACATAAAACATTAAAAAAGCACCCGTTTGAGGGTAATATAAATTCTGAAGGTTTTCAGATTTTATTTTTATTTATTTATTTATTTTTTGTCTATTTCATACTTTCTGAAACTTTAACGAAATTTTGATGAACAAACTCAACGATTTCAAAGCGAATAGTGTCAACACTATACTGGAAAAATCCTTTTTATTTCCAGGCTATCAGAAATTCTAAAGATATGCTGTTTTTAAATATTTTGTGATCTTGCTGTTGAATTCAATTTTATGTTTCGTAAGTGTCAAGAACGTGATATTTAATAAATTGGGTGACCACAAAAAACGTTAGTAATAAAAAGACTAATAAAAAGAGAAAAAAAAAAGGTTTTCTAAAGCCATCTTATTATGAAACCTAAACATTGACATGATGATCTAAGAAAAGTTTTAAAAAATGTGTGGCAACATTTAACGCAGCATCGATAATTCTAAACATATACTTCTGTGTTTCTTTCAAAATTTTTGCAATTACGTCGTAAGTAGGATAAAAATGACGTTTAATAATAAAGCTAAAAAGATTTTAAAAAAATAGGGTAGTAGTACTGACTGTAACAGCAAACTGGTAGACTACCAGCTCAGCGAGAGAGTAAAAAACCTTAACAAACGCTTTTGAACTATGTTTAAAATCTGAAGGCTTTCAGATTATATTTAGGCTTTCACATTTATTTCGGATTATATTCAAGGCTTTAAAAGGCTTTCAGATTTTTAAAAAACTTTTTCTCTTTTTATTATTAATGGTTTGTGTCTTAAATTTATTAATTAAATATCATGTTCTTCTCACTTACGTTACATAAAATTCAGTTTAATAGTAAAATCTCAAAATATTTAAAAACAGCATATGTTTAGACTTTCCGATATACAGTCTCACATGCTGGGTATAACTATGATTAAATCTGCCCCGCGTTACTACTGCTCACTTGCAAATCGTTCAGTTTGTTAAAATTCATTAAAGGTTTACAAAATATGAAATAATTAATAAGACAAATTCGAAATTCAAAATTCTGGCTTCCAGGTGCCTAAAGCATTATGGCTGTTCTTGTTCTACACCTGAACCAGAAGTTGATGTCTAAATGTACACAGATTACTTTAAATAACTAATAGTATAAATGGGAATTTTCATTTGAATTTTTTTGCTGATGTTCAAAAGATGATTTTGAATTTTTCTATTTGTTATTAAGTGCTTAGGAATAAGAGCAGTTTTGTAATTTAATTTTTATACTTATGAATATATTCTTTTCCTTCTGTTTGTGTTTATATTGCATTAAACTTATTTTTTGATGTTTTCTATTACTAAAAAATCTTCAAGTTAAAATATTATTATAGTAATTTTATGAAACTTTCCACAAATGCTCTGTGGAATATTGTGAATTAAACGACTAAAAGTTTAGGTTTATGTACATATCTAAAGTTCTTTCAGTTTAAACGAAAAGATAGAATTTTTTCAAAATATAGCTAGTGCATGCACTCAAACAGTTACATTTAATAGATATTTTATTTTATCACTTAGATTTTAGTCCATCTAATTGCTTATACTTTAATAAATACAACTGGCAAAAATAAAAAAAAATATTTTTGTGGGAACATACCTAGTAATCCTGTAATTTAATACATTTTTAACCCAAAATGTAAGAACAAAAAAAAATTATACTTTGGAAATATGCTTTTCACCTGTTTCTATTGCTTTCAATAGTATTCTGCTAAATAACAGCAATAATAGATATATTTACACCATTTCCCAAAATTTGAATGTCGAACGTAGTTGCGTACCTTAAAGTCTGTAAGACGCGCGTTGCGCATCCTGTGCCAAGCCGGAAATAATTATTTATATAATTTCTGTTACACCCCTTTTTCAGATTAACATTTCGTGATAATGAAACTATTACCCAGAACTGTAGATTTGCATGACACTATCACTGAGCTTTTAAGAAAGTTCCTACATCTAGGATTAAAAACAAAGTGCTTTCTAAATTCGTAATGCAATAATATTTCTGTTGATCCGCTTATTAAGTTTAGCTGAATAGCATAAACGATATAAAAATCCTGAATACTGATTCGAGAAATACGTTACACCTGGAAAACGGGAAATGTGGTCCGTCCTCCCAACGATTTCTGATTAGTTATAAAAAAGTTTTCAGTTATCATTTACTGAAGTAGGTTTAATTTGAAAGCGTTAGCAACATTGAAATTTATCTCTTTCTGTGCATAACCTCGAAACTTAGTACTCCCCTAGAATTTAGAGAATTTACGATGGTTTACCGATTTTGCTATACTTCATAGACTTACTATCTTATTACCAATACTTCTCACCGATGTTATAGATATAAAGGAAAACGGAGTTCTAAACTTCAGTATTGCTAATGTTTTCAAATTAAATAATGACGACTCAAAAATCATAAAAGAACACGAACGGGGGAAGAAAAGATGTTTATTATTTGGAGTGCAGCAAAAACAAAGAAAATGCACCATAACTAGACAACGATCGCCATCAAAGAAGGTGGACGACCTGGACCGTGATGCAGGAACCGTGCGTCCTGCATTTTCCATACGATCTTCCTTTTGTGATGCAGACAGACCTTCCATGCGCTGAAGAAGTGAGGGCAGCATCACGGTCCGTGGTCGTAATTTCGAACACCTTCTATAATGACGATCGCTGTTTGTTTTTGTTCTCATTTGTTGGTTTCTGCTGTAATTAACATAATAAAGCACGGTCTCATGGTCTGTGTCCTTCCTTTTTTGCGTTTTGTGTCGTCACTACCGCGTCAGGAAAGCGTTTCCGACCATACTTTGCTATGCGATTTTCCATCGTCTAGGTTTACTCTAGCTTTCCTGAAATTTTTTCACCGCTGTGCTGAAACACCCTGTATATATACACGATAGTAAATATATTTTGAATTTTGCATCAATCTTGAACTTTAAATTTGTGAGACACTAGTATGGTCTAAGAATTGACAGCTAAGACTACACTTTTGCGAATACCTTTCAAGTATATAAGTAAATACTTTAAGCCTGAGAACGCGATTAATAACTTTTAAAGATAAAATCTGAAGATATTTAACATTTTATGCTGAATATTTTCTTTGAAAATGCTGAAAATATGGAGACATCTATCATAAAAAAGGAACTAAATATAATGTACTCAAGTTCCATTAAAGCCACTCCATATTTTCGGAAGATTTAAAATGTAAAGTTGTTTTTAGTAAATATCTTTTGATGTAAGAAAACGGATTATAAGAGAATTAGTGGCAACTCGCTACAACGTCAATAGATTGGTCATCCCCTAAAGCTCTTTCCATCAGCTTCTAATAATACATCCCGATTACTGCTTCCTAAATTCTTCTCTTTTCGCAGGCGTCGGAGCTATACCCCTCCCCCCATAGTCACTTCATTAAAGACCTCCTTATCGAGGTCATTGTGTGGGGTGGCCGCGAGGGTAGGGCGCGGCGCGGCGCGGCACGTGATTTACGGGTTTCCTGAGGGTGATTTATGGATGACGTCATGTGATCGATGCTTCCCTACCGGATGGACGGGATGCTAATTTGTCGACCCCCCCTTTTCCCGGTCTTCATATCATCGCGGTCTCGATACACTAGTGGTGTGAACTGATTCGCGTCACTGAAGCGATGTGACATCCGAGAACGTTGAGATTGCAGTTTAACATGATTTGCTTTTCTCTTAGACTACAGTTTTCCATTGTTCACTAAACTGCTATTCATCTGGATGCGAAAGTTGTTTTATTCAAGTTACACGCATATCAGACTCAAGTAATGTTCGCTCTCTAATAGATTAAAATGTTTACACAAATATGGAACACAAAGAAGTAAAGAAAAGCGGTTGAAATACGAAATTTAAAATTTCTTTGCCAGTTTCATAAAAATTTAAACCCCATTGCCAAAGCAAAGAGTAAAAGTTTCTTTAGAAATTTCTTATGAATATTTTTGTGATATTTTATATGGTTGCGTGAGTATGGGTTCGTAATAGATTGAATGCACACAGAGCCGATGACAGCTTGATAAAATTTATTTTATCCAAAGAAACACATCACAGTTCTATAACTTTTCCTAAAATACTAGTGCAACTCTTTACAGTATCACAATCAGTAGTCAACTTGAAATTGCTAAGAACTTCAAACACAACACAGTGCAACGCACATCTAAAAGATCTAAAAGGCGAAGCTCTCATGGATATCTCAATTCTCCGAAGTCGCTCTGAATTAACAATTTCTACTTAGAAATCTCGTACCTTCCACATCTCGAAATCACTGGATGACATGTAACACTGACTGGATATGGTTATAGGTACATATAGCATCAATTATAGTTATTCAGTTACAATACACATTATCGGATACAATACCCATTACAGACGCGGACCAAAGTGTCGTCAAATGGCCACCAAATTTGGCGACAAAAATTAGCGCCAGCTTCGCGATATATTCCCAATTTAGCGAGATTGCATTTACTGTATGTTAAATAGACTTACTCCTGTATTCTTATTTTTCCGACTAAGCTTCACTTCTTAAAATTTTCATGTTACATTATACAAAAAATAACAGAATTTCGCAAATAATTTCACTAAAATTATTTACATATATACAAAATTCGTAACAGTACTTGAAAAAGCATCCTTACCTTGTCTGAAACTGGGCAACCAACGAATGAAGAACTCATTGACATACGCATTGCAATGAATGGTTTTCTAATTTGATCGCTGAGAAATATCGGAAAGCTGGAATATAATAGCATTTGTAATAACGAAAACATTAAAACTGAATTTATTTATTCATAAAATAAGATACAAATTGCGATTTAAAAATTTGGTGTTACAGCGTAATAATACTTCGAAAAATTAGGAACTGACGTTTAAAAAAGTTTAAAAAAGAAAGAAAAAAAAATTAGATTCTGATTTTAACGTCGCACAAGAAGTTCAGCTAGTGACCTAAAAATATTTCACCTAAAAATATTTAATATTTCTAATTAGATATTTCATTGCTTAAACGCATTTTTTTTTAAATGAATCAGATTAAAAAGTAGAAAAAATATTTTAATTGCGTTTATTGATTTTCAGTCCGTATATACTGATTATAGTAAAGTTTAGAATCTGGCAATATTCAAAAAGTAGACAAGGAATATTGTTGTTCCAGTTAAGACGATCTGTATGAAGTACATGATGCAACACTTGTTTAGATACACGGTTCCATTTTTCTACTGAGCCGTTTGTTGCAGACACGGAGTATAATGATACACGGAGTATCATTATACTCCGTGGTTGCAGAGTAGCCTGGTGTTGGATAACGAGATTCAGTTCCTAGCCTTATGTTTCAAATTCTTCGCTCAACTGTTAGGCAAAATTAGAACCTTGATTACAATAAATTGTTTCTGGACTTCAGCTAAAAAGCTGTAGAATGGAAAGATAAACTTTTACGTTCTAAAGGGTACTTGAGAGCTAAAGATTTCGTCGTTGGATTTCTTAATGCTGCGGTTGTACAAAAGAAAAAATCGGAGGAAATTTCAAAATTGCATGCGTCACAAGCCCAAAACAGTAACGAAACTAGTCATAACAGCTGATGTCTCATTTTTCCTATTTTACTCAGGAAATGCTTCTTCTTCTTTTTCTATTTTTTTAATAATTATTATATTCGGGGAAAATTGACCGCATAAATTATTGAATTGTTTTGAATTTACCTTCTAATTTATTTTGTCCTTTAATATTTTAACCTATATTTTATTTTCATGTTACAGTTATATGCAAATTCCAAAACATTTATGCGATCGTATACGAATGGCGAAACTTCGCCATCAGTGCACGTTTGCTAGAAGATCTTTTATGAGACCTAAACTTCAAATAGGCCTAAACTGTTTTTATATTAGAAATGTTTATGCTACAGATTAAACCTCTTTTTACCTTTCTTTCTCAGTTTCAGTAATACAGGTTAACTTATAACATGCTTATTTAATACGTTTCATAACAAATATAATATAACATAAATATACGCTATTTCTGCACTTTCTGTTTATAACTATATTAGAAACTAATTCTAATAAAGCATTTTTTCCGTAGCATCAAGCTATTTATAATCTATCCGAGTTTATCAGCCACAACTTTGTCATAAGACGGACTATAAAACTAACAACTTGAGTCTTTACAAGGCGTTTAAAGACTCTCTTTCATATCGATTACATCAGAATTCTATCGATAACAAGTTTATGATCCTGCTTTAAAAATGGTAATCGCAACCTATCCAGTTTCTTTCATCTCCTATCCCCACCATGCCGTGTCCTGTATGGTATTACCAGGGGGATCAATTTCAGGAAGGCTGTATGAAGAGATTGGGTTCCCCACCCCAAACTATTTTTTCATTATTTCCCCTTTTCCGTTTAGCTACCCCCCACACAACCAAGCCCTCGGATAGAATTAAGTAAACCACCCGGTTATTAATCCATACTTGTGGTGGTGCTGCTGGTGTATCTCGCCTCGTGCTTTCCACCCGGGGGGGTTGCTGGAACGAACTTTATTCTTTATACCTTCCCTCTGGTCTCCCCTTCGATGAAATAAAGGGAATTTAATATCCCGATAGGCACTTTATCGCCTCTCTCTCAGCGATTTATTGTTCGGTAATATTCCGAGAAAAGCGGAGAAGTGACACTAGGTTTAGAATCTCGGTATAGTTCGGTGTCGCACAGAAGAAGAATGGGAAATGTCTCCTTTTTCTCTCCATCTTTCTCTTATTTTTCATAGGATTATTTCCCTTAGAATTTTTTTAAAGCTATTAATTTGGGTGTATATTATATTTTTAATTTATCCTGAGACATTTAATATCGAAGGAAAATAGTTTTTGCTAGAGGAACAAAATATAAAATTAAATTATCAAGTAAGTGCTAAAGCAAAAAATGTTTTTCTTTGTGAATGTTTTCTCTGTGAAGAAATTTCCGTTATCTTTTGTAAAAATACCGCTGTCTTCCCTTAATTGTCCATTTTATGAAGTATAAATTGAGGATTTAAATTTATGTGACAAGGGTGAGGACGTTTTTGTATGAAATAGCATACTTCTTCGGATAATGAAACGCCTCGTGGTCTGAACGCAACATGGTCCTTTTCTAATTGTAAAAGACTTTCTGAATTTTATGTTCGTATTACATATAAAAATAATGTTTGAAAATTTACTGATATAGTTGACTACGTTCTCCTTCATTTTCTGTTAAAGGTAAACATATTTGTTTGATTTATAAAGCTACCAGAATTTTTTGAATTAAAACTTGTAGAATTTCAATTATGCGCTTCCAGATTAACCAAGGGCCTTCTAGACGCTAGATAAATGTACGAACATTTACACTATGACAACACGCACGGCAAGAAGGCGTTAATGCCTTATAATTTTTCTCGAAGTATCTGAACTAGTAAATCATTTAATTTGTAGAAAGCCTTCAACATATCGAGCTCACATACGCAAATTCCTCTTTTATGTGTGTCCCCCTTTTTTTTCTGTCTTACAAAACATTAGAACTACAAACTAACACATTTAACTAGAAAGGCTAATAGAATATACATAGAAAAAGGAGAAGTCGTATATCTTTTACAGCAATTTAACGTTCAGGATATCTTTTTCCCTCAAGTTGTAAGGTTTTAGTTAAGCTAACAAAGTTTTATTTTAATTTAAATCTTTCTATCTCTTCTCAGTTTCAACTTCCCATCAGAAGAAGCGCGCGTTTTTTACTTATGCTAATTTTGAAGTGGAGCCAATGACTATTTAAACCACAGGTAGAAACCTCTGTGTGAGAGAGCTTTTAGTCTCAGATCACGGTCATTCTGTTCGACGTTCGCCTGACCAGCTAGCAGCTAAATTCTAAGCCATAGTGCTTGCTACGTGATTGCTTATTGAAATAAATCCAAGTGCGCTAGTATTAGTAAATCTTGTTACGCACCATTTAGTTAGAGGCCAACTCCGCGATTAGCTCTGTGAGCAAAGCTTGATTAAATTTCTATTTAGTTTTAGTTTAAATTTATCTGATTGTTCATTTAGACCCAAGTGTGGTCTTCTACTTTCTGTATCCCTCCCGAGTTGGGAAGTGATTTGTAAATAATATTGATTTAATAAAAGAGGATTTTAAATCCCTTTCAAGTGCAGTTATTCCACCACTAAAACTATAGTATCTACAACCAGAACATAGCTGCATTCAGCTCCCTGTTCCAGATCAGGACTTAAGGACTTTAAGGAGTTACTTTAAGACGTTTGCCAAGAACATGCACAGAACACTCAGTCCTAACAAAGTTACCATAAGATTTCCTAATTTGCGAATTTGAAATGCTAATTTGCTAACAGTGCTAAAAGATGTTGAACTAGAAATACTGAAATCTTAATAAATATGCTTATACGTATATCAGTGTTTATTTTTCCCTTTGCTTTTAATTAATTAAAAAACACTAACTTCTGAGGTAAGGATAGTTTAAGAAAGTTTCGTAAGTTAGTATATAATTTTACGCTGTATGGAACTGTTTGTTACAAGCAGTGACGTGTTTCTAAAAAACTTGTAGGACTGGAATATTTGGTGTAACCTAAATTTACAACTGATTTTGTAAGGTTTTAGTTAAACTAACCAAGTTTTATTTTAATTTAAATCTTTCTATCTCCTCTCTGTTTCAACTTCCCGTCAGAAGAAGCGCGCGTTTTCAGCTTATGCTAATTTTGAAGTACAGCGAAGTACTATTTAAACCAGAGGTAGAAACCTCTCGTTGTGAGAGAGCTTCAGTCTCAGATCACGGTCACTCTGCTCAACGTTCGTCTGACCAGCTAGCAGTTAAAATTTATAAGCCATAGTGCTTGCGACGTGATTGCATTTTGAAACAAATTGAAGGCCGCTAGTATTAGTATATCTTGCTACGCACCCTTTCAGTTAGAGGCCAAACTCCGCGAAGTGCTCTGAGAAGCAAAGTTTAATTTAATTGCTATTTAGATTTATTTTAAGTTTATTTGATTGTTAAGTTCGACCCAAGTGCGGTCTTTTACTTTCTGTATCTCTCCCGAGTTGGGAAGTGTGTAAATAATAGTGCTTTAATAAAAGAGGATTTCAAATCCCTTTCACGTGCAGTTATTCTCCAGCAAAAGAGCTACACCAGAACATAGCGTACCTTCCGCTCCCTGTTCCAGTTCAGAACTTGAGAAGAAGAACCCTTGTAATTAATTCACCATGTTTGCAAAGAGTATGCACAGAACACTCAGTCCTGATAATTTGACGAAAAAAATAGTTTTCTGATCTAAACAAATAATGTAAAGTCATCTTTGATATTAAAGAAATAATAATTTTTTATCAAATAACAATTCTGTCTTTATTAGTCAACGATGATAAAATCTGAAGTAAGACATTTCAAAATGAATGTTGCTTAATGACTAGTTCCTCAAAATAGCCATTTAAACGTAACATAAACAACCGTAAGTTTGAAAGGGAAGAGAAGAAAACTATTTATCATTGTGATGACTTTCAACAACAACTTTGGAAATGTTCATATCTACTAAATATTTCAGACATATTTTTCATAATTTTTTTAAAAGTTGCAAATAATAACCGCAGGAAGAAAAAAATTCTTTTTCCGTTATAAATTACCTTCTTTGAAGAAAACTCAGGTAGCAAAATGAAGGATACACTTAATTTTGTAATTTTTCTGTAAAATAAATGTTTTTTTCTTGTGAGTACTGAAATTCATCCTCATGCTCAGTAAGTTGTAAGCTATTATCAAATGATGTATATAGCCGCCTCCAGAAAAACCAATCTCAATTCAGATCTCTTCTGCGTGTATTCTGCTTGTTTAAATTCTTATAAGTATATTGAATAAAAATAAGTAATTATTCAGGAGAATTTAGTTTTACATTAGTTTCTATTTTTGGGTGTACTCCAACTGCGTGAATCAAAATTTCTTCCCCCCTTTCCTGCCGGGGAATTTAACGACTACATAAAGCAAAAGTTTTCCTCTTAGAAGCCATCTATCTTCCTTTCAAAAAGAGAGGTTCGAATCCCGCGAACGGGCTGGCTGCATGGGCGTTTTCGTAGTTTTCCCCATGTGTAACGTGTATACGAGCCAGTTCCCCTTAAAAAGTCCTCCACGAAGGCATCCCTCCCCTTAGGCAGATAACCCTCGTGTGCTTTGCCATAATTGAATAACCTAACCTAACCTAACCTTTCAAAAAGCCGAAGGTTACAATTTTACTTTCCGAAGCCAATAGTAGCCAAGAGGGAAATTGTTAGGTAGTCTTTATTCGTTAGAACGAAGTAAAGCATGTCTGATAAGCAGGCTAATTACTTGAATAACAGCAATAAATGCAAGAGCTTAGCAAAGAAAATAAAAGGTATCAGTAAACACACATGTTAGCATCAGAAATATCTTTCATTAACGATTCTTCAGGACTAAAGTATGTTAAAGTATACTAGAATTATTTATGTAATTAAAGTAATTATGTAAATGTTTACAGAAATTTGTGCCGCCCAACCGGTATAGTAGTTAGCGTCGCTTAATGCCGTGCCGAAGGGCTCGGGTTCGAATTTCGAAGGAGGGATGGATGTTTGTAAATGTATAATGTCGGTGCGGCATGGCGGGACTTTAAATATGCGGCGAGCCTAAGGTCCTATCATGTAGTTTGGTAGAAGGGGAGAGGGCTGGGAGACCTTCGGAACCGTCCCCCCCCGGGGTGCTGTTCTTCAAAATTGGGGTTGGAAGTGTGCCAAATCGCACTGTCACCTGTTAGGTGCTCGATGCTGTTGCCAACGGCTGGCGTAATCTTTCGCTCCTTGACACGAGAAACTTCGTGGGCTTAGGCTAACACTGTCAAGGAGAAATTTGTTTTTTGAAGAAACGTGGTGTTTGGTGACGATAATAAAGACGGTTTACTCCTGACTTTTGTACAAGATGAGTTTTTTCGAACAGTCCTCTCACAGATTATGTTAACGACTGGAAGCTATATCACTGGAAAAGAATCGATGGCCCCCATCAACTCGTACGCCCATCTAAACATGGCAACAGGTCTCTCTTTGGTTTGTACAAGACGGAGCTGTCCCCCTTCCCAAATGCAAATGTTATTCTTGATTTTGAGTACGAGGAAATTAATATAATTGCAATATCGTATCCTTCTTCTGAACGCTACACCCATTTTCATGGATGACAGAGCCTAGATTACCCATTTTCATGGGTAACAGATCCTAGATCAGCGGTTCTCAAAGTTTTTTCGCCATGGCAACCTAATCGGGCTAAAAAACCTTCGCTGCACAGCGTTCAATTTTCTATCTCATCTGTCTTTAATGCGATGAAAAACTGTTTTGATGAATTTTTCATTATCTTCTATGTGTTTATGGGAAGTTTAGTTAATTTTACCCTCAAATCACTTGACCCAGAAAGTTTACTCCTCTATCTGTAAGCGTTTACTCAGAATGTTGCCTCAGAGAGACAAGTTGAAGCAAAATTCACGAGTCTTTTCGCTGCAACCTTGGCAACAGCATTGTTTTCTGAATAGACATGCATCCTCTTGGCTTCCTTCACGTTATTTCTGTTACGGTACTGTTGTCTTCGTTGATCTTAAACAGATTCTGAAAAAAATTGCCGAGGCACCCAGTTTAAGAACAGCGAGCTTTGATTCGAATCCATGGAATTTCATTTTATAGTATTTTTTAAAAGATAAGTATTCGCAAGGAAGCCTGCAAATGTAGCACAAATCTAAGCTTCTATTATGCATCTGTGACATACAATTTCGGAAGACGTGTTTCACTCAGACAGATAACTATGCATTAATTTTGTAATATTTTGATGATAAATAAATTTGTAATAAGCAAAACAAAGGATATGACATCTTGTGTCCCATCCTGTATAAGTATTTATGCAGGGAATAATCTAAGAGGCGATGACTGAATTGCATAATCGCAAAATGACGGTGGATGAAGTTGCTAGTAGTCGAAATAGCAGATTTAACACTTTCTTATTCTTATTCTTGGGGAGAGTATTCTTAACAGGAGTTTATTACAATGGGTGACATCTGTTCCTCTGTTCTTGATCACATTTATCCTTTCCTTTACATCGTTATGACAATATAACTGAAGAAAGCAGCCTCATGTTGGCAGGACAGAGAAATGGAGATGTAAAGCGTAGATTAAAGTAGGAAGCTCTTGTTAAGACAAACTCTGTTTTGTTTCGACTTTATTCCGAATTATAGCTAAAGCTTTATTTTGCAGTTTTTAACATTTAGCAAGATTTAGTTAAAGCAGATATTGTTTTTAGAATGAAAAGGGGAAAATACCTAGATTAAAATTAAGAGTTAATGCGATATTATAAATTAAAATTAAAATTTCGCTTTATATAATTTACGTACATTAAGTAACATGTAAAACAGGAAGAATAGAAAACAAAATTCTAATTTTAATTTTCAAGATACCATTAATTCTTTATTTTAATTCCGATATTTTCTCTTCCCAATCGTAGAAATAATATCTACTTATTTAAATTGCGTCATTTACAAATTAATCCATGTCATATGATTCTAACATAGCATTAATAACAAATTTCAAAATTTTCTAACATAACTAATTTTCATTATTATAACTTGCATTTTAACATCAGTTGTAATAGTATTGCTAAAATTATGGTTTTTATTGTTATTACATCTAGTCGTCAACACTGCAAATGCGGATATACCAATGGAAATTCAAATATGGATTTGCAGCAGCCCAACGCTTTAGAGTGGCAAAAATGCTTTCCAATAAGATCAGGATTAAGTTGTAAAGTGCGTTGCGAAATTGTGTGCTTCGAATGTTCAACGCCGACATTATATTCATAAGTTAAATATTATTGAGCAAACCAACTTCTTTTTCTTTTTTTACTGCTTCGCGAGGCAGTATTTATACTGAAGTAAATGCAATTGTAAAGACAAGCTACGATTGGTTAATTTCGCGTTTTAGTTTCATTTTTCAAGCAATGCCACATAACATGGAAGGATCTCGAATTTGGGAGAACAGATGGATTTAGGGGAAGAGCACCAAATCTAGAATAGTTAATTTTGAAGTCGCTAATTATTTTAAAGCATCTATCGTATTTTGTTATATCTTACACACATATATAATATTAATAATATATATCTGTGTATACACATACATAATAGTGTATGTACTCATATATAATTGTAAAATAAAAATACATAAATCAAAATTATAATTTAAACTAGCAGCAACCTCTTAATCCACACTCTGTTCTAAAAATCGTAATAACTTTTCTGAACTGCGCCATTTCTAGATTAATCTTTGTCACATGGTTTGCATTACTCTAATGACGTAGCTAATTCAGAAATTGAACTCAAATTTTGAGAGCTGAAACCTATATAACCTAAACCAAAACCTTCTGTGAACCTTGATATTGGATAACTGCGTACTTTAGCTGCTGCCTCTCTTCCTGTAATGACCCTATTTCTCTGTGCTCTCTTCCTACCACAACAGTATCAAACATTTAAATGTTCTTGAACAGGCAGGATTAGAATGCCAAGTAAATCGTGGCCACAAATGTCAGTTGAAATAAAAATGAATATAGTTTCCTATCATTGTGGATTTAATCTTTTAGCATTCTATGCAATCAGAATTCTTCCTCTTCAATACGGATCTACGTTCTAAGCTATCTACGTGCTAGACCATCAACATCGCTACATACACACACACACGTATGTATATGTGTGTGTGTGTGTGTGTGTGTGTGAGTGTGTGTGTATATATATAAGAAAAGGAATTAATAGCATGAATTTCGAGGTAAAAAAAATGTTCGAACAATCTCATATTATTCGAAGGAGGAGGTAAATTGATCTGATATGTTAGAGTTAAATGCTGGGAAAGATGCTTTCAGCAAAAACTTAATGTTAGGTTCTACTGAATTTTCTTCTTTTTTAAGTTAAGAATTAAAGCATGTCTTTACGATATTGGAAAAAAAATCTCAAATTTTATTCAAGATAATACGGAATGATCAACAGTTCCTCTCAGAAATTAAAGCCTTACCTGCATATATATCCAACTGTCAACCTAAAATAAAATAAACAAACAAACACCATTTTTCACCACTTTTCGTGATTTTCCTCCCTTTTCTAAATGATAGTTTTATAGTGCAGCCATTTAACTATCGTAATCACTCCTCCAATATTTCTCAGAAATTAGGTAACTGTAACAATAAGTGAAAGAAGGGAAAAGCTTTCAATGGCTATTTTTGCACTTACCTCTTCTACTCCCAAATAACCACCCTGGCACTCGTAAGCCGATTATTCAAATGAGATTTCCTCGTGCTGAAAATCGTTCACTTTTGGCGCAAAATCTTCCGCTTCGCCACATTTTTCAATTTGCAGCTAATTCCCGCAAAGAGGCGACGAAAAGAGTTGGACACCCCTTCGCTTTCTACCCACCCCGAAGCGGTTAATTCGCTTTTAATTGTGTTCCCGAGACCGAATGTCACTCAACTTCATTACCGAGAACGAGGACACCTCTAATCGGTCTCGAAGAAGACGTAACATTCTCCTAAAGTAAATAGGAAGAAAGAGAATTCTCGGCAGAAAGAGATTTTTAGATGCGGGAGAAAGAGAGACGTGCGTGACTGTAGAACCGCCGTGACTCTTACCAAGATTAAGTGAAGATAAGAAGCTTGATTTGCTTTAATACCTAGAGCATGAGAAACCTTCCATTCGTTTTATGCCTTCCTTTCATTAATATAAATTGGAGTTTTAAGTTTGCACCTGGGTTTAAATACCATCAAACATATTAGAACCATGGTTCATGAAAGGATTTTAAATTTTTGTCAATAGGGTAAATAAAGAAAACTGAAGACTGAAGTAATTATTTAGAAAAAAACGGTTAATGAGCAAATGTGAAAAAATGCCAATATATGCAGAATAAAGAGCTTTATGAAAATTTTTATTTTTGTTGTGAGAACGGAAAATTTGCTTTGCTATTTCCTGTCCAACTAGAATGAATTTGTTGTGAACATTTTTGACAAACAGCTGCATATTCAATAAATAATGTTAAAGCAAATATGGAAGGTATATATGTGTGATGTAGTTTTTGCGGAAGATGTAACTATACAAGTAACTTGAATTCGGTAAACTCAATTAAATCTGTCGAAGTAATACTTATATCAGTTCTTATAAACTTAACCTTATACCCTTAAAAATACATTTTCGTACTGAATATTTGTTTGCAATTAGTATGCAAAGTAAGCAAATGATTGTATATCTGCAAATATAGCTTGCTAATTTGAAATCAACACTGAACAGAATGCAGACATGTCTATGTTAATGTCATTTTAGTACTAGAAATGCATCAGTTCTATACTTCCATTTGTAAAAGTTGTATCCAATTTCATTACACTTACTCTTTGTTACTCCTAAATGAAGAAATAAATTGGATGAAATCACCATCCGCACGTATTTGAGTTTCTTGTACCCACGAAGTTCTGAGTTGGAGGCACAGGCAAACTATACATACATGTTGTAATTTGTTGATATTTATACATTTTGTTTCTTAAAATAATGCATTTTATTCTTCTTTAAATTAGTGTTATATATACTTACATTAACATCACACTAATAAAAATAAACCAAAATTACAGTCTGAAGGTATAAATTTTTATTTACAATTCATAAAACATACGCACGCAATTTTTATCCGACCTGTAATTTTATATTTTCATGTCTGTAATTTTTTTTTCCAACAAAAGTAAATGAGCAACGTAAACATCTCAATTGGCAACATGATTCTCAATAATAAGCTAACGTCAGATGTTTATGCAAGCCATTCTTTTACCAATGAAAACCTGTCCCTCAAGTAACTTAAACCGAACTCCGCTTCAGAGTCTCAAAGCTTTTCCCGCCATTACATCAATCCAGTGTTTCATGGACAGCCCCTTTTCATATGAACGCTGCGAGGGCTCAACAATAGCTTTTAGCGTCCAAAACATGATTGATGCGAGAACAGATTTATTATTTGGCGAGACTCGCAACTCACTAGGCCAACTTTTCTGCAAGTCTCGACCTCAAAAGTGTAATCGCAGCGAAAAAAACAAAAGAGAAAGATACATGTTAATAAAAATCAAAAAAGTAGAAATAAATAAGTGGAGAAGTAAGCAAAAATTTCGAGGGCCGAGAAAAGAATTCATTCTCTCAATTCTCTAGCGAAGAACACGTCGGGAAAAGTGTTCTTTAAGCACTGGCGCAATCCGTCATAGCCTTGACAAGACAGATATTTGCCGTCCTGTAAGATGAGTTGTCTTATTTATTTACTTTTATTTTTATAGTCGAGAAGACATGAGGAAAGAGGAATAAACGAGCGATGATTATGAAACAGGCATGGAGTTTATGGCGTCTATCAAATATTATATGAAGAGACATTTATTAACGCCGCATTCTTCGGTCTTAAAATCGAATCATGACTTTGATAACAGTAACTACAAAGCGTTTCTACAGTATTCTCAAATGGTTATCTCAGAACTCTAAAATAAGTTTTTTTCATGGAATTTTTCATGAAGTTTTTATAGGTATCTTAACATTGTCTGATAATTTTATCGAAGCAAGAAACAAATTTAAAATACGTATATATACGTGCGCAATTGTTTTTTTTGTTTAGTTACTATCACAGCTGTCATATTAATAACACAAGTACGTTGCTAAACGAACCATAAAGGGGATGTAATAATATATATTAGAATAAATGCCTTGGAACAAATATAACAGAAATTTGAAGTTATCATATCTTTGGGATTTGAATAATTACTACAAGCAAAATGAATCCTAAGTTTTCTCGAAGTCAGAAAAATAAATAAATAAAATAAAAATAATTTTTACTTAATACTAAAATATACTAATGAAATCAAATGATGTTAATTTTCCTTCTTTTTACCACAGATTGCAATCCGAGTCTTTCCTCTCTATTAATTTGAAAGTAGCTCAGTTTTTATCTGGTCACGGCAAATTTGCAAGTTCCCTGTTTCATTTCAATCAAATAATATATGTGAGTGTTAAAAAACGTAACGTAAACGTTGATGTGGAACGTATATTGTTTTTCTGCCTATCTTCGATGGTCTTAGACTATGCTTGCAGAACGAATTAAAAAGGTTCGCCATGACTTAGCCAATGAACATATCCGTTTTCGCGAAGTTCAGACCGCTGTTTCTGTTTTTGTTTGTTTTAATTTTTTTCATATAATCTTTAACGTTTTAGTTAAATTATTTTTCTAAGCCCCGTGTTGTACATCTGTGGTGCACGGGAAGATTGTATGTGCCAAATAAATAAATAAAAACAAACTTAATAGTACTGTTTTCGAAAATACATCTACATTCATTACGCAGCTTCAAATGAAATTTAATAAATAAAATATATTTTATTATGATGTATACAACATTAAACCTATTTTATCTTGAGGGTCATTTTTTCAATATAATGTTTACAAACCTGAATAACAGATAATATTATTTAAGTAGGGAAAAAAGAGAGTTCTGGGCCGGGAGATTAGGAGTTGAGAGGGAGCTCCCGAGAAGGAATGGTCAGCCGTGGGATGGTGGCTTATCTGAAAATGGGGATAGGGAGCCTTTTCAGTGGATAAGTATGGGGAAAGTTGTTGATATAACAGATTGGAGAGAACTTGTTTCTAGTTATTTTCTTTAGAATATGCCTGGTATGTATGCAATCTTTAAGGATGAGATAAAAGGAATTAATAAAAAGGAATCAATGAGATAAAAGGAATTTTTAAAACTATTTTCTTAAAGAAAAATTTTTAACTGTGAGTTAAAGATGAATTTGAACCAAAGATTTCTTTCGTATAGATTCAGAAATTAAAACTTTTTTAAAAATAATAATATTTTTGATAACAACCCTTTCAGAGTAGAATAATTTTTAAGAATATAAAGTAATTATTTTCGGACATTATGTGTAATTCATGAATTAAAATCATAATATTATTCTTATAATTGATTTCTTACTTTTGAAATTTAATAATATTTTTTTCCTTTAAAATTTTTTTCCTTAGTTTCAAATGATTAATTTTGGGAATGTCAATTTTATTCATCTCTCATTATTCTAAAGATTTATATTTTTCGTTATTTATTTCCCATCGCTTCCTAAATTTGCTAGTCCTCTTTTGATACTTATATTGTTCCATATTTTTAATATTAATCTTTGGCTTCTAAGTTTCTATTATGTTTAGGGCCTTACATTCCGTATTACTTAATTTAGTTCTTATTTCTTTTTTCTTGGAATCTAATTTTATCTGTGTCCGTATTTCACACCAAACTTCATATGATTTTCTTGAATAAAATTTTGATTATTTTGTCGAACTGGAGGCAGAAGTTTGATTTTTCCCACTCTCACAAACGATTCCACAACATTTTTGCCTCTTAATATCTTACTTAAACTTTAATTCCTTTAAGTCACCTGATACATTAATCACTATTAATGCGCATTTGAAATACTAGTACAGATCGCCTTAATTGGAACTGAACTGTTACACTGCTTTGTGAAAGATATTATATCGTCTCTTACTTCCTTACTTCTAATCCAATGTACATAAACTAATGTATTTTCCTGAAGGTAGAAATTCGTTATAAGGAATTTCATTTTCGTGCTGTCCGCCTATGTAGTTAGAAAGTTATAAAAATTAAACGAATTAACCTCTTTTATTATCACTATACTAATATTCTTTGTTTTTCCTTTCTTCTACAATATTGAAAATTTGAAATCTTCTAAAATGCTCAATGTACCCCGATTTTAAGAGATACAATCACGAAAATGTATATAATTTGGCATTTAAGTTAGAATTTATACAAATGAGATTGCCACTTATTATTTTATACTATTATAAATGAAAAATATCCCAAAATGAACATCCATATATACTTTAAATAAAAATTATGCTTTCATTATGCTTGAATATAATTTTTCAAGACATTGTTTCTCGTGTATTGGATGTTTAATTTTAATTTGGACACTACTTTCTGTAAACCGTACTCTGAAGAAGTTTTCGCGAAATTTTTCCAGTTTCACAAATTATCCATTTGATGGATGCTGATGGTTAGAATAAAACATACGACATAAAGACTTTCGTAAAAAATCCTGATAAAGTATTTCCACTAAACTATTCAGTGTTTGAATCAACATGTTAATTTTAAGAGAAACAAGTACTAACAGTACTGCCTATAAAATATATTGTTCAGTACTGCCTATAAAAATAAATCTAACGTTTGAATATGCCCTCTTTAAATTTAAAATGATACAGCTACCTGCTGAGTGAAGTTTTACCCTAAACCGCCTTATGCGTATTTTTAATTATTTCTTCTGTTAAAAAGTGTATTGTAAGTTCTACAAAATGACACAATAAACTTCTTTTTCAGAAAACTTAATTGAACATGCATCGTGTATTTAGATTTAAACTAGCTTGAATCTCAAAATAATATAGTTGTGTTGCTCTCCCTGTTGCACAGTAATTTGGATACAAGGATTTTTTCCCACTATTCTGTGTTATATTTCCCACTGGACTGTGGTAATATACAGAATACTGAGACTGATAGAATAGTATAAAAGAAAATATTTTAATTACATTTAATAGTTATCTGTAACTGAACGTAAATGCTTATTATGATTGACTATTTAAAGTAAAACATTTGATCTTAAGATTTATTGCCTAGCAAAATTAAAGAATTTATCTCAAGTTGATATCTGACAAATACAAAATTTACTTTAAATCCGCACAGTAACAAAAATTGCATATGAAAATACGCATTCAAATTTAATATGTATTTAAGTATTGGAAACAGAAGAGTGAGGTTCATTTGAGATAAGTTCCATTTGGATAGCTTCTTGTCCGTAGAAGATAAGAAAACAGGAAATTATGTCCGGCACAGATTCTTGTGGGCTTTAGAAATCAGTCATGAGTCATAATGGAAACAAAGGATAAGCAAAAATACTGTATTCCGAGGAAATACAAAATAAGAAAAAATAAATATTAATTGGAAAATCAGAGAGAAAGTTAAAATAATTTTATCACAAAATATTCTCAAAATTTCGATTGTGCGATATAGATTTCCAGAAAAGTACACAACGATGGCGATTTACTCTCAAGTATGAAATAAGAATATTTATAAGGTGTGTGGAAATCGCAAGATGTAATTTGTAAGGTGTGTGGAATGTGTTCTCCCAAAATATACAAATCCGAGATATTCGCATTTCTATTTTTTGTGCTTCGGTGTCCGATACATTCTATTTTTCTACATAGTATACACAAAATATGAGGTCCCAGAAGCTGCATTCCAGTGTACATTATACGCATAAAACTTTCACCTGCGTTTAAATTTTAGCATGCCCTAAATAAAAAGTGTATGAAATGATAGAAATTATCCATGAACAAGTAAGATTAAATTCAAAGAATGAATCTGTTTGTAAAACGGTTTTCCAACTTATATACTAACAAATCAAGAAATTTTGAGAAAAGTCAGTATAAAGAAAATTACGCTTTAATAAAACTCTTTGCGATAAAAGAAAAAGTAATTTTAGAGGAACTAATCTTAGTAAAATGTTATTCGACGAAAACAAAATAATAAAATGGAATATTACATTAGAACTGAAATGTTAAAAATTAATTTATTACCAAAAACTAGAAATGGGGCATTAAAAATTGTAAAATAAAAATATGAAAACATGAAAAATAAATTTACACCTGGGAATAGAGTTGAAAGTGTTCAACAAATGTAGGAAAAATCTAAGTAAAACGTGAAAAAATGTGAATGATGAAATTTTGGGAAAAGTCAGTATAAAGAAAATTACGCTTTAATAAAATTCTTTGCGATAAAAGAAAACGTAATTTTAGAGGAACTAATTTTAGTAAAATGCTATTCGACAAAAACAAAATAATAAAATGGAATATTTCATTAGGAACAAAATGTTAAAAATTAACTTATTACCAAAAACTAGAAATGGAGCATTAAAAATTGTAAAATGAAAATATGAAAACAAGAAAAATAAATTTACACTTGGGAATAGAGTTGAAAGTGTTCAACAAATGTATGAAAAATATAAGTAAAATGTGAAAATAAATTGACTTGTACAGGAAATTTAAGTAAAACTTGAAGATAGCAAATAAAATACTGGATGAAAAAATAAAATGTGAAAATAATTTTACACTTTAAAAGCTCGAAAAGTAAATAACAACTTTGAATAAAGTTTAGATACTAAAGCAAAATTATTATTATTATTATTAATTTTTAACAAGAAGAAGATTTAAATTAAACAAGAAGAAAAAATAAGACAATTAAAACACACTTTTATGAAGCACAGATGAAATGAAAAATTATTTTGTTTTGAATAAAACACAAATCTTCCAAAGATTTAAATTCACAGGGGTCAGGAATTGAATTTCGTTCCCTACATGTTTTAAGTACAATTTGTTTGCAACATCTTACCACATCAGTACGAAAATAGCGAAGCCCATTAAGGAGCCATTATTTAAAATACCTCATTTTACTACACTGAAACGCATTCTGATTGGGGTCTTGAATATTTTGCAGTAATGTAACTAAACATTTTCTATGGCTCTTTTCACCATTTCTGTCTAAGTGAAAAATCACAAAGTGTGTAATTATTTGAAGTTCTATATCAAATTTTAAGAAGGCTACCGTCTGACACAAGTTTTAAAAGTGAACGTAGATAAGTTTAAGCACAGAGAATTTAATTCTTTCCAGGAAAAAAATCTAAAATGTGTTTCTTTTGAGAGTTCGAAAACGAAACAACTTGTGCCATTTCAAATCGTAACTCTCTTCTTCCAGATCTACATATAAATAATGTTTTTAGATCAATACTTACGTCAAAACTTAAAAGATAAAGCATTTATTCATATACTATATATAAATTAATAATCAACTGAATCCACATTTGTGTCTATAAATCAAAGAATGTGGCTTAGTACGCCATTCTCGCTATTTTCTTAAATCTATCTAACCTTCGTTCTTTCAGGCACTACGATCATTGCATGACATCACATTTCTTTACGTTCCCCACCTAAACTCGTAGAGTTCACACAATAAAGGAAAATAACAATTAAATCTCAATAAATGAAAACACTTACAATTACTTGCGGCTATAATTTTTTTAAAATATGTTCTTGAATATCTGGAAAAATATTAAATAAGACAGATCAATCAAAAAATCAAAATTATTAGGCCAAAGGGGCTTTGTTTTTGAAGGACTATTGTTTTCATTTTGCGATTTTGCGTCGGAAACATTAAATGTCGGTTCAATTTTCAAACTGTTGCCACCAAATATAGCAGCCCTGTATTATATTTAAAGGAATTAAATAATGAAGAATGTGCATAAGTGCATTTATGATTCTCGCATTGTGATAAAACGGCGGTACCTAGAGCCATCGAATTTTGAATGACGTAATCCTGCTGCGAATATAGCCATCTGGAAGCCCAAATTTGAGATTTAGAATTTGTTTTAATATCGATTTCACATTTTGTAAAACTTTAACGAATTTTTTATAAACAAACTCAAGGATTTCAAAGCGAGCAATGGCAACGTTGTACAGAAAAAAAAAAAAAAAAAAAAAATCCAACGCGTGAGACTGTGTATAGGAAATTCTAAAGATATGCTCAGTTTGAAAATATTTTGTAATGTTGTTCTTTAACTGAATTTTATGGTTTAAGTGCGAAGAACATGATATTTAATAAATAAAGGTAACACACAAAATGTTAAAAAAACGCCCTTTGGACGTAATTTAAATTCTGAAACCTTTCAGATTTTCTTTTCTTTTCTTTCTTTCTTTTTTTTTTTTTCTTTTTTTTTTTTAAAAAGTAAAAAAAGATATTCTGATTAAATGCTGGAACCAAATCGATAGTTCAACTTTAAATGGATATAAAAATTGAAAGGTTCTCTTGAACTGCCCTTTGAACATTTAAATTAATGACGAAAGAACATGTTAATCTCGTCCTCTATAGAACTGTACAATCTGACCAGACTCCCACAAGATTTTGGACTTTCTGTAAATTCTTTATTTCTTTACTAGGGTTGGGACTATCCGAATGATGGGTGGTTGATATCCAGTAGTATTTGTTACTTCCACCTTTTCCAGAGGTGTTTTAGAAGTCTGGTTTGGCACACTTGTCTTGTAATCAGATTACCTCTACTCGAATTCTTGTCAATCAATTAGATAAAATGAAATGGGTAATTATGATTTTTTTCTTCTAAATTTAAGAACGAGTGCTGGTGTGAGAGCATGTGGTTCTTTCCAGTCGTTGTAACTTAAGAGTCCTTGATTGGTTACATATTCAGTCTCTTTGATTTATTACATATTCAAACTCTGTCAAAATGGTAAGTAACTCAATTTTAGTAGAGTTTTTTTAAATACTTTTCTCAAACAATCTTTCACAATCTTCAATAAACGTTTCACCCATCACGCGCATATTCTGAGGTAAATTTTCAGCTTATCTTTTATCAGGCAATAAAATCTTAGAACCTGGTTTCTTTCAATATTTTTTAGAGACGATCAAACTCTCTGTTTATTTTCTGAAAGTTTTTGTCATCGTCTGAATAAATTGTGTGACAATGTCCACGTATTGACGTGAATGGTCTTAAAACCATGAAAACATTTTCTGTTGACATATTGGAGATCAGCTTTGAGTGTAACGTTCTAGTCACAGCACAGGTAAAAGGAGTTACGTACGATTTATCAGTTTCGATTGATGATCTGATCAAATCGATTCCAAAGACAAGGAATTGTGGGGTTTCAACTATTCTGTCCTTTTAGCAGCCATGCGGTCTTCTGTTGAGAAGATTTAGCTATATGTTTTCTACAAATAAGACAGATTCTAAAAATTTTCTTTACAGGCTGTCGGCCTTTTGTTATCCAGCATTCTTTTCGAAAGTTAGTCAAAGTGGCTGTAATTTCACAATACATCAACTTATCATTTTCGCTTTTAGTAACCAGTTCTATAAATTTTTAATTTCGAGGCAAGAAGATTGGATGCTTTTCTTCGGTGATAAAATCAAAAATTTCCACCAGGGCACAAGATCCCCCCTTTTTTTTACAAAAGTGAAAAAAGAGAATATAAATAACTTCTTAGGTATGTTTTTATCAGTCTGTAATACAGAAATCTCAGAATTATAGGCTACTCTTTGTATTCGAATCCAAAATTCTTCTGAAATCTAAATTCTTCAGCTGAGGAAATATCTGTTACGGTTGTAAATTTCCTAGTTTTCAAAGTAAAGCATTTAACCCAAGCTGCTATTTTTAATACTTTCATAAGACTGCTATACTTGGAAATATCAAATAACTCATCCTTTTCGTGTAGAATACATTTTTACTGTTGGGAACTAAAAACTTCTTTCTATATTCTAAATTTTCTTTTTATTTGTATTACCAGACGACCTAAATTCTGAAACTGTAAAAGCTAGGGTGATCCAAACCACCAAAGTTGTAAATTTCTTAAATCAGTAATAGTAGTTCCTTGTTGTATAAATTTGGCGAGAGTTTTTGAATTCCATAAACTCTATATTTGTCGAAATGTTTAAATCTTTCGAGGTATCCGCTAACCTCCTCCCCCGAGAAAAGCATTTTAAACATTTCGTGATTTTATCTCTCAACCCGGCGGACAAAACGGCGCTCAAGAGCTCCATTCTAGAATGGTAAGTGATTTCAGAGCAACAACTCTACTCTTGGAGGCAACAAAAACTCTTTGAAAGTTCCATTGTTAAGACCTATTTCAGACTAGCACCAGAAAATCTCTAGACTTCTATTTATGTCTCCAATTACATCTAATAGTCCCTCCCTTATTCCCTTCTAAATAGTATCGGGGAATCCTGAGGTAGTTCAGTGTTTCAGTTTCTTCACACTATGATTTCTAGTTACAACTAAGATCAGATGGTAATTCACAGTCCCAATCGACCAGCAGACCAGATTTCCTGAATCGAAAATTTTATTTTTATAATGAAAGGACCGTACTTTCACCAACTGGATCAAAAATATGGCATGCAGTTTGCAATAGGAAACGTTTTCATTTAATTGTCAATAAGATTCAATTTCTTAAATGCTGAGTGTTAAACTAAAATAAAAATGACCATTATCGTGTCGCAAAAAATTCTAACGCTTTGATCGGGACATCTTCAGGAGATTCAGCCAAAAGTTGTTCTGATGCCAAATGTCTTTCAACTCTTTTTAATTAGTATGTCACTTATATAGTGACATGTTAGCTTCGTTGAAAATGGTCACGCTTTTTAAACTTGTTTTCAGTGCTTGTCATAAATTTGTTGACTATTAAAATATTGTTAACATATAAGCAGTTGCTTAGGAATTCTGATGCTTCAAGACATACTTCTGAATATTTCTTGCAGTGATTTTTAATAGTAGCAAGCCGAAAGGGGCTAGATTTTACTCTGAACCGAGCTCTTGAAAATCGTACTATCCTAAAGGTCATTTTCCCAAAACGTCCCTATTTAATTATTTATTATTTTAACGTCCCTATATTCTTCATTTAACTCTATTTGCAAAAAGGTTTGGGTAGTGTCAGCCGTACAAAGAATTCGAATTTTGCCTAAATTTTATCAGTAATTTAAAAATGTCAGGATATAAGTTCGGACGAGTATAGAAACAATTGTTCAAAGAAATTCTATTTTGTTTATGAGCTGAAGCACCATAAAGCATTCTCAATCTATTTGTTGCTCTTTCATTTCTGATGGCTACCCTATGAGGCAAATAAAATAGGATCTTACCGTTGCGATTGTCTTCCAGAACTGGTTCAATAACATATTTTAACTCGTAATTTTCTAAAACACCTTTAAATTGAGCAAACAAAGGGGTGTCAATTTTAAATTTGCTGTTCCATTTGTGAAATGTTTTCAAGTGCAAGCCCCTATTTTCCCTAAAATAAATGTCTGAAATTTGATTTCTACGGCCATCTTACTTGGCATCTACCTTCATATACTTGATATCAGATTCGAAAGATTTCATAATTTCTAAATGAATAGTTTTGTTGTTTTCAGTATTACTTTCTAAACCTACGTTTTCTCTCTCCCACAACTTTTGTAATTGATTGGAAATATTATTAATTTCATAATTAAATTCCACTAAAATCATTACTAGCTTTACCTTTCTTTTAATTTTACCTGTAATTATCGAATATTAGAAATTCACTTGTATAAGAATAGGGATTTTGATATTTTGTTTACAATAGTCAGCTAATTGTAAATTTTTCAAAATTTTGTTAAGCAAAATTTTAATCTGGCGGGTGGCGGAAGGTAATAGAATTGGAGATAGTTTCTGCTTCTAGTAATTCAACATCTTCTAATAATTGGAAGATTCATTCATTAGTCATTGAGTTCTTACTAAGCCATTATCAAAATAAATTCTCACATTTTCATTTTTCCGAATCAAAACAGAATCAGTTTAATAAAATTTTATTAGATCTATTTTCATCGGGATTATATGTCGAAACTGTAGCAATAACATTCAAATCCAACATGTACTTTTCAATTTTATCATTAGCTTTCGAAACGAATAAAAATCGTTTTCGAATGCTTATTAATACAAAAACTGCATATTACGTTTTGCTTGAAGTCCTTAATTCTGTCCTTATTTTTCTGTCTGAACGTAAACATATCGGTCTTGATTTAAAAAAATACCCCCCCAAAGTCTTCAAATTTCGCAATCCGCCGATTCATGACTTCCTGCGCAAAACGGACACTGAGAACTGTCTGACGTCGCAAAAAATTCAACTGTCGACAGATTATTTGCTTTGAAGGAGGATAATACAAAGTCCCATGAATTCCCTGGTTCAATGAATGAATGAATGAGTATACCCTGGTTCAAAAATGATATTTTCCATCGTCATTTTAAGTAGCTTTAGTCACTTCTCAGTCTTGCAATTTCTAGAAAACTTAATCAGATGTAATTTTTAATAAAATTATTGTAAAACTCAATTTCCTATTTTTGAATTATTATGTTATTGCCTATATAAAATAGTTCTATGATAAAAATGAGAAAAATTAGCAGTGTTTATATTTGTGAAATATGTTCATTTCTTTGTTAAATGCTTGTCTTTTGAAAATAGCTTGTAGAGGGCAATTTTAGAATATTTGTAACGTTGGGTGTTTATATTTGTATCGTTATGCAACTTAAATCAAAATTATAACTTTTTAGAAGCTAAGAATTGTCTGTTTAGTTTTATCTGATAAAATTAAAATATAATGAAATGAACCAGTTATAACAAGGACCTGCAACTTATCAAGTCGAAAGGTCTTCAGTCCAGTAATTTCGACACAAGCAACCTTATTAATCTCACAATATTCTACGTTGTCCTCATTTTTTATACTTTATTTGCTCTTAATCATGTTTTTCATGTGTGTACTAATACCATTTTCTGTAAAATACGATATATAACTTCTGCAACTTGTAACATTATTCTAATAATTAATGCTAATTTAAATTGCACATTTTATAAAGATATTGATTTGAAAGCAAAAAATTAATTTAAATTTTTAAATTACAATCTTGATTTAAATCAGAAAGCCAATTTCCAGCCTTTTCCTTATTATAACGACTTTTTATACAACTTTGTTAAATTTTCGCTATTTTTATTTTGGAAACTGATCATAGCAAAATTATAATTATGGGCTGTCAATTGAAATTAACATTGTATATAATCTTCCAGTGTATTTCATTAGCATTAATTTGTTCTGTCTAAAGGTCGACTGAAAAGTTAATACTTTATATTTTATCTTTCGGCTTTTCCATGCAAAGAAGCAATGTGTTAAATATCTTTGCGTGAAACTTGTATCTTTAATAAATATAGTTTATTAAAATACAGTATATTTACGCACATAACAAGCGAGATTGCAAATATGCGCTATTGTATTCCTTAGTTTAATTTTAAAAAACTTTGCAAGAGCTGTTGCGAATATCTCATTACTTCGAATGTTAAATGATAACAACGTGATGGGAAATGACGAGCAGCAAGGTAGAATGTCTCGTCTAATCCCCAACCCATAGATCTTATAAGAAATAGCCCAATTGCAATTCCTTCCTCGTCTGACGCATTCCCGTCTGTCCCTTTGACCACATCCGGAGGAGTAGGGACGACTTGCAGAAACCTACCAATAGTTGTCTATTGCAGAGCGTATAATTTTCAACAAAAAGGCTGGTTACAGGACCTCATTTTACAAATTAGAATTTTTACATATTTTTATTTTTGAAACTGAGATTGATTTTTAAAAATTTAGCATATTGATCAAGTTTAAATAACGTTACAAATAATTATAAAGCTGTTGCATACTTTCAGGCCTGTATATTTTTTTTTAACTTTTCCTATGCTGTACCGGAATTTGTAACTACTTCTTTTCGAAAATAATATTTTAAATCTGAACTAACAAAAAAATTTCAAAGAAACAATTTCCTCTTAGGATTTGTACGCTTTTTATCGGTGTAAATAAATAAAAAATACTAAAATACATAAAATGAATTTTCGGAAGTTTTTGTTTAGAATTCTAAATTGTGCTGCTTTTTTAAAATTACAGGTGAATATTATAGCATAATTTCTATAAAGAAGTTTTATTTCAACTATATTTCATAATACATAAGAAACACTTTAAACGCATTAATAATTTTTATACATTTATTCTAATGTTAAAATTGTATTTAACTGTAATAATTAATTGTGCTAGTATTTTATAATTATTATTTTTTAAGTTATTTCTAGTTCTGCATAAGATTTTTTTTATTTACCATGAATTTAATTTATTAGCCCAAAGGGGCAATAGCCCAGAAAGGCTATAGTTTCGAAACGGCATTTTGCGCTGTTTCACTATAAATGTCCGTTTCACTTTGCAGATTTTTGCCACCAAGTATTATCGCTCTGTATTATATTTAAAGAAATTAAGTAGTGAAAGATCTGCATGAATACATTTATGTTTCTCGCACTGTGGAAAAACGACGGTATCTAGAGCCATCAATGTTTAAATAACGTCATCCTCCTTTCGAATGTAGGCACTTGGACCGCTGAATTTCGAATTTGTTTTAATCCATTTCATATTTTGTAAAACCTTAACGAATTTTTTATTAACAAACTCAAAGAGTTCAAAGAGAGCAATGGCAACACTGTACGGAAAATAACACTTTTATCTTCAGCGCAGAAATTCTACAGATATGCTGTTTTCAAACATTTTGTGATATTGCTGTTGAACTGAATTTTATGCGGTTTACATGCGAAGAACATGATATTCAATAAATAAAGGTGATACACAAAACATTAAAAAACTTCCCTTTGGGCGTAACAAAAAATCTGAGTGCTTCCAGATTTTATTTTATATTATCTTTGTATTCTTTTAAAGTCTTTTTTCCATTACCGTCAGAAAAGTTTATGCTCCGAATTTTATGAATTATTAAAATATATAATCATCTTATGACCATCTTGTAATGTTAATAATTAGTGATCATATAATCAAATAAATAATCATCTTTCAATGTTATAATAATTTTAAAACCCACAGTCTGAAAATGCTCGAAAAATTAAAAAAAAAAAATCAGATCTTGTTTAATTTTGCCTTTTTTGTTTCAAAGTATCATGTACTATCAATCTGGTGCACAAAAGTAAGTTCATAAATTTTGTGTGCAGAGTTTTTACCATTTTACCAAAGTAAAGATGTTTATACAGGAATTACGCGTGAAAAAAATGCACAAAATACAGTAAAAAGTGCTTTAATGAGATGTATTAAATCTTATTTGAAAAAAGTGTGACTTTCATAATGTCATTACTTATACAACGTATCACATTTAATAATTAAAAACAATTATGTGATACAAACCTCATAGGTTTCAGTGTTAAAGTACACCAGATCATCCCTACACCTTCTTGCGGACATGTGGGTTATGCTCCGCCGACTGGGTTAGTCTATTTCTTATAAGGTCTATGCCCTAACATGTGTGACGTCACGGCTGAGGGAGGGAATGGTTGAGAGACGTTCTATCTTCAGGGGGCTTTGGATAACATCGGTTTGAAACGTGGGCGTTTCAAATCGCGAGAGCTAATTTTTTAATGGTAATTCAAAGAAGCTGCGCAT
>KK121306.1:147529-188284 GCA_000611955.2 Stegodyphus mimosarum
AGTCTAAAAATTATAAATACCAATATCCGTCTTCAATTTTTCTGCTATAATCAAAAATGAATTTTTACGGAAGCAGTTGCGAAATTAAATGTGTTAAAATATTTCCTTGTGAATCAAAAGTCTTTTTTTAATGCTTCAAAAAATAAAATTCTTACCTACATTTCGGTGCGGTCGAAATGTTCCCGTTTACAGTTTTTGCCTGTTTACAACATTAGGATTTCTAACAGGCGAAATACTGAAGAGTTGTCTTAAATGCTTATTATTTATGATTCCGTTTTTCCAAATCTTTAATGTAACTGTTCAAGAGCCACTTCGTAGTTATTTTCAGTAACAGCAAAACCAGAAATATCTCTGGTGGTCGAGCCACCAAGAAAGCTTTTGACGTAAATAATATTTTTTTGTTTTTGATAAGGTTGAATTGCTATCAGTTGCACTCTCGAATTGACCTATGAATTCTATCCAATTCGAAAAATCACCATGAAATTTATGTATAGTCAATTTAAGTAATTTTATAGATGAAGTTTCTGCACTTCGATTCGAAACGTAATTAGAAATGGGCACAATTACTTCTTCATTAGAATTCTTATCACATAAATGGCTCAGACATTAAAAAAAAGAATTATTATCATTAGTAATTTCCGATAATTCTTCTATTTTAACAATTATATTACTCTTATATTACACTGGTTATCATAAATTAAGGAAAAATCACAAAAATAGCAATAACTCCTTCAAAAATAAGCCAAAACGTGTAAAATTTGAATATGTTGCCAAGTAAGAGTAGCTGATTAAAACTGCAATATGCAAATTAGTGGCGCTGCACTCGGAATACGTCATCTGCGAGCATAAAAGACCATGTTTGAGAGGAAGCCCACATGTTTTACTGTGATAGTGAAGTCAGGAATCTGAGATAGCCCATTCGTAACAGTGATCTCCAGGCATCATTTGCCTGTAGAACTACGATGGAGAGTCATTGGCAGACTAGAGGCAGGACAAAATCAAACAGAAGTGGCCAGATGGCTAAATGTGAGTCCTTCTGTGGTTCATAGACTTTGGAGGCAATTTCAAACCACAGATTCGGCATCTAGGAGGTTCAGCCAAGGACGGAAAATTGCTACGATGACCGCCGATGACCGATATTTGACATTATGTGCACGCAGGAATAGAGCCGCTATTCCGATTTTTCTTAGATCCTCCCTTGCTGCAGCCACCGGAAGGTTGGTGTCAACGTTAACTGTGCGTAGAAGGCTTCTCGAAGATGGTCTGTATGCGAGGCCACCAGCCATTTGCGTGCTACTAACGTCGCGCCATAGGAGGGACCGTTTGCAGTGGGCCCGACAACATGTCCACTGGACGCTTGATCAATGGAGGGCTGTTCTCTTTACGGATAACTCCAGGTTTAGTCTAGAAAGCGATAGTGGGCTTTATTTGATATGGAGAGAACCTGGAATCCGTTGTCATCCGTCAGACATCCGTGAAAGAGATGTATACGGAAGAAGCAGTGTCTGTGTTTGAGCTGGCATTTCTTTGTGTGGACGCACAGACCTTCATGTCTTTCCAAGGGGAACCGTGAATGCTCAGGTTTATAGAGATGGCATCCTAGATGCTTATGTGCGCCCATATGCCGGGGCAATAGGGGATGCTTTCCTGCACAGGACTACAATGCAAGACCACACAGGGCTCGCATCGTAGATAATTGTCTTCAACAGTAAACAATTATACGCATGGAGTGGCCAGCTCGATCCCCGGATTTGAATCTTATGGAGCGCGTTTGGGATGCTTTAGGGAGACATCTAGCTGCTCTCAGTCCGCCCCCTCACACCCTTGCCGCGTGTGCAACTGCTTTGCAAGAACAATGGCTCTCGCTTGCTACTGAACTGATAGATCGCATAATTGAATGCATCACACATCGCTGTATGTGTTGTATTGCTTCTGGACGCGATCATATTTCATACTGAAAGTACTTTCTCTGTAGCAAACTGACACCTCCGATTTGTTCATTTTATACATGGGCTAATTTCTATAGTACCATAATTTGTCTGGTAACTTCTTTTTGCGTTATTTGATACCTTACTATGTGTTGTATGTTTTGGGTAAGTTCAATAAAATTCTGCATGTAACTTTTTCAATAATCCAGATTTTTGTGATTTTTCCTTAATTTACGCGCCAGTGTATAACAGATTACCGTGATGCTATTTTACAGAATTAATTTCCGTATTAAAATTCTTTAAATGTGCTACTTTCAGTAAGAATTCTCAGTTAATTTGATACTTTCAATTTTAGGGTTCAAATGATTTAATAAAGGTTTTAAATTTTTCACGGGCTTATTTTCTTTGATACTGATATCTATTTCACTGAAAATCTTCGTAGTAGAGCACTTTTTCAGTAACTCCTACTTTTTTCAACTTTTCCAGTTCCGTTGTAAATAAGGAAAGTAAATGTTTTTATCTTTTCAGATGTACACTGCTGCGGGGGGGGGAGAAGGGGGCCAGTTTTAATCTCCCGTTCTACTGGGTCGATTAACGAAATTCAAATTGCGTTTCTCATGTCTCGAAAGCGCGACTTGAGATATATATTAGATTTACATATGGCATTCTTCTAATATAGGTGTTTTGACAAAAAATCGGACTTTTCTGGAATTCTACGGCTCAAATTATGTTTAATATTAAATTTTGTAATATTCGGTGCTAAATTTACAGAGAAATTTAAACATTTACCTTCGTGCATTTTTTTTAGTTTGCGCCAAAAATAATTCACTTCGCAAACTTCTTAAATTATAGCAACCTACTTTTCTTTCATTTTTGTTTCTATTGTACACGAGCGGGAAAACGTTCACTACCTTCAAATAATTTTAACAAGGTGCGTAAACCACATTTGGAGTTATTATCGCTTGTAACGAATATGCCAAATTTCAAAACGCACCAATATGTAAATTCACGTATGTCTTAGGAAATTTTGAATAACAATCTCTAATCTTTTGCACGTATGCCTAGAAATACATGTACTTTAAAATGATGTTAAAAATTGTATAAGTTATGATACAGAAACGTTTTCGAAAAATTTATAAAAAATATTTAGAAAGACAAATTTTAAAAATAAATCATAAAAAATGAGCGAATTTTATTAGGAACAAACCTGAATTTCGAAATGTGAAACGAAGAATCAAATAAGTTTAATAAGAAAAAGAGATGGTAATAAACATATATGAAATTCAATTAACATTGAGAAGATAAAATGTTGGGAGCTAATGTTTTAAAAACAACTCGTGTGATTTTTACAAAACTCAGCAGTTTGGCATAATTTGAGTCGTAGAATCGAAATATAGAAAAAAATTGGCATGCTATTTCAGAAAAAGTCAGACGTTATGTCAAAATATCTATATTAGAACACTGCTATATATATAAATGTAATACATATCCTAAGTCGCGCTTTCGAGACATGAAGAACGCAAGTTGTATTTCGTCAATCGGCCTAGTAGAACGGAAGATATAAAACTGTGCCATTTTTTCCCTCATTATCCATCCAATTATTTAACGGAATTCGAATCTTGACACTTATGATTCCTTCAAAACAATCGTCGAATAATCATTAAATTTTTTCTTCATAATCTTTTTTCTCGCCTCGCAGGACCATAAAACAAAAGGCAGTTCAAAAAAGGAAACAACTTGTTTCATTCTAAATCGCAACTCTCTTATTTCAAATTCGATACATAAGCAGCGTTCATGCATTAGTACTCAATTCAAAGATAGTTTAAGGTAAAATGTTTATTCATACTATATATATAAGTTAATAATCCTATGAATCCACGTGTATGATAGCTATAAATCAAAGGGTATGTCTTAGTACACCATTTCTGTCTAATGTCTAGAACAGGGGTTCTCTGTTAGGGAGGAATTCCCTCCCTAAGGGTGAATTTTTAAGCTTTAAGGAGACGGAATGCGATAAACCTTTTATTTAAAGTATGTAAAGTATTTAGTTTTAGTTTATGAATATAAAAAAGTACTTTTATTCAGGTTTGGTATTTATCAACAATTTAGACACTTTTTGTCGTTTTATTTATAAAACACATAAAAAAAGTTCATCTAAATCTAAGTTGGTTTCTTGAGAATACGACAAAGCCTACTAGGGTAATCTGCCTAAGGGAAGGGATGGCTTAGTGAAGAATTTCGTAAGGGAAACTGGCTCGTATACACGTTACACAAGAAGAAAGACACAAAAGCCCCATGCAGCCAGAGCGTTCGCGAGATTTGAACCTCGGACCGAACGACCAGGGCTTAGCGACATTACCGCTCGGCCGCACGTGGGCCCATCTAAGCTTAAAATGGCTATAGATATATTTTTCAAGTTTTGAAAAGGAGGAGGAAACAATCTTCTAGCAGTTGTGAATGGGGTGCATGGGACAAAAAATGCTGAAAACCCCTGGTATAGAATCACCTGGTCGTACGTATACCCCCTGATATTTATACATACACAAGAGAAATATCAGAATATTATAAACAGTGAGCCATGAAGTTTAATGAAAGCAAGAGACTTGCCAGTCTCTGAAAACCTTTTAATTACTGTTGTAATGACACCGAAAGTATACAAACATAAACCAATCCGCGAAAGTGTTTCATTTATTTATGTATTTATTTTTCTAATATAATTAAATGAAGTAGTCATGTTCTAAGAATCTACATCACCATTTTAGACTTTTATTTCAGTGCATTAGAAGTTAATGGAAGGAGTTTTTTTCAAAGACAGGAAGGTGAGCTACTTCTATTGAAATTAATGAAAGGTATGAAATATTGTTTAGAAATACATACTTCAGATAGGTTATCTTTTATATTACATTACATGATATTTCAGCAAAGGAATATGAAAATCGATGCCACAAATTGAATTAACTGATTCATACATTTTAATGAAATGTGTTCTGAAGCGATGCAAAGAATAATTACTTACAATAAGGTTGATTTGAGTAAAGGAACTCAGTTACTTCGGATAACAGATGGAAGTAGATTACATGGCTAAGTAATAAGGCTGAAAGTTATGGATAGAATTTATGCAGCCAATAACTCAATTATATCTTAGGCATCCTGTTTTATCAAATAAAACTTTAATGCTATCAAGCGTACTGCTTTGATAAAATCGTTAATGTTTGGCTCGTTCAAAATTTTAAATTAGCAGTGGAACAAGGAATTGTGTGCATACTGACAGGCACTTGTGTTTACAATTTCTCTTAATTTAGGCCTCATGATCCATATTATCATCTTCAAAGTTTCAAATATGTTTTTAAATGACTTTATACTGAATATATTCCAAAAGCCTAATAATATTTAATACTTTCTAAGTAATTTAAGAAAAAATATGTAAATAGTTTGAGATATAGTATTATCATTCTGAGAGTTAAGTTCATATTTCATGCAAGCAAGATTTTAACTTAAATTTTTCCATTTATAGCAACAACTTTTAAAAATGCCTCAAATTCTACCCAGCGAAAGTCGTATAGGCAAACTGCCATTATTTTTTAACTATGTAAAAATGGGACCTATGACTGAGATCTGAGCAAACGTTGCTTAACAAAATTCATTTTTTTGTCAACAACTGGCTTCAAATAACTTCTAATTGAGAATGAGATTCGTCCACGAGAGGTCGAGCGGTAAAGTCGCTAAACACTGGTAGTTCGTTCCGGTGTTCGAATCCTGGACTCACTTGTGTGTTTGGTTTCGTGGTGTTCTTATGTGTAACTTGTATATGAGCCAGTTTCTCTTGGAAAGACTTTCAAAAAGGCATCCCTTCACTTAAGCAGATATCCTAGATCGGTTTGCTATAATGAAATAAACCAATAATAGGATTCGGATGATTAAACCTTGGTGATGTAATTTTATTACCTGCCTTGCTCGAAAGTACGTTATTAAGACGAGCATCCTTTAGTACGAGAATCAATGTCGGATGAAAATGTTTCTCGAGCTTCTAGCAGAAGGCATTTGGAAAAAAGGATACTTTAATTAATTAACTTTTTGAAAATTCCGACGCTCAGTTTAATCTAAAATATACGGTCATCTCCATAATTCTTCTTTTAATTAGGCCTTCTTGTATAGAATAATAAACTTTAATGCAATGCTGTTATTTATGAAATAAGACTTTACTTTGTAGATTACACGATCAAAGTAGTGAAGAGATGGAAAAGAAACAATAAATATTATATTACAATAGAAGTAATTGAAAACACTTTTCTTATATGCAATCTTGCTGTGTAATAGTAAGTATATGATTACTAATTAATTTTCCTGTGTACAATATTGTTGGGTAAGTAGTAATTACATGTTCTGGGGCTTGGAACACTTGATTTGAATTCTTAGGAAATGTAAAGTACATCTAAATCCTTCCAGATCTCTTTCCCCTAAAAAAGTTCTAATGATTCAGGAAAATCGATAACTGATTAGACGTTTTCCTTTGACATAATATTTACTGTACGGTATTTCTGAGTAACTTTTTCAACGTATTGTAGTCTATCCAAATAGATGATCCACCCGCTCCCCATTCGTAGAAACAACTTTTATTTTCACTACATTCAATAACGCGAATAATGCTAAGTGTCATAATATATAATGCCAAGCAAAATGTGGAAATTATTTAACTCAAGAAAGAAGTATATGAAACTCGCGAAGGATACCGACAATTTTTTAGTGAAGAATGCATGAAACTATATTTAGCAGATAACCGTGCATTGCTTAAAAAGTATGTTTAAAGAATTTAATTACTACTAATAATAAAAAAATAGACAAAATGACCTTTAAATTTGATTCAATAATAGAAATTTATTGGTCAGCAAAAAGATTATTGTATTTCATTTAAACCTCATGATGAAAATGAAATCATTCATGTTACTTCGGAAGGCATACACAAAAATACCATAAACCGTTTTGTAAACACGACTGCGAAAGTTGCTCGTATTTCTGAGAACATAGCTATATAAATCGGTCCTGAATATCAAACTCTCGGAAACAACAAACAGAGATGGTTCACTATATTTTAAAAATAGTTACGAAGCCTAAATACTATTCATTTAAGAAAAGTTGTATATTTTAATTCTTGTGACTAACCTGGATTTGAAGTAATTGTTACTAGATGTGTTTCTTATAGTAAAGCTACAAATATCGCTGACATCTATTAATATTCTTTCAGATTTCCTTCTACACGTGATGCTACTTACTTAACTGGTAATAAACCAGTTAAAATTGCTGAATATTAATAACTTAGATTTACGCGGACGTGGTGTCATTAAACAAGGAAAATACAACGCGCTATACTAAAAAATATCTGAAGTAAGTTCAATATTTTGTTTTAAGATTCACATGGCACTCATTCCTTAAATAATGAAGCATAACTTCACTTGAAAGGGTTTTTTTGGAGGTACTGGGGAATAGCAGATATAGTAAACAGGCAGTTCGTTTTCAATATCTCTGAAGCGTTGAGATTCGCAAATGAGAAAATAGAATAAAAAAAATTACTTTACAAATAACATCAGAGAAATTTATAGGGCCTTTTCTTAGAAACTTGTAATAAAATTATGCAAAAGCATAAAGCACTCCCGTGCTTCACTGGAACCACATATATAATTTGCTCGGTAACTATTAAGTCTTTCAGATTCTCAAATGTGCTAATTTCTAAATCCTCAATCCACTCTAAAAATTACTGCATATTTCATGATCATTATTTCTTCAAAATTATTCAAGATATGAAATATCAATAGAAGCACAGTTTCAGTTTTTCGCTATTAAGCTTACATCTTTTAAAGATTAGATTTTTCACATAACCGTATCTTTAGATGGCTGGTGGTCTGGTTAACATATTGGAGATTTCGGCAGCTAATAATGAATAATAAGCCACCCAATCTATTTTAGAAAGCCAAATGATAAGCCACTCAATCATTTTTAGGGAGCCAAATGATAAGCCACCCAATCCTTTTTAGGGAACCACACGATAAGCTCCCGAATCTTTTAGGGAACTACATTAGCCCCTCTCTCAACATTTATCAAATGTAGTCACATTTCATCTTTTTTGCATCGAGCTTTGGAGTAATTTGTGCCAAATGGATTTTATTGCTCGATTCTACTACATTCGCTGGTGATTCTTTAGCTCGTAGTTTTTGATTTTGCAACTCAAACCTTTTTATTTTTAATGCACGTGCTCTTGCTTCCTTCGCTTCCCGTGCCTCATCTTTTAGATCATCAATTATTCGGTTTAGAATTAACTTCTTCCTCATCGTAAAGCTGACTTTCAGTGATTATTTGTTCAATTTGTGGGATCGTACTAGGGAGCGGTACATCCTCGCCTAATTCTTCGGCTACTTCTGTTCATTTTTTTTTAATCACGTACTCCGCCATTGGGCATTACATGGCAAGGGAGGGTTACAATGGGGAGGACCTTTTTAAGAGAAACTGGCTCGTATTAACATTACACATGGGGTAAACCAGAAAAACGCCCATGCAGCCAGCCCGTTAGTCGGGATTTGAATCCCGAACCGAACTACCAAGTTCTGTTTTCTGCTCTTAGCAAGAAACGACATTGTTGAAACAGAAAGTTCTCGGATAGCATATTAAAATTAATTTAAAAAGGCTCTTCACCAATACTGAAAAATTGAAATCAATTAGCCCAATCGATCAATTTACTTTTATGTTGTGTAATTAGAAATTCAAATATTACAGAAAGTATTTTATTTAAAAGAACATTCTATACAGTAAAAATGTATGCTTTCCGTTCAATACATAGCTGCTAAGATATGTATTGAACGGAAAGAATATATTTTTATTGCATTGGAACTTATTATGTATAACGTAATAATGGAATACTAGAATAAGTAAAAAATCCAAATCTTGACTCACATAACAAATAAGAATATTTTCAGAAGTACTTTTTAATCCCTTAGCATTAAGCTAAATTTAAAAAAATAATATTATCTATCTTATCTTGAAATTATTTCTTGTAGAAAGAATTCTTTAAAATATATTAAATTCATTATTTCGAGCTTAAAACTTAATTTACACAGTTAAATCATTGTTATCATACAAGAGGATTTTATTTCCCTAACGCTCTTTTTTATGCCTTTTTATATCTCATGTTACAGTGAATTGTTTTAGGGATTTAGGATTAAATTCTAATAATACAATCTTTTATACAAAAGTTTTCAGTTCTCGGAGCTTTAATTTAAATAATGAAGGATAAAAAATTAACATACGTAATATCAACACTCTTGAAATAGCTTAATAAAAAAAGGTACCTCTATTTTTAATTTAAGTTTTTCTCCTACTGTAACGCCTTTTATTCATTTCTTTCTCCAGTATGTCTCAAATTGCAATGCTAGTAGAAAGCTGCAATCCCACAAGGGACACATTAGGCAGATATAAAACTGTATGACTTCTAAATTATAAGAAGAGTGTGACTATTAGATACCGTCAACATTTGAAAGCCTGTAGCGACAGTAACACAGGGAGCAATATGAAATCATAATGTTGCTATTAAGTGCTAGATTTGAGTTTGTTTACCATTTATTTGCAGTCAGGGTTTAAAAGTCACACCTCAGCAATGAATACGCAGATAATCAGTAGTTTTCCAGCTTCGATTGAGGGAATACTCAGTGGTATATCAAGGCTACAAATAACCCTTTCCGAAAACATGGTGCTTGTCTTGGACAGAATGAGTGAAGTAATTCGGATATTAAATCGGTGGGTCAAGAAATGAACTCATTTATACGAACGAACGGCTCTGCTACAGGACCATAAAGAGGAAAAGATATCTTGTTTGCACTGTCATTACAGATCGTACAATCAGAATAAAAAATATAACTCAAGAGATAAAACAACTGGTCTCCACACGTACATTTTGATGCTGTCTAGAAAATCAAGGATTTTTCCAAGAAGCTACTGTTTCAGCGATCTACAAATGTCCATCATAGATGCTTGATGCTGCAATGCTGCTTAGAATATTTAAGGATGACAGATAAGACATCTTAAGAAGAATTTTGCTTCTATTTGTGTTACCGTGATGGTAGCATCTGAGTATGCTGGTACTCTAGCAGCAGATTTAGAGAATTTTGCATTATAATGAAACACTTTGTATTACTTTTCCATATTTTGCGTTGTGGTTTGAAATGTCATTGGCTTTCTATGCTTAGTATGTGTTCCATTCACAATGATACATAATTAAAACTTAGAAGTTTTTTCTCTGAGGTAACATAATTAACCTCAGAGGAACCTGTTGTTCTGCTTTATCATCAAAACCTGATAAACATTTCCCAACAAGACAGGAACTGACGACACGTGAAACAGAATCCAATAATTCTACAAGTCAAATCAGGCTATAATATTAACCATTTTCTCACGTACCATAAGCTTTCTGTATAATAAACAACTATACGTACACCAAATAATAATTAAGATATAATTTTATAGTTTGAAAATATGGAATCTTCATACCATATCATAAATGGAGTGCTAATAAACATGATTTTGATAACCAGTTTGTTAGGTAGTGATGCATTTTTAAGCGTTAGCTGTATATTTCAGTAGAGCATACCCAGAAATGATTCCTCCCAAGTTAGAGAGTATGTATGCTTTTAAAATTAGTTCCGACTTTTAAATTTCTTGTTACAAAATTTAGGTGAAGCGTTTGATTATAGCAGACATCCTTGTGAAAATAATGATGAAACATAAGGTTCTTCTTTATAATACACTTTTTTTTGCCCCGCGGAATAAGCATTCAAAATATTTTCTTATGCCATAGTAACACATCTAAAAGTCCCATATTTAATAGTATGGATATGTAAATAGAAATTTAAAAATAATGTAAATACCATGCTAGGTTATGCATAATAAACTGGTCCCGTATAAATTTACACAATATACTTGAAAGTAGAACCATACTTCCTACTTTTCTTCTACCAAGATTGTTAAAAAAAACTTAAACTGACCAATTTGATTTTGTGGCGACTTTAAATATAAAAAGTTTCTTTTTTATTAATGACCCAAATTATAATATATATATATATGTTATATAAATCCTGTTTGCTTTTAGCTTAAAACTAGTTTCTTCTTGTTCACCTTTTTCATCAACAGGTAGTGCTAAAAGGCATCTTTGCTGTCATTTGGCCAAAACCTTCTGGATTTTTCTTCTGTCTTTATGTTTAAGTATATGCGTACGAGCTTCCACACTTGCTTCCGATATTTCTGCATCTGCAGATGGAAGAGAAAGTAAAGTTTATTTCTTTCATAATTATAACACCTCATGTTTTATTTATATGATATCAAGTATTGCTAAATTATAGTACCCCATGATTTATTTGTACGTTATTATTCTTGCTAAACTTTATCTTCTTCTAAATTAAATTCACACATCGAGTCAATTACCATTACTTATATTATATGCGCTGTGCATTGCAATTTTTATGATAAATTTTTCTCATATTAAAACTTTACCGAATTAATTGTATTAAAGTTCTTGGGCTGTTTATTTACCATCTCTTCTCCGGACTCAAGTTTCTTTTCTACTCGATTCCTTAGCTTTCATTTTATATTGCTTGCTGAGGTGAAAGTTTAAAAACTCAAAGCAAATCACTTCAATTTCTTGCGCTTTATGATTTTAAACTGGGGTACCACTATGCAGATACGGAAATATCCGTAACGTTTTTGATGAAGATGATCCAAAGAACGAATGACGTGATAATGGTCTGTCAAATTTCCTTCATAAGTTAGGAAACTTGAATTTCTTATTCATAGCAAAGGGCTCTTCAGACTTTATGAGGATCATTTACGAAATTGGTGCACAATGTCCAAAATGTTCGAGAAGATTTAGCTAGAAAGGTCAGAGCATACTATACTTCTAGATGGAATCACCTCCGCAATATGAGAAACTATAAAACAGGAAAAATAGAAACCCGAGTGACACAGTAACAAATGCAGAAACATTTTCAGACGCTCTTGTTTTGGTTGTTGCTGCTGAACACGAACGACCATTTTTTAAACTGTTAGTGATATAGAAGAAACATGAATCTTATGAAATGACAGATAAAGCTCAGGGCAAAAGCTAGGCATGAATAATATTCTTCGATTCTTCTCATACTCTAGCTTCAGACCCTTTTCACTTATAGTGTGATGGCCAAAGTATTATCTAATTTTCTAAGAATCAGTGCTATAATTTCCTAAGAATAAGTGCAAATTTTCTGAGATCAAATGAAAACATTTGTGTACATACACTAATTTTCAGAATATTTCATAAATATTGATCTATTGATTTTCTCTAAATATTAAAAATTAAGTGAGTATTAAGCAATGGACAATACCCTATATTTTTAGATATTGAGAATGTAAGCTCACATACTACAAATATGATCTTGGGAGACATATAAATTTGGTAGCGAAGCTCTCAAACTCCATACTTTTTGGTTTGTTTAGACCGATTATCATTTCTTTCTTTCCTTTTTACCTCATACGAGCATGAAATACACCTGCTGGTCACCGTAAATGCAACACCCTGAAGGAAGCATGCAAATAACATGAAATTTACAACATGTATTAGCGGAGGTGAGATATGCAAATGATAAGAATTTCAGCGCAGATGCAAATCAAGCGCGCCTGTGGCGCCACTTCAAAGCGCTATTCAAGGCTTAGAGTTTTCGCCGATTTCAAGTTCGGCAATTGTGTTTTTCTTGTGGTTTTTTCAAAAAAAAAGATCAATTATGCCTCCTAGTAAACAGCGATGATCGTTTGATCAAGTATCCGAGTTCGACAGAGGAAGGATAGTGGCCTACCGAGAGTGTGGATTATCTTTCAGGCAAATCGGTATTCGTGTTGGACGAAACCAAACAACTGTAATGCGGATATGTGACCGTTGGATGCAGGGAGGGAATTTCTCTTTTGTGTTTTGTAAAGTCAGAGGTTATTGATTCTTTTCGAAAAATTTTGGTATTGTTATGTATTACTTATTTCAGTTGTGATTTAAGTTGTTTTAAAGGTAATGATTTAACTTATTTTGCTTCAGACTTAAAGTTTAATTTGTTTTAATGTTTACATTCGACGCTGTTTACAGCAGACTGGTCTGGCCGCAAGACGTCCATTGCTTCGTCTACCTTTGACGCAGAGTCACAGACATCTCCGCCGCCAATGGTGCGATGAAAGAAGGACGTGGACGGCAGAATGGAATGAAATTGTCTTTACTGACGAGTCACGCTTCTGTCTGCAACACCACGATGGTCGGATTCGAGTCAGGAGACACCGTGGAGAGAGGATGCAGAACAGCTGCGTTATGCACCGCCACACTGGTCCTGCAATGGGTATTATGGTATGCGGCGGTATTGGATATCACTCTCGCACTCCTCTAGTACGCATTACCGGTACTTTAAACAGCCAACGCTACATCTCAGAGGTGTGGGAGCCAGTTGTCCTTCCTTATCTTCAGGGCTTGCCCACAGCAATATTTGAACAGGATAATGCGCGACCGCACGTGACACGCATTGTCCAAGGGTTCTTCGTTAATCGCCAGATTGAATTGCTTCCCTGGCCGGCTCGCTCTCCGGATCTTTCACCGATAGAAAACATGTGGTCCATGGTTGCTGAACGATTGACCCAGATTACATCCCAAGCTGCCACACCAGATCAATTTTGGCAACGTGTGCAAGCTGCTTGGTCTGCTGTACCCCAAGAACACATCCAAAGTCTCTTTGAATCTATACCGATGCGTGTGACAGCGGTGATCTCCAACAATGGTGTCTACTCTGGCTACTGATTCTGGAAGAAACCACACTTCACAGAAATCTATAAATATAATCATTTGATACTTGGTCAACTTGGTTGGTTTAACTTCCCTAGGTGGTTTATTACTTGGTTTATTTTCCCTAGGTGTAACGTTCAGTGCAAGCTGCTTGGTCTGCTGTACCCCAAGAATACATCCAAATCTCTTTCAATCAATGCCGATGAGTGTGGCAGCGGTGATCTCCAACAATGGTGGCTACTCCGGCTACTGATTCTAGAAGGAACCACACTTCACAGAAGTCTATAAATATAATCATTTGATATTTGGTCAACATGTTATCTACTAAATAAATTTTGTTTGTGATATCTCTTGACTTTCTTGGTGCTGCAATTTGGGTCACCAGCAGTGTACTTTTCCAAAAGCAAAACAGTAGACTTTTCAATTTCATGAGAAGATTTGATTTATTATGCAGCGGTAGGAATTCTTTAAACATGGCATAACTTTCATTAATATTAAAAAACTAACTATTACCAAATTATATTCTATCAACGTTGGCACCTAAAAACGATAAAATCATGATAATGCCGTATTTACGGAAAGTACGAAATTTTAGAAATAAATTCTTAGAAAACTCAAACAGAAAATTTTTAGCCATAGCTATAAAAGAGTTTCCGTTTCAGCAATGTTTTTCTAAAAGCTATGAAATTTTATATTTCAAAATAAAATTTGTATTTTTTTTCATTTCGGTAGAAATATGTCTCGAATATAAAAGCTTTTTCCTTTAGTTCCGTTTTCTTTCCATAAAAAGTACGTTAAATCTTTCCGAGACATTGCATGTTAAAAGGATGTTGCTGACCATATTACAGGATGTTGACCTGTAATATGGGGTCAGCAACATATAATATAAATGCAGCATTTGGCTGTAAACTTCGCGGGTAATTAATTCTTAATATTTAAGGTTTATGAGTTCAGTGTCAAAAACCTCTGGACACTGATAGTTCGACTACGGCATAAATCGTGGTGAAGGCCTGGCTGCGTGCCGATTTGATATTTTTCCTAGGTGTAACGTATCTACATACCAATTTTCCTATGACGCAATCGTTTCGAACTTTTATTCATTTAGTGGCCACTTCGATTTTCTTCAACGTCCTCCAACCCTGGCTACAAGGATTACTCTAGAAGTCATTTCAGTATAATCTTGACTGAAAACGCGTAAAATGTTTTTAGGTATTTAGTGTATCGCCTCGAATTAGTAATTAAAACTTACCAGACAACATGGAAATAGAATCGTAACTATTAAAGATTTATTAAAATGTTGATAATAGTGAATCTGCAAAAGAAGCATATATTTCTTCCTTAACATAAGCAATGGTATAATTTGAAACAACATACTACTTGAGCGTATTGGACATCATTGCAAATATACAGGTTTGTGGTCATGTTTTCAGAATATTTGGCTGATAGTTGAGAAATTCTGATACCTTAAAATAAACTACATGCAACCTGAACTTACTTGAAAGGTCGACTGTCATGATTTAGTATGATTCTTATGGAAATGTATGACTACTATTCTTTTATTTTTTATTTTAAGTAAATGTTTAAAGGTTTCTTTTAAGTATTTAAGGAATCGAACTCTCCAAGCATGTTGTCATTTTCCATTTCTTTCTCAATGTGTCGTCGCTGCCAATTGAAAGATTAATGCCCTTTAGTTTTTCTCTGTGTGGGAGCCTACTTGGAGCCTGTAGTTTTCCACGGGGCTCACCCCTACCAGTTAGTGATAATGCCCACATTGGGAAATTATGTCCTTGGACAATTGACGACCTGCATTCGGCCCCCAAAGCAATTTTACAGGAGCCATGAATATATTTCAGTCATGTATTTACTGTAAATACTATGCTTAGAGTTTTTAGTGAATGGATTATGTGTGTTGAGCTTATGTGTGCAACCACTACTGAAGATTTGATGATTAACTTTTAATCGCACTTTGTGAAAAGAAAATCATATTCAGTTTTCTTTTGACAATTTGGTCGACATAATTTACCATAAAAATAATCGCTTTGTTTCCAGCATATTTATATTTGAAGAATATCTTTTGCTCTTGAAAATTCTTAAGAAAAGGTGCGGATAACCTGTGATCATTGACAGTTCGTGATTAATATAGTTTTTAGGGATTATTCTTCAGACCCGCAGACTTTATCAGAATCGAAATACCATAAAAGGTTAAGTGGCAGTAAAAAATAGAGAAACTTGTATTACTTTCATGTTATGTCTATTGTATTGTTAGGAAAAGTATGTATTGGGACTTCTGAGTACAATTTATTTAATCAGCTAATGTGGAATTTATTACATAAAAATTTATTCATGTTTATCTATAATAACACCATTATTTTAATAACTGTATAGTTTAAAAACATTAGTAATTTTATGGTCATTTTGCTCTTCTTCATCCACATTTCGTACATCAGAATAATTAGTTATGGATGGGGCATTTTTTCTCAAAATTCGTTTAAAGCATTCTGCAGCATTTTATTAAGCATTTAAACTCCTAATATTACACCTCTGCATATTTATAAATGTTCTACGACAAATATAGCTTTCCCTAATGATGAGACATCAGTATGTACCAATGTGTATACATTACTTAGTGGACAAAAAAACAAATTTTTCTGCAAGTTAAGATAAAGAAGTGAACTTAAGAGGCATTAAAGAAATATACCCTGGGTGTGGCATTTAGGCAGAGAAGAAAAGTTGGGCTGATGGATATCAGTTACCTGGCTATTTAGTCGACCTCACGCGAGTTAAAAATCTCGCACCAAGCGGATTTCCGCCAACAGCGAATCTAGGTCAGGTTACCCGTTTCAGCAACAGATTTACAACTTGGGGATCCTGCAACATGAGATGAAAGAATGAAAGATATTAATATGCGTGCAAAAAAAAAAAAAAAAAAAAAAAAGGGGAAAAAAAAAAAAAAAAAAAAAAAAATTTTATCGTTATCAGTCATGTATAATGACTTTTAAACACTATGTACTCAGTTCCATGGATCTGTTAATCAGGAGTAAATCTTATGATATATTATGCTTACAAATATGACAAATAATATAATCTTGCTGCATTGCTAGTTGCAAAAGCTGATAACTCTAGGATGTATTTATTGTATATTATATCAATGTATTTTCAGTTAATTCCAAAAATTTAATAAATTTCAAAAACAGTTCTAAAAGCTCTATTAAATCGGCTAAATTTATTTAATTTAAAAACGTAATATAGGAGAACGTAAAATATTATTTGGGTAACTATCTTCATTATGAATTTTGAAAGTACTAAATTCCAAAAAAGGTGTTTTACTTCTGGGGGTTAAAAGGATTTAATCTTTCTATTTTTTTGCGTTACGTAACGTTGTCTTATAAAAACATTGATCAGCATGTGGCCTTTTTTGTCAGACCTGCAAGCTGAAATTTCTTATTTATCATTCAAATTATAACAATGCATTGCATGAGGCGTAAACATAAATTCACAGATTAAAATCTCACTTTTTCGCTCCACAGAAATCCAAGTTTATTGAAGCAGCGGAGGAAAGTGAGACTCAATCAGTGTGCCAAAAATCTAAAATTCCCCCCATAATCTTCCCCTTTTCCCCCCATAAAATCACTTTTGTGATGAACTGTGATCAACGAATTTTACCTTGTACTTACATAGTGACCTGAGAGACGCTAAACTAATCAAAAATCGGAAAGCGAAAGGTTTCAATACTACCAAACAATCCAGTGAATTTTTGATATTACAAGAGGAAATTGTTTACTCAGTAATCGCTTAACAATAACAATATCCTCTGATTTTTGAAACTTGATATTCATAGTTATATAGGCGGATAACAAAACAACTGTTTGAACTCTTCCTGTCTGATGCCATCTGAAAATAAATGAAATGAAACCAATTCCATATGCAGAATGTGGAAGACTTGTGCAAATGAATTTCCTAAAAAGAAATTTGTAGCAAAAGTTCCCGATAGGAGAGATTTTGCCGCTGCTGTCACATATACTTTAGAAAATTTTTGCAAATTTTCTAGTTACGGCAGTTCCATTCCTTTTAAGAGGAAAGCGAACGTTGAGTTGTCAGTGTATTGACTGACTTTTGATTTTTGCTTAATATGAGTCCTACTACCTTAACTGTGACGGGATAGTAGTTGTTGACGCTGCCTGGCGTACCGAAGGCCGCGCTGTCAAATCCCAGAAGAGGCGTGGGTGTTTGTAAGCGTATAGTGTCTGTGTAGCAGTGGAGTACCTAAAATATACAGGTACAGGTAAAAGTATGGGAAGCACCGGTGATGTAGCATGGATCAACTGGTAGTGCCTTCCCTTACTAACTATTAAAAAGAAGAAGAAAAGAAAATCTGAAAGCTTTCAGATTTTATATTATACCCAAAGGGCGTTTTTTAAGGTTTTTTGTGTTACTTTTATTTATTAAATATCATGTTCTTCGTACTTAAACCACATAAAATTCAATCGAACAACAATATCACAAAATATTTAAAAACATATATATATATATATATATACAGGTAAAAGTGCATGGGTCACCAGAAACTCCACTACAGAATAGAACAGGTATTAACCCAATACACTAACCAATAGGAGCATGAAAAACCTGAACTGTCTACATGCTATGTCTAAGTAATATTGGAGTTGTTACATTTAAACACAAGAGGATAATAACTTAAAATTAGGCAAAGTTGGATAAATAACACAAACTGTGTAGCACAAATACAGCACATCTGATATTCTGAAGATCGCTGAACTGGAATATTTTTTTTCGTGTAAGTAGATAAATATATGGGATTTGATATTGCTAATATATTGGGAGTCTGATTCTTATTATGTGAGGATATTTGTTACAGGTAAGACTGTACTGAGCTCAGATCTTTCAGTCCAAAGTTTATAAATAAAGTTCATTGTCTCAGCTCAGTAAGTTAGGTGTTTTGAAGCATTATGGAAATTGTTAATGTTGCGCAGAGTCAATTATTAGGATGTATTCTAGACATTGCTTTTTTCGCTTTTTCATTTTTCGGTCCTAAGGTGTGACCTGGCATAGGTCCAGTCCTTGAGCACTGAGCTTTTGGTGTACTTTCATGATTTTTGGATACATGTGGCATTGAGATACCGCTAGTCTTTTAAAGTTAAGATCTAGACTGGTAGGTCTCCTAATGTGTAGGTCACTTGTAAATATTTAAAAACAACGCATCTTTAGAATTTCGGATACACACTCTGACACGCTGGAGATAAAAGTGTTTTTTTTTCGTACAGTGTTGCCATTGCTCGCTTTGAAATCGTTGACTTGTTAATAAAAATTTGTTAAAGTTTTACAAAATTTTAAGGAAATTTGAAAATTAAAATTCGGGCTTCTAAGTGCCCATGTTAGGTTGGAGGACTACGTTATTCAAAATTTGATGGCTCTAGGTAGCGTTGTTTTTTCACAATGCAAGAAACATTCGTGCATTTATGCAAATTCTTCGTTATTTATTTTCTTTAAATATAATGCATGGCGATAATATTTGGTGGCAACAGTTTGAAAAGTGAATTAAAGCAGAAAAAGGAACGACTCAAAATGCCGTTTTGAGACTGATAGACCTTTGGGTCTAACGAGCCTTTGCGTTAAAAAAATGCAGGAAAACAAGGACACAAAGAAACGTTGAGGAAATGGGCAACCGAAGCTAGATGTGTGATCGTGCAATCCCACCGTACGCCACGCATCCAGTATTTATTAAAATAATGATTTGGGGCATAAAGACATTATAATATAGTCTCAATACAATTTGAAATTCATAAATTAAATTGAATATCTGAATAATAGATAAATTTTGATAGATTGAATAATAGATAAACATAATTAGTAAACAGGTAACCGTAATCAGATAACTATAATAAGTACATTTAAAATACACATGGAACCGAAATTCTCTCTAGAGGTTAACAGAGAAAGAAGAAGGGAGACCCTCGAGGTGTTCAGACAGTCAGACGAATTACCTCCTGTCGTAACTTCTAGAATACAGCGAAAAAGAGGTCAGACGAAGTTTTATATTGAAACATTTTGTTTTCTCCTCAGTCTGATGATGCACAAGTCAGTATCGTATCTTCGCAGTTTACGAAGAATTCATAATAAAGGCCTACTTAAATTATTAAACACAAAATAAAGCCCACCTACTAAACTTTGCCTCCTCCCTAAATCTTTCACTCTGTAAGTGTGGCTAGTAAAAGGTAAATCAGATTTAAGTAAGTGCAATGCAGGGAGAAGTAATAGAATGGTAGTCAGTGATAGCTACCAAAGGTTGCTACACAAACTGAGGGAGTATGGCGTAAAGGCAAACCGCACATTCAGTTGATCAATATTAAAACGAATTTCGCATACTGCGCATGCCCAGAAGAGCATTTTGCGCAATGACGACTTGGGCGCAATTTTAAAATAAGATAAATACAGTATATGGTTGATATTGTGTTATATGGGCGTAAACAGGTCGGAGTTTTAAAACTTGTTAAGTTGTAAGTTGCTTTATGACTTGGAGTGTAAATATACTTGGCAAATTTTCGTTTAAGAAGGATTACAAAACAGGAAACATTACAAGATATATTAGCTGAATGTTTATTGGTTATACCTCTGAGGAATAAAAGCAATTGAGTATTTACAGTACGTTCCATTCGTATATTCTTTAACAAATTTAGGAATAAATCCAGTTTAAATTACTGAATTGAAGTCAAGGAAATTATTATAAATAACTGTTATTAAATGTAATATTTATGAATAAAATAAACCAAAATGAAATGCAACGAAGCAAATGCAATAAACACAAAACAAATTTCCGTGGTATTGCGATTGTAAACCGTCGATAATACCTACATGAAGAATCGCCAGTATTTCCTCCCACGCCAACGGTACGCCACTGAACATGCGCAGTAAGCCAAATTCTTTAACACTGATCAACTCAATGTGCGGTTTGCCATTACGCGGGAGTATGCGATTAAATACATTAACTAATTTGCATCCTGGTTAGAGCCGACAGTACTAAAATAAAATTACAGATGATACAATAAGATAGCTGGTTAATAAGCATAAAACCCTATAGTGATGAAATTATGGAATAGTTTGAGCCCAAATCTCTAAGTTCCTTTTTCAGGTTGCTCATTAAATAACATAAAAAATACGTCAGATTTACAAGGGTATTAAATTGTAGCTATAGATTAAACTATTAAAATTTTCTCCGTTTCTTTTTTACGCATATCAGGCCACGTATGTTTAAATTTAATAACCATAATTTACTCTCGCACATCAAATATTTTTAATGCGCTCCTTTAGTCACACTTTGCCCATTGAAACAACAGTCGAGTTCAATCCACGACTTTTGTAACATTTTTTGCCAGGAGCCATCACAACAGCACTTACCCATTCCGTGAGTATTGTGCTATTACCAGTTGTCAGTATTGTTATCAGTTAAGTCAGAAAACAGAATTTTGAACCTACTTCCAAAAGAAAATGTCATTAGATGTTAAATCTCTGCGTCGACTTGGGAGACGAATTCCGCTGCGAGTTATCAGGGGTTGCCAAGCATCAGTTATAATGCTGTATTCGCTCTGGCTGGATTTTCACCTCATGACATATTTATTCTGCAAATGCATACGTTAAAAAGATAGACCTTTCCAATTGTTCCAATTCCCATTTTTATCATCTACTGCCCTTGTCCGCTCTTTCTCATCCACCTGTATGATAACCACTAGGAATTCTGGATAGTTGATGAAACTTTATTATCAATTGTCTGCTGTGCGAACGACATAACACTGATGATAGAGTTCGTTTTGCTTACGTCATCTATGAGGATGATGTCGTAATTCAGCACCATCAGTTTCGTATTAGAAATGAATATATTGTTTATATATCTGAACTTCTCCGAACTAGTTTTACAATTAAGTGTATACTTAACCATGACAGACATGTGTCCGGTTACTTAATCTGCACTTATTATCTCTTCCATGGAGTCTCTTTCCTAAAAGACTTCATCATGTAATGATATTATTGTCCATATAAAGCAACCTGTCGATGATTTACATGAGAAAGGTATTATTAGAGAAGCTAAAGCAACGACAATCAATATAATATTCATAAATTTACGGGACTAGTTTTGAAAATTTAAATATAGAACCTTCTTCCTCAGCTGTATAAATGCAGATGTCACTGCGATTCAGCTGCAGAAGTAAAAATACCAGATGAAAAGGTCATTTTAATTTCTGCAGTTGAAGAAGGATGTTTTATATGTAAATCTTAGAAACCAGTCCTGAAAATTTTAAGTTATTGCTTCCTGGTTTAACTCCGCCAATAATCATTATTTGGCGCACAATTTTAATTCAAAATGGAGAAGGGTATTTTAGTGTTTTTACGTTTGTTCGTGGGTATGTGGGCGTATGGAAACGAGAGAACCGATTGGCTTGCCAAGAATGCAACTAGAAAAAACGTTAATGTTTACTCAAATATTCCGAAATTGTACTTTAAAACAACATTCAATGCTAAAATAACTCAACAACGGAATTATGATTATATCACTTCTGATAACGGAGATACTACAAAAGAGTTCTTTTTAATAATCTTTGAAAGACTGAATAAAAAGGACTTATTGCTCAATTTTATCCCTACGCAATTTTTGTCTGGGCAACGAGAGTTCAATGTTTATCTTAAACGATTTAAGCTGACGTCTTCAACTTGTGCTATTGTGATCTTGGCGCTCAACAAATTGTATTCCATTTACTTTTTGATTGTCCTCTGCTTGATAATGCAGGAATTTATTGAAAGGTTGATTGAAATTAATTGGAATTAATTGGGCAACGGAATGTCATAAATTTGTTTCTCTGCCTTCGGCTTACTTTGCTTTTAGCGTCTTTGTTGACTCTTATTTTAAGTACTGTAAATGATTTTCTCTGCATTTTCTTTTTGAAAGCTTCCTTTTTTTAGTCATATATATTTGATTTGTTCTTGTTATTTAAAGCTGATTTGTTTTCCTTTACTTACTTTTTGTAAGCCTCGTGTACCACTTAGTAACACGGAAGGCATTTCCCCCCCGTTGAAATGAAATAAATAAATAAAAATAAAATATGTTTTTGAATTTTTTCATTTATAATTCAACAAATATATACAGCTGTTAAATTAGTGCGAGTTGTACATTTTTGTTCTTGTATTTGAATATAAAGAATTTTCCTTTCTCTAAAATTAAAAACGAAATAAAAAACCTATTCTTTTGCAATGTAGTCTATTTTAAAATTTTCTTAAGAGCACGCTTTTGATTTTTTAAAATTTTATTGAGCTTCTGTCTTCTTTGTTGCAGTTTTTGAGTGATTTCTCACTATCAAATGTCCAGTATTTGTGCAATTAGCCATAATTAGTCACATGCCATTTATTATGGGTCTTCTGCTCCCCCAGAGTTGTAATCAGAGCAAATATTTTATGAGCTGAAAAATAAAAGAATTGCATTCATAGATCCTTTGAATAGTACAGAATCTTTGTTGAACGAGGTTTGGTTGCAAGGACTTAACGTACAACCCCAAGTCTGTCAGTAAGCTAGCGTCTCAGTGACTTAAGTTCTTGCATATGAAATTGATGTAAAACCTTGAAATGATGAATGATATGACCTGAATATTCTTGATATGTTCAAAACTAACCACTTGTTGCTAGCTTTAGTTTCTTCAGGACAAACAAAATCAAAAATAAATAAAAGTAACAACTACATATAAGAATTTAAAATTATTATCATTTTGCGTAAATGTCTGCAACATGTTGCGACATAACTGAATACGCCTGAAATAGCTTTTTATAATATGAGGAACATAATAGTAAATGATTAACTAATATTTCCATGATGATTGCGAGACGTTAATTTCTTACCTTAGCAAGCTTATTTAATGACATTTTGAAACTCGACGCTTTAAAAGCAATGTATTGCCATTCGAAAAACATAAAATAGTTATGCGTCAAATTTAATCAGAAAACTTAGCAATTAAAAAAAATATGTTGCCACTCGGCAAAGCCTAAAATAGCTGTCTTTATTTAGGTGGTCGCAGGCCAAGACCTAGGGCCTAAGCACAGCAAAAAGATATTTTGGCATAGCCCTAAGCATGTGTAAGATTGATAAATAAAGTTCGCTTCAGATGAGAACACATTGCGCGTATTTTCGTTTATAATTCGTTCTTTCAGATGACGCAGCAGCAAGAGACCGGTCAGGAGAGTCACATGATGAGAGGGAATCATGAGATTGGCGAAAATCATGGAGTTATGGGGGAAAGAAAAGAGTATAAGGGTTAGCAGACTTTCATTGGAGAAGGGGTAGAAGAAGCAGTTTTCAAAAACCATACAATTTTTATAGAATGGAACGAAAAAGGACGAAGGGATAGAAGGAAATTGCCACGAGTAATTTATAAATGAACTATAAAAAGGGCAAATTTTGTCTAATTACTCATTATTGTCATTATCATTAATTTCCAGGAAGAAAACGCGGAACTTATCGATCAAATTATTGTGAGTTTTAAGAGCTGATATATATTTGTTGTTTATAAAAATAATAACATTGGAGTTATTTCACCAAATTCTTCGTAAATACCAAATATAGAACGAAACTCATTCACAGTTTTAAATATTTCATTAAATCCAGAAATATATGCGTTATGTTTAGCAGTAGTTGCACTATTAATTTAAATTTTTAACATTTTCTATATGTCAGGTAAAGACGAAGTACTCGAAGCAACAACAGCGGAGTAGCCGGTGCAGAAGTGAGCGTGTTCTGGGCATTACATTATTTTTCTTGGCTGGTCTTATTTGTGAGAATTTTGGGGCAACATAGGTACGAAGCCGAGCGTCCGTCCTCTTTCAAGAAGTAATACGACCGATAAAATTACTAGTCAAATTCCGTTTTAAAATAAAGATAAGCAGATTTAAGAATTAATGTATCTAATCAAAATTTCTAAAGGATAGCTAATCAGATCTTATCTAGGAATGCATCAAGTAGTTTTAAGCATTGATAATGCAGAATAAAATACATTCTTAAAGGGTTAAACTGAAACATCTTAAAATAACAATTCAGAATTATTATATATTTTTAAACGAAACTCATTTCTCAATCAATTTTCTGTGCATTAATTTATAGACACAGCTATCACAATAAAATATGCAACAAAATTTCATTTCAGTATTTTCCAACTTAAAATAATTCTGCTAAGGATTTCCGACTTTTGAATCATTTTGACAAAACTTTATTTACACTGCCTTAAAAATTAATTCAGAGCAATCACGAGGCAGGCTGTATTTGCATTGCTGAGATAACACACATATCCAATGTCTAGACGAAAATCGCTTCCAGTGTCTGCTTACTCCTACAGACAAAATGAATCTCATTTGACTCTTAAAAAGAAGAAAGTTTCCAACTCATTTAAAAATGTTTAGTGGAGTCACAACGAATTTCTTATTAAGAAAATTATTTCTATCTATCATTCCAGTTCATTTATTAAAGTATGGAAAAGAAAAACAATTTCTTAACCATTACTATCATGCTAGAGTTTAAACAGTGAAATAAATAAAGATTTTCTCTAATCTATTTTTATCTTCAGACGCTCTACTGAATTTTACAGGAATTTTAACTTTTATTTAAAAGATACTTTTATTATGATACAAATTTTATCAATGTCATTTAAGCATCCTAGATGTAGTTTTATACAAATAATTTAAAAGTAACGGATAAAATGTTTATCGTGTGCGTAGATATCGTATGTATTTTAACATGCCTGCTTTTATCAGATATCTGAAATGATGAAATCTAGATCTGTCTAACGAAAGTTTTCATTACATTTTGTTGTTTTGGGATTTTATCTCAGCAGATCTTATACTTTTGCCTAAATTAAGAAATTTCAAAAATAAATAGATATTTAAATCTGAGATATTAAATATCTTTTCATAAATACGCTTGATAATAGAATTAATGATTACAAACATTAATACGAAAAGAAAAAAAAAGACATTTTAAGCAAAGTACTTAAAAAGCTTCAAGAATGATGTCTGTGTATAGAACTGCTTATGGGATACCTACTCGTATTCATGTTACAAATGTAGAATTATTAGGTTTATCGATGCATTAGACGTGAAAAATACGCAGTGCTCTCTTAGAGATTCGAATTCCAGACCTCTTGAATACGTGTCGTGTACGCTTCCAGTTACATCATAAAGAGATGCTGAAAAGAAGGAGAAAATACCTTATTACTTCCCCTTTTAATGGGCGACTGGAGTTGAGGGGACAAAATCGCCAAATCCTGGTGGAGATGAATTATCGTACACCACCTTTTTAGTTTGAGCCCCACTATAGGGTCATTTAGGATTTTTTGGAAACCAATAAACTGAAGAAATCCGCAATGCCCTCGCCGGGATTCGATCTGCCTCCCGAATACTCGGCGAACGTGCTTCCAGGAAGGCATGCGAGAAGAAAGGAGAAAATACCTTTTGTATGTATGAAAAACTGCAAACCTTCATTCATAAGGCAGCTTGTTCAGTAGTCGTAAACCGTTCTCGGAGTGAACCATCAAAGCTCAGTGACTCTACTTTTAGTGATTGTAATAATTTTGAAAGGCGGTAGAGTGAAAATCTGTACAACAGTGCATTTCTTAAATTTTATATTAAATGAAATTCTTACATATCATTAATTTTATTTATGCTTTTCCAAACTGAAAAAATCCTGTTATCTTTCAAATAATTAATAACTTCAACGCAGAAAATTTCTTTGACACAGTTTAAAAACTTTAAGAAATTAATGAACGTATCAACGGATCCCATTGTATCTGAATACCAGTATATTCATACGTTTGTGTTACTCATACCACCAGCCTTAATATTTAGATTGTACTACTGTTATTACTGCTGTGCTAAATTTATTTATTTCCTAGATATATGCGTCTGAGATGATTTTGCATTGTAATTCATTGGCAAAATCGTGTTGATTAATGATTTTTTTCATTTCATTATTCAAATCCCAGCACAAATTATATGCAATATTTTATTGCTTTTCAAACTCAGATGCACAGGAAGAGAATTTTGCGAATAGAATTCCAATTAAAGTTAGCATTGTAAAACAAGAAGGGTCTCTGTTTTTTTTTCTCATTCTCTTTTACCTTCTAAAAACAGAGATTGAAATTATATTTGTTTTTCCACTAAAAGTGATCTTTCTACAGTATTTTAATTTTGAATATGAAAGCTGCTAATGTTTATATTGATATCTTATTTTAATTCCTTTTTGTTTCTTATTTCTGTGTTAAAAACTTTCAGTTTTTATGTGTGTAATAAAAGACGTAAAAAACCTACAGCCGAGTGTCTTTCTTTTCTGCTAAATATTGTAATCGTTACTACGGCAACATTAACCATACATCGGACTGGAAAACTGCCGTTTATCACAGTTATTGTCACTTGAGATGGAAGATCGTTTTTTTCTTTTATTGGGATTTGCTCATTCTAAAACTGCTGCAATCACAAAGATAAAAAGCTTTTAATTTATTCTCATGATTGGCAATATTGATTGGCATAGGGCATACAATATGAAAAATCATTAAAATTCCCACCCAGGTTTTTCGGATTGCTATATGTGTTAGATGGCCATAACGTGATCAAAATAAATCCAGAAAATTGAGGGGTAACCTCATAGAGTGTGCGATATTCAGAAGACATTTTTTGGTTTATAGAAACTGAACTTAAAATAATTTTTCATAGAAAATGAAAATGAAAATCTACATATTTATGTAAAAGAGCGATATTTTTCTGGCAAATTTTCTTCATATAATTAAATTAAGATAGGATAACACGCCGAAAAAGTATTAATTTAGAAGTCAATTAACAAAAATCAGCGTTATATTTGCAAATTTTTACAGGTCTAGTTTCGATGGTTTTACTGAACCATCATCCTCAGCTGCCAAAGACGGACTTTTATTTTGGCAGATGAGGATGATGGTTCGGTTAAACCATCGAAACTAGTCCTGTGAATATTTGCAAATATAACTGATTTTTGTTTTTGACTTCTAAATTAAATTTAATTCAGTCAACAAATTTATATTTCCATTAGTGATCTATGGCAACGGATTTCATACCTTAGTAAGCAAAGGGAAAATGAATGTTACCATTGTAGAGACATTAGGTTATTTCGAAGCAGGAGACATGAAAAATGTGCAACGCCTTTGCCGGAAATCGAACCACGGACCTCTTGGCTACGCGTCGAGCATGCAGACCACTACACCACGAAGGCATGCGAAGAAGGCGGGAGAAATACCTTATATACTCCCCCTTTTAAAGGGCGACTGGGGTTTGGGGGACCCAATCGCCAAATTGCGGTGGTGGAGAATCATCATCCACCACCTTTTTAGTTCGGGCGCCAGTGTAGAGAAATTAGGTTCTTTCGAAGCATCAGACATGAAAAATGAGCAACGCCTTCGCCGGGAATCGAACCACGGATCTCTCGGTTATGCGTCGAGCATGCAGACCACTACACCACGAGGGCATGCGAAGAAGGCGGAGAAATACCTTATACTATAATGATGTGCCTTTTCAAATCATTGTTCCAAAAACGATTATAAAACTTAAAGAATACAGCTTAAGCATATAGTGTAAACAAATATGCAAAGCAAAAGTTTGCAATACGCAGAGAATTAGATTTGTAAGTGCTATCAATAACCATTTACTTTTTTTTCCTATACAGTTGAACCTCGAATCACGAACGTCTCACTTAAGAAACAATTCGGTTTGCGAACAAATTACCTAAATGAGAAAACTTCTAGGATGACGAACGATGTTTTGAATTACGAACACTCACATAGGCGACACGTCCTTTTTTTAAGAAGTAATCTAAGGTAATTTGTGCCATATAATTGAGATTGAAGGACTTCTGGGAACACTATTTTAATATTTTCCGTCACAAAGCCTGACAGAATTACACAAAGTCTGAATTATGAATTCAACTTGTATGAAGTATGACCCAACTGGGCTGGAGGCAAACGCTTTGAATACTTAGGAATCTTTTTTTAATCTACCTATTTCTGAGCAGAATCATAAGTTAGAAAGATAACAATCAAGACGTACAGAAGTTACTAGAGGACCATAAGAATCAGGTCACAAGAAAATATTGCAACAATTTTAAAAGCAGAAACGAAAAGCAATTTTGAAAGAAACGTTTTTGCAAGAAGCGGAAGAAAATAAAATATACTCAATCTCTTATTCACGACATTTGTGTATGATGGGATAAGTTGTCATGTAAAAATATCGTTCTAATAAAGCAGTAGCAAGCATTTTCAGTGAAAATGAAATGCCTCACTATAGAAATATTTTGAAACTTAGATAATAAGAAATCCCATTCTGCAAATTTTGAGTGAACGGTGGCCCAATCAGAGTCGAGACAAAGAAACGGTAAAAAAAGATGCTTCCTAAAACGTTAGTGCATATTTTTATGGAAAAGGACTCGGTTCTAACTATAGGGTCTTCTCTATAATTTTTCAAATATACCGTCTATTCACCTTTGCACAGGAAAAATAAATCAAATCAAGTTTTCTAAATTTTATTTGTGTAATAACTATACTTTTTTTTGTTTAATATTTGTTTAAGGATCCACTTTGTGTCATAAACTTGTGCATAAACATTTCCTGTTTTGCCTGTGCGCTGTACGGGCGCTGCTTTTGAACCTCTACTAATTTGCCGCTCGCTGTAGCTTTTACTATTTTACTCGTATCTTTTCTATTTTTAACATGAAATTAATCGTATAGATGATCGTAGATGTCTACTAAGTGGACTATTTTATTCTTTTCCGATTGGTTAAAAGCATGTGTTTGTTTCACGTTATTTGCCTTCACTGGATGAATTTTTTTTTAATTTTAGTGCTTCACTTTTCGCATGTATTTTACTGTTGATTTGACACCTTTACTGATGTACAAGCAGTTAAAACTGTTTTTATCATAAAATATTTTTTGAATCAAGATGCATATAACTAATGTTTTGCCATTCAGACTGTGATTAGGTATCAGAATCTGAGATGTCTGTAAATAAATCTGGGAGTAGTGAGAGTGCTCTAGATAATTCCGATACTAGTACAAAAACCATGACGTTAAAGACAAGCATTTGCAGTTTCAATTGTTTATTATAGTTTGACTGATTGGAAAACGTGCAACAATAGAAGACAAAGGAAAGATCCTCCTGGATGTTTACTAGCTCCACTAATACTAGTAGAAAACATATTTAGCGGTGATTTTACCTACAGAAAAAAGCTGAGACCCGGAAAACGGTCTGATGTGTGTTAATTGAAGTAAAATGACAGTAGCAAAAGAATTATAAAAGAGACTTCGTATATTTATCTGGACTGGGCCTCCTGCCCTGTTTTAAGATATAGCACACTAAAACAGACCATTGAAAGAAAGGGCTAAATAAATATAATTGTAGTAATTGTAATCGAATATAACTGTAAAGTAATGCTATTTTTTATGTATATATGCAATCACAAATGTAACTTCCCTGTTATGAGCTCATGTAGACATAAAAGATAACTTCTAGGGAAAATAAGATTTTATTTTCGGTAAAAATGTTTGTCTAAAGGCTTAAAAGTACTACAAACGTTAATTTCAATAGCATTTTCCTACTTACAAATGTAAGAAGAATTAAAAAAATGACATATTTTGGATAGAATTCGAGTACAAAATTAACCAGTTATGTGGATAATGTACTCTTGTAAGTTATCAATGAGAAAGCATCTAGGTCCAAGAATAAATTAATCCATTTTACATTAAATATTATCGGGTGAATTGTTTCGGCTTACGAAACAGTTGGCAAATAGCATTCTGAAACGAATTAAGTTCGTGAACCTAGTTTTCACTCTGTCTCGATCAGGGTTTCCAACAATAAATACTTCATTAGTGGCATAGTGGATAAGACCGATGTATACTAGTAGTTCAAAAGGGCTGGCTGCATTGTTAATTTTAGTAGTTCCATCTTGTATAACTTGGATATGAGACAATTTCTATTAGAAAGTCTTCGACGAAAGCATCCCTTCCTTTAGGCAGGCAGCCCTGACATACTTTGCTATATTCAAATAATCGTAACCCTCTACATTAACAAAGGACACTATTGACACAAACCTGCATACAGATTATGACTCATTGGGAAAGGTAACATGATTGAGACTGGTACCCTTCCCCAAAATTAAAAAAAAAATTGAATGGAAGATTTATTTTAATAAAATGTCCCCAGGACTAATGGAATGAGACAAAATCACGGCATTGCCATTTTCAGAATTAAAAAGAAATTTGAAGCATATCTAAGTCTCACTTTTAAAAGCTCTGCTAACCCATCTAAAAACTGAACCGAAATTTTGCAGAAATAGTCAATCACGTTTGGTGAATATACCTAGTGCTGTAAGTAAGTGGCCACAGACTCAGTTTTGTTTAAATATTGTTCTTACTTATAAACGTATTTTTGATAAAATATATCTCAAAATGAAATGAAGAATTATTTTTTCCTTTGGAAATACCCCACTACTAGGTTGAGAAAGATCTGTAAATGAAATACAAATGTATTTTTTATATATTCAGTGCAAAGAAAAAAATAGTAAAATTCAATTATGCTTTATTAAATTAATCAGAAGAATATTTTTTAACTAGAAATGTATGCTTAGAACCAAGATTTAAGAAAAGAAATCTGAAGGCAATTTTCCTGTACACACGCACTCTGAACGTGTATTTAAGTACCAACGTGTACTAAGTTCAGTATTTACATATATTTAGGCGGAAAATAGGCACATCCTAAATTATGTAGCTGGTATACTTTTTCAACCAGCTCTCACATCTGGTTATCAGAGCATTTGTAGGACTTACTAAAAGGTTCATGTTATAAATACCAGAAATAAACGGTATGAACAATTTTATTTTTGTTTAACTTTATGAATGTTGAACAAGTTTTAAAAGGAACAAAATTTCTAGGGTTTTCTCCATCCTATAATAGTAAAAACAATCCTTTACTCGTTTTTTTAACCGGGATTCCTCATTCTGAACTTGTACTACCTATACGCAGAGGACTGGGCTAAAGAGCAAGATGCTTGAATCAAAGTAAGTATAGTCTAAGAAAAGATATTCTATCCGAATTACAAAAAAATATTTTTTTTTCGCAGAGATAATTCACTTAAAATGTCAAAGCAACAAATAATGTAAGTAATACAATATTGCTACAAAAATGAATCTGTAACTATAATAATTCTATCATTCAATAACAGTAATAATAGATTACTTTGAGTTAAATATAATAAAAGTATAAGTTGAATTTAAATTAAAAAGTTAATTTTTATAGCTTTGTGTTCATACAATTCACATCCAATACAAGTGACTTATCTGTAGTTGCTTAAAGAAGTATCTACGCAAAGCTTCAAATCCTTTATCCATTGAAGTTTTCTAACGGTAAAATTATATTTGCCAAAAATAAAAAAGTCTTGTTTCAGAGGCAGCCGTGTCGAGTGACGTGATTCGAAAAAGAGATTAACAAAGGAGAAATTGGGCTTCAATTTTTTAAGACATATTTTCTGACACCATGTCAGTGCACTTCGGATTTCCCATGTATATAAAAAACTTAGTTTTAAAGAATTTAAGGAATTATATTCTAAACATGCCAGAATGACATGCAATCATAAATGAATAATGACTAAACCGGTATAACAATATCTAGCGAGAGAAATCTTATTTTTTTTGTCTCGCGGTATTAATGTGTAAGACTCAGTAATACATTTTAAAAGAAGATTTTTGGAAATGTGAAATACTTGAAATGCATCTGAAACTCATCTTAATGACATTTTGTTTTTTGTTTTAGTATTACTACGTTAAAATGAAGAACCGTTAAAATTAAATATAAAAGAAAATTTATGCTCTGATTAAACAAATCAAGTAAATTTTCAAATTGTGAATAAAGTGAAAAAACTCTAAATTAGTGTAATTTTGATGTTAAATTTATTTACAGACGAATCTCCTTATTTTAGGCAAACGTACTACATTCGTTATGTAAATTAAGCTACAGTAGTAGTAATCACAGACTGGAAGCACTGCTATTTGAGACCGAAATACTTTTACTTATCTTTCGGTTTTAAAACAAGAATATAAAAAGATAATTTTTAATTTGTCTTTCCAAATACAAAAGTGCATTTTATACAGTATAATTAATCAAGTGATTTAAAATGTGTATGTACGTTTTTATATTTTACTTGTTTATGCATATTTTATTTTATAAAAAACAATTTCATATGACTTATAATGTATCTAATGGATTATTTTTATAAATATTTACATTCTTTGCTTTGTTTATAAAAGACGTTTAAAATGCCGTAATGCATAAATTTATAAAGACATTTTTATAGAATGTATATTAGTATACATCCAGCTGCATTATGACGTTTTTAAAAAATGAACTGTTCTAAGAATTGTATGCAGTTGTTATTTCTACAGACATTGCCTGTTTCGGTGATTGTATTGGAGAAAATTTATATGTCATTTTAAATGTTCAAAGGCTAAAATTTTAGTCTATCTCCTAAGTCTTACTAAGTCAAATTATTACAATCGGATATCTTTGCAATGAATCTTTTCTCCCTAAAGAAAAAAAAAAGTTATAGCGTTTGAATACTTAGTAGCGAAACTGAATTTAATATACTCTCAGTCATTTGAAAACATTTAGCACTAGTCGCTGTGACGGAACTGTCCTACAACAAGTGTCATCTATAAAATCCCGAACATTAGAAATAAATCAGTTGGGTAATGAAAACACCTTATGACAAGAAAAACATTATTTTGATATAAAGAATAATTTGATTAATTTTTCCATTCATCCTGATATAATTCTTCTCCTTAACAACGACCAAACAATTATTAACTACTATCGAATTTCTTTTAAATTTCGCGCAAATTTTGTTTTATTATTTTTTGTTTTGTACCGATTTACTATTTTTAAAGCTTTGTCTTCCACGTTTTAATATATATATATACTTTTAATCAGCAAGTAAGAATGTAGAAGCTATGGTACATTCGAAACCTCTAAAATCCTATTTGTAAAAGCATAGCAGTGCCAAAAAATTACATTATCAAATAGAATCAAAATACCAATTATTAATAAAAATACCATTATTAATAGACATGACTTAACAGGAAAAATAATAAATTGAGACAAATCATTGAATATTTATAAAAATGTGGGAAAACTACAAGTTGTAAGAAAAAGTATAAATTGCAAGAAAATGGGAAAAAAACACAATTATGTACAAAAAGATCAAAATGGCAATATTCCATTGAGAGTCACATAACAGTATCGCCAGGAGAAACGTGCAATGTAATTCTCACTGAAATATTACCTCCACGCGTTTCAATAAACGACCAATTGAGATAATTTACGCGGAAAATTATTTAATGATACTTATCAAATTATTTAATGCTTATCGATATCGTCTCAATTGGGCGTTCCTTTTCCCTACGCGTGGAAGAAAAATTAGACGAAAAAGTAATATACAACATATTTTATCAAAATTCCTAAAGAATAATTAAAACTACCAGATTTTTTTTTTAAATAGTAATACAAATAAGAAATTAGGAAACAAATACAGCTGAATTGTCTTATGACTCATTAAACTTTAATCAAGTAACGTGAACCTTGGATGAAAGAAATTTAGAAATCCAAAAACTGAAACATGTTTAATGAAATAAAATTAAAAAATTCAATTGAAATTCTAGAAGGAATGCCAAATCAGGCTATTTTCTAAATGAAACCTTTAAAGTAAAAATTATGGTAAGAAAACTTAAGAGGGGAAAGGAATATATATATAATTTTATATATAATTTTAAACAAAATTATTATCCAAGTCATTTCAGCGGACTATGCTGCTGAAAATTAATCAGATATAGACAAAAAGTAAGAAATTTAGAACCAAACCTACAAATACCCAAAACAAATGAAATTCAAGACCATTAAAATTTCAAAATTCTCTATACATATGTTTTAGAGTCATTAGATTATTTTTTGAAGCAAAAGAGGCGACGAATGAGCATTGCCCTCGCCGGGACTCGAACCACGGACCTCTGGAATATGTGCCCAGCTTGCTGACCACTACACCAGGAAGTCATGCGAAGAAGACGGGTTATATACTGCCCTTTTTAAAGGACGACTGGTGTTTGGGGGACCCAATCGCCAAATCCTGGTGGTTTAAAATCATCATTTATCACCTTTTTTAGTTCGGGCGCCACTCAAGATTAGTTAAGTTTTTTGATGAAGGAAACATGATTAATGAACAATACCTTCGCCGGGATTCGAACCACGGACCTCTCGAATATGTGTTGAGTGTGCCACCACCAAGGCATACTAGCCAGTCGGGAGAAATACCTTATAATGTAAATAAAGTCCACCAAAAGTCAGAGGAATTAAAGGAATATGAAATACAAAAACTACAAAAAATACATAGTAAGAGGAATGGTATTAAATCTTATTCAACGTTATCACGAGTAGGTAGACAGTTTTAACTGAAAACCACTTTCCCTGAAAAAACCGCTGCGTTTCTGTTATCCAAAATCAGCTCATGAATCATTCCAAATTATTTAATTATAACAGTCCACCGGAAAATTATCAACCACTCCTCGACGGAGAGGGAGTCCATTAAAGAAGTATATATATATTACAAGCTTAAGTAGTTTAAACAGATGATAAAAGAAGTTCAAAAACTCAAATTATGCTCTGTATTTATGAAATTCAAAGCATAATCTAAACAAATTCAAATATCCTATTCAATTTTGAAATAATGAACTAAATTTCTTGGAATAGAAAAGTTTCAAATGCAAAAAAACTATTTTAAAAAACAAAAAAGCATATAAGAGCTGTTTTAAATTTCCCAGACGAACCAACGCTGTGCAAATTTTGTACAAGTTTCAACATATACAAGTTAAGTGGAGAAAGAGTACAAAAAATAAAGGCAAATGAATTTTACAAGTCCCAAAATTCCTACAAATGTGTTCTACAATTATCTTTTCGTGAGAGGAATGATGTATCGAGGAACGAAAACGAAAAAGGCCGCTTTATGAACTGAGAACTGCATAAATATATGAAATTGATCTTAAATTAGGAAAACATACATTAAATCAATAATGTAGATAATTAATCAATGCAGTCCCTGTAGGCTGGGATCGAAACGGTGCCTTGCGCAAATTTAAAGAAATTAAAACAATTAAACATCAAACCAAAAATAAAAGTAAGTCCAACATTAGATAATGCAATGCAAAGAGTAAATTAAAATATATTCATTTTTTATAAAAGGCAAACAAATACTGTATTTTGAAACAATATAGTTCATTTTGTCAGTGTCATAAAGCTATCAATGGACAAGAAACCCATGTCTTATATTGAGAACAACAGTCGCAATTATTGTTATAAAGTAAAACCTTTTAATTAAGTTTTAAAATTTTCATGTTAAGTACAAAAGATGACAAATTTTGCATAAAAATAAGAAAAATAAAACTGGGTAATAAGTTAATAATAACATTTTAAGTACAGGAATAATTTTCTAACTCTGAAGAGATCTTTTGACTTCTAAACAAATGGAAGCTATAGAATGCATACTAAATGTGTACTAAATATTAAGAAATAAACAGAATTAAATCTATTGCGGTTAAAAAACTTGTAGTTGAAAAATTGTTGTTTGAAAGGAGGAATAAGTTGTTTTGCTTTAGATTGAATATTTCACTGAGTATTTACTGATTTTCATGAGTTTTTCCTTTCCTTTTAGGTCAGGGGATATACCAACAAAGATAAACCGGGAGATGTAAAGTACATTTGGCTGCATTTTTGTACTCTTATTGCAGTTATCTTGTTTATGTGGTAACTTGTACAAATTTTATTTTAGCACAACGTTGGTTTCTCTGGGGACTTTTGAAGAGCTTTCATATTCCTTTTAGGTTTTAACAATGCATGACTGAATGGGCATTTATTATTATACAATTAAATATGATATTTGAATTCACTTAGATTATGTTATGAATTTAACATGTCTATCTATATCTCTATCTACCTATTTCTATATATAAGAATTTAAAATGTTTGCTTGCTAGTGTAAAGACAATCAGTGTATTGATGAAAACATTATAATGTAGATAATTACAAAATAAATCACAATAATATTGCTGTAACACTTCTGTATATTACCGTGTATTGTTATCATAGATTACTATAACGTAATCTGATTTTGTTTCAGTTTTGTTTCAGCATAATCTAATTTTGTTTCAGTTTGCAAGGAATATATATATATATATATATATGTAAAGCGAAGTGAAAGGCTTTATGCATTCGTTTATTTCGATATGACACTTCCGAGTTATACACGTAATGTCTGTTTTTAACTTAATGAACACAATGTATCGACTAGAAGTATTTGAAAACATTTAAAGAAAAATTTCGGGAATTATCAAATCTAGCCTCTCAAAGAAATGATTCAGTTCATTAAAGGCAAATCTAATGCGTGTAATCTGGATACCTATGGCCTGTTGTTTGGATCCCATTGTGTTCTTAGTCTAATATGTAAAACTTTTCAATTAATCTCTTTGTGTACTTGGATATTCTATTTTCATAAAGCAATTTTTTAACTTTAAAATTTAAAAAGGAAAGAATGCGTTTAAAAAAGTAATGCATACTGGCTGATCTATAAAACGCATTAATATTCTGTTATAAACAAGTAATTTTTATTGCATTATAAACATATACATACACATACCCATGTTATTACATATATTGTTTTCCTGCTCTCCTTTTTATGTACAATACGGGACTCCTATAAGACGAGATATATAAAGACCTAGACAGATACTCAAGCAGATCGAGAAATTCCTCACATTTCCTATCGCTCTCCTGTTTTCTCAGTAAAGTCCTTTACGTCCACAAAAGCACTTCTCCCAATTATCGGGAGTGACCGACGTCCGGTTTCGCTCGAAGAACGCAGAAAGGAGTATTGTGCACAATGCTGGATAAAATGTCTCGAGGACAAACACTCTAGTAATTATTGTAGGTCTCCGATCAGCACTTTTATTGACTTCTTGCTCAACTCCCAAGTTGTCTTTTTCGTACCATTGAAACGAAGATAATGATTCCTTCCGAAATCATTAATTTTGGATGACAAATAACACACTTATTGCTTATCCCAAAATATTTTTCTTGACTAACTGCTTTTATTTTGTTGCGGTCAATATTTGGGGAAAATACTTTAGATTAGTGCCAAAGATTGTGAAAATAAAATACTTCAAATTTCGTCGTTATGGATGAGTTTTACATCAAGTGTTTTATTTTCCAGTGAGTAAAATAGAATTTTGACTGAATGGGAGAGCTGTCTGTTTATGTACTTTACAACATTCCACTTTCTGTAATGTGAAGACTTTCAAATACTTTAATTATCAATTATCGAAATAATTCGTGAGGGGAGGAGAGAGGCAAATGTACTTTCAGTGAAAATATGTGGCAGCCAAAATGTGCATGTGACCACGCAAATGAAGGAAAAACTCTGAATCGTGAAACTCGGAAAAGGGAGAGACTTTTAAGTCTAGCTTACTTAGATTGTACGCTTAAAATTTAACCCTGGATATATTTTGTTTGTTTATAAGCTTGTGTGTACGTTTATCGTAATGCATATATATGCTTTTACGTTACTTGTTGTATTTAATTTTATTAATATGCTATATTATGTTCAGCCTTAATATAAGGGTTATATAAGAACAAATATTTCTATGTTCCAATTTTATTAAGAGTAATTCTACTTGAAGTACAAAAAATATTATTGACTTACTTCTCAGTAACATCTATAAAAATTCATTAACTTTTTTCAGGCCTTCTGAAAGGACTGGAAAATAACAGTCGCCCATTGACCTGTGTTTGACTGGCTTTGTCGGCCTTTTTGATTTCTTCAGTTTCCTGGAAATATTTACTCCGTAAGACAATGTCAATAATAGCGTCTAATCGGGTTCAAAGGAGGAAAACCCCGACACATAAATTGGTTATGGCGGAAAAAGTATGTTTTCGATCTAAGAAAATCAAAGTTTTTTTACTTAAACATCCTGTACTTAAAGAAGGGACAGATTTATTTCAGCCAAACTTAAGAAAATTTTACGCACGTGGCATGACTTTACCGCGAACTTCTGAACAGAGAAATCGTGAACAAACTGGCCAGACTTCAGAATTTTACTTTTTTTAAAGAACAATTATCAATTCTTTCAAAAAGTCGAGAGTCTAGTTTTAAAGTCATTCAAAAAGTCTAGAGTCTAGATGCATTATTTTATTAGGGATACAATTATTTTAAGACCCATCAATCGTTTGTTAGGGACACAGAACCTCACACTTGGTTCTAATGGCAAAACATACACAATTTCAAACTTAAAACTTTCTTGCTTCTTGAATGATCGACACGTTGAACCAATCAATTTTAAGTACATAACAGAGAAATGCTTCCATTTTCTAAATACTCCAAACGTAGTAAGCTATTTTAAATGGTATTCTCATGTTGATTCTTAAATGACAAGTTTATGGGTCACAGCAAAATTATTTTCAATATGAAACATTTCTTAATGCTTAATTTGTCTCGTTAAGTTACGGCATTTTGTTGAAGTTTTACTAACTGTTAAGATTTACATAACATTCTTTCCTTTATGCTTCGTTTCGTCACGTATACGCTCAGTACAGAGATTCGCCTAGATTTTATGGCAGGCGGTTTAATTTAAATTGTGAAGAAAGATTCTAATGGGCAGGATTTTTAATAGAGACCTAACCGTTGCTGTTGCCGTCTGCTAACCTTGTGAAAGCGGCTGTTCAGAATAAACTTGAGATCCTAACATTCGGCGGAGTATTGTTAAGTGACGGTAGAGTTTAAACTGTCCAATTTAGTTGTAGCTTCGTATAGGATCATTGGTGTTGTAGCCAGTTAATCTTTCAGACAGCCAGCTATGTTCAGATAATGTTTTCAGATGGTAAGACACTTAGATTTTTTGTGTTATGTTTTTAAAATTCAGCTAGCGGTCAGTTTTTCTAAAGTTTAAGACAACTTCTGTATTCTGTGTTATTTTTTTTTGTTTTCATAATTGATTAAGCAAAGGTACATTCGCCCACCAGGTAATGATTGTTGACGAATGCTTGGTAAAAGAAGGTAATTAAGTAGTAAGTTTCTCTTCGATCGATATAATGGCGCCCAATGAAAAGGTTGAATAAATAGTTGAAAGTTATCAGAAGCTGAAATTTATGTAATGTATTTAGTACAGTTAGCGCTGTGAATACAACAACGGAGATGGTGTAAAAATCTGTCGAAGCCCCATTACCGGAAAGAAGTGCTTTGGCCTCAGTAAGGTTTGATTCCAAGTCAAGTAACGGCTGGTTGATAGATTCGTTTAGGAGGATAGTAGAGTCCAACCTAACTTTTGATAGGACAGGTTTAACGTTAACTTTTTTAGAATAGCTGACTAAAAGACTCATTTCGAGCTGGCAATGCTGGAAGCTCAGAAAATAATAATAGCTGCATCATTTTTAAACGTCGAGTTGAACTAGTATATATATATCGACAAATCGTTGTCAGGTTCTGTCAAGGTACCGAATTCTAAATATGCGGCTTTTAAGTAAATGGTGTTAAATGCATTCTAGCTAGTGAAGGACAGGACCAAGCTACAAATTGGATTGTATAGAAAGTTTCATTTGGAGGAGAAGGAAGTAACTAAATTTTTATTTTAATGCAATTAGAGCTTTGTAAATTGTTATCGGTTGAAGAGGAAGAAAATTCAATTTTGGAGATTATAGTCTAGGGACACAAGATTAAAAACAAGATTATTACAAGATTTTACAGATTCAAAAATAATTAATATTAGACACAATATTAATTATTTTATACAAGATTTTACAGATTTAGTCCCCAACCGTTGAATGAGTTCTCTCATTTGTTGTCGAAATATTATAGTAGAAGAC